>CM053770.1:218519859-218571770 GCA_028658325.1 Potorous gilbertii
AGTCTAGACAATCAATAAAACAAAAAAAAATTAAATATGTAGCATTTGTCAATCACCACAGTATAAATAGTCACATTGAAAATTTAACCATTGACTTAGTAAGCCAATTTAAGCTGGTTCCAATATACCTCAGCAGAGCATGCCTGTAAATTACCAATAAAAAAAACCCTATCAAAAAGGGAAATGGGGTTTTATTGACACAATCTCTTCTTAATGAACCCATGCTGGCTTTTAGTGATCACCAACCTTTCCAACTGTTCACAAGCTTTCCCTTTAATAATATGGGCTGTAGTTTTTCCAGTTGACATTCTTTACAAGAGTATTCCTGACAGTTTCTACCCCCCTTGCTGCACTGTGACTATGGCATATTATTCCTAAGCCTCTACTTTTTCTCCTGCTGTACTCATCTATAACTCTTCTTTGTCTCCTCTTTTCCAAATAGGATCTATTTCAAGCTTCACTTCTCCACAAAGACTCTCTGATTAACCTTTGTAGTCTTAATTCTTCAACTCCTCAGATTCTCACAGTTCTACTTGCCTATATCACATAATTATCATTTAATTATATATTACCTTATAATGATGCTGTCATTTCATATCTCTTACTCCAGCTTTCTGAATAGGTCTTCCTAGATTTCCAAATTCTCCTGCAGAAAGGGAGATGCTGAAAACAGCCCCTCATTTGAATAGAATTCAGTTATTATTCAATAAATATTTGCACATTGAATTTGGGGGGAGATACAAAAGCTTTTATTGTTAATGATTTTTAATCCCTTTGTTCTGAGCTTTAAAAACATTTCAATTAATCATTTCTGAAGCCTTTAATCAAGCTTCTTTCTCCATTCATCATACACAACTCATTTGACAATTTTCCAATTGGCAAAGAAGTTGTGCCACTTCTTTCTGAATGTTAGTCCCAACAGATATATGACATTAGGACTATTTATGATTCTGGAGTTTGCAGCTTTTAATAATGTTTTCTCCTGATTACATGCAAAAAAAACAGTTTTAACATTCTTTTTTTTAAATTTTGAAGTCCAAATTCTCTCATTCCCTTCTATCCTCTCCTCCTCCTCCCTGAGACAGTAGACAATTTGATCAGGAGTTCGCATTTCTTAAAGGTGATTTGACCATTGCTCCTTTTGCAATACACCCAAACATGACTAGTTCCTATTCTACTCTAGTCCACACCAGCCTTTCCCTATCCTGAGCTAGTGGGGGGCCTTCTCCAGTCATCTTGATCTGCCCCAGATGACTCCAGAGGAGAAAGTGAGGCTGGTGACCTCCAATTCACTTGCAAGTCATGGCATCATGTTCCTGCTGTCATGGTCCTCTTCAGAAATGAAGGACGAACAACAACCTTACCTAATGGTTAGGACAACGGTCTTGGAGTCACAAAGACCTGAATTCAAATCGTGCCTCAGACATTTTCTATGTGACCTTGGATAAGTCACAAATTCTGGGAATACCAATTTCCTCATCTGTAAAATCAGAGGTCTTAACAGAATAAAATTTAAGATTTCTTCAATATCTGATTCCTAAACGAGCCTGCAGCCTCTGCAGCAAGAGATGAGCATTTTAACTTAGTTAGCGTGGTCCTTGGACAACAGAACAACCTAATCCATCCTCTGAACAGTACTCAGAGTCTTTCTCATAATGACCTGCCAGAATCTTCCTTCTGTTGACTTAATCTTTGAGAAGACCTCCGTAGGCATTGAAGCAGGGGTGGACATACTAAGTAGCTTCTTATCATATTTGGAGATTTAATGGCCTGTAATCCTATAATACAGAAACAGAGATAGAAGTCTAAAAGAGACCTCAGAGGTACAATTTTACAGATGAGGAAACTGAGGCCTAGAGAGGTCAAACAAATATTAAATGCCTACTTTGTGCCATGCATTATAAAGAAGGAGGCTGTTAAGGGGCACAGTGGATAGAGTGCCAGACCTAGCATTAGGATGATCTGAGTTCAAATCTGGCCTCAGACACTTACTAGCTGGGTTACTCTGGGCAGGTCGCTGAACTGTTTGGCTGTTTCCTCATCTGTGAAAGGTGGATAACAGCACCTACCTCCCCAGATTGTTGTGAGGAACTAATGAGATATTTGTAAATCACTTAGTGTTGTGCCTGGAACATTGTAAACACTTAACGCTTGTTCCCATGTTGTTCAAGAAGACCTGATTCTATTTCACCTCTGATACATACTTTAGCTATATAACCCTAGCTGCCCACCTGTACTGATAATGTACTTTTGACTTATTGCTAATATAATTTTACTTCTTAGTGGGAAGATATGTCCCATCCATTAATAGGTCCTTGTAACTGCAAAGTATAATGTCTCTATTTGTTCTGGGATCCATGGCCAATTGTAAGGCCAAGGATCCTGGAAGGGTGGAGTACAATGGCAAGCAAAGTAGGATCTTTTGATGTTTTTGTTTTAGTTCAACCAAGTGCCTCTGATTGAATCTTGCCTTTCTTTGAATTTAACTAGAACAAGTATACATATATGTGTGTGCGCACATGTATGGATGTGTATTTATATGTATACCTATATATATGTAAGTATATATGTGTACATGTGTGTACATATATATGTATATATATTTGTATAGTTAATTATTATAATGTGATTAAAGAAGATATTCCCTACTCTTTAATGGGCCTGCTCATTATGGGAAGCTTGATAAGGGGAGGCCCATGCCTTTTGTTAATTTTCTGTTTGTTAATGTTCATCTCAAGGGTTGTGATGCCTTCTGGCTCTGAAAAATGTATAAGTACTCTGAGGTGAGGTTTTACTTTGGGGCTTACTGATTGAAAGTGTCTGTTTGGCCAAAGGAGACTCTGGGAAGCTGTTAAATGGCCCCCCAAAACCAACTTTGAAAACTCAGATGTTGGTACTTCTCTCTCTAGTAAGTATGGTCAGACAGTTATCTGTCTGTAGATATGTGATATATGTATTACTTATGTCAGGCAGCTGGAAGCCCTGTCTGCTGATCTGTATTTCTCTGTATTTTCTCTGAAGTTCAGGGTGCTGACTTTTCCCCCTGAATTAAGTAAATGAGATAGAAATAGATATTTATAGATGTATACATATATATACATATATATACGTATGTGTATATATATATGCTAAATTAAACTGATTGTTGACCCCACAAAAGTTGCTTTTCTTTTTAGAGAAGCAGATCAAAGAACCTGTGGTAGCAGACCCTCCTGTGTATGTCAGGATGCTTGCTTTTATACTGTCCAATCTCTAAGGGTCCTGTCTGTTCTCCAAGATCAACTTAAGATACTTAATAAATACCACTTGATTAATTTATTGGTAGATAAGTTGCAAAGTAGATGTTACTCTGCATTGGCCAAGGACATTTCCTCAGTAGAATTTCCCTGTATCAACAAAAGGAGACATCTAAGAATAAAAATTTTAAACTATCAAAAAAAACCCCACCATAATAACTATGTCTTAAAGAATATATTGGGGGCCTTAAAAATTCAACTTACCTCTGTCATCTTAAAAATCTTGATAACAATGTAGATTTATTGCTTATTTCTCTCTCAAAGTAGAGAAACATTCTGATATCAGTGAAACGATTACAGAACTGAAAAATCAATCCATGAAGACAAAATGCATCTGTTTTCAGCCTCAGTAACAGGAACAATGTACAGTCTCAAATACATAAGTTCTTGTAATTTTCACATTCATAATTTATAGTAGAAATCACCCTTGAGCAAGAAGCCAAGAGAAATTAAGCCAAAGAACCATAAATCTCAACCACCCTGGGCAACTGAGGATTTAAGTTTTTTGTGTTTTTTTTTAATGGAAATATGAAAGCTTCTGAAAAATCCATCACCTTGATGCCTCCAAGCCTTCTTGGGACAGAGCAGCATTTTGGCAATAAATATCCAGAATAAGAATCTTCCCATTTTCAGTTAGTTCCTATAAGCTATTCTCAATAAATAAATTAATTAATAAATTTTAAAAAAAAGCTATTCTCAAAACTCAGAAGAAGCAAACCTTTCCTCCTCCTCCTCCTCCTCCTTCTTATTCCTCTCTCTCTCTCTCTCTCTCTCTCTCTCTCTCTCTCTCTCTCTCTCACACACACACACACACACTCACTCACTCACTCTGTTATAGTCTGGATCAATAATGAGTGAGTCATTATACAAGCATTGCTGGGATGAGCAGCCTAGATTCAAGAAATGGAAGATGAATTTTCTGATCTTTCCTGGCACCTAATTCCACTACAAAATAAATGTATCATAATTTATTTAAGGATTAAAGGGAAAGTAAAGAGTCTGAAAGTTCCTGATGACTGATAGATGTATTTAGCTCATGGCAAAGTGTTTGGGTCTTTTTAAAGAGTCAAACCACTGCTACTGAAATGTGAAAAGAAAAAAAATTCCTAATAGATGATATGTTCGGCCAAAGTGCATTAGAGCTACAAGGCAGTCTTCTCACTGTGTTCAGAGCAAGGCAAAGTCTTTCTGAGTCCAATTTTAGGCTCCACTACTTCACAGGGATTTTTTTTTAATTCAGACAACTACCAAAAAATCATAAATGTAGAGAATAAAGTACCTTAAAAGAAGACAGGTGGTTCAGTTGACAGTTGTTCATCCTTCACTCTCAAAGAGAACCAATGACATCAGTAGGGTGATGTCTTAATTTGCACATGAATTGGATGGATGTGAGGCAGAGCTGTGCAAAGTTATCAGCCTCACTTTCTCCTCCAGAATCATCAGAACCTAGTGGTAAGACAAAAGTCAAGACACCTGGTGATGGCCCAGGATGAAGTAGGTGAACTTGGCGTTTCTAAATTAAGGTCTTTCTTAGGTATCTGAGGCAACACCCACTCAATGACAAAGGCTAGGTAAGAATTGAAACAAAAATGGCCTCATTTACCATCACAAAAAATATCAGCCTGGCAGAAGAAGATCCTCAAAGTCAGGAAGTCTGAGCTCAAATTCTACCTCAGACATTTATGATCTTTGATATAACAGGCAAGTCCTTTAACTCCTTTCAGTCTGTTTCCACATTTGTAAAATACAGGTAATTAGGCACCTACCTCACAGGATTTTTGTGAGGAACAAATGAGATAATTTATGTAAAGTACTTTTCAAATAAGCTTTAAAAGGGTGCAAATTTTAGCTAATAAAGGTTACCTACAATCTCCTCATTTTACAAAAAAAAAAAAGCTCCTAAAAGGTGAAATGATTTGGCCAGCATCAGCAAGGTAACTAGTGGAAGGACTGAGATTTGAAACAAGGTCCTCTATCTCTCAATCCAAGATCTTTCTCCATTGTACTGCCTACCTTATAATTAAATATCAAGGAAATGTGCCCTCAGAGCAAGGCTAAGGGAATTGTAATTGGCTAAGTTGGAGAAAAAACTTCATTAAGTGTGTGAAGCTTTATTACTCCCTGTATCGTCATTTAGGTCACACTATTCTCCATCTGCATCCAGAATACTTTCCAGCACACCCTGCTTCCTCACTGTCAAGTGAGATAGCTGTACAAAATAACACATCTAAAGCCAGAAAGGACCTTAGTGGCCATTCAGTCCAACTCTTTTCATTTCACACATGAGGGAACTGAGGCATAGAAAGGTTAAGCAACTTGCTTGAGGTCACAGAGGTAGTAAGTTTTGGACCCAGATCATAAAACTCCAAAGTCAATATTCTTTCACTCTTGATTCCAAAGGTCCCTCTCAGTTCGAAAAATTTACAACCAGCAGTTATTGACCTTCATCTTTCTCTTTAAGATAGAAGACAATAGTGAATAAGAAAAATATTGGAAAGATGAATAGAAAGAAATAAGGAACGACTTAAATGAACTAAGGCCAAGTGAAATAAACAGATCCAAGAAAGTAATCATGGAAATGACAATGACAATACAAAACATCAGAGCATTTATAAAGTGCTTACTATGTGCCAGCGATTAGAAAACAAGAATACAAGATGGTTCCTACCATCAGACAACTTGCTTTACAAAACAAAAAAAGAAGACAACACATAAAGAGGAGGCATAAAGTAAGCACCTACTATGTGCCAGGCATTATACTAAGCCCTGTAGAATTATTATCTCAATTGATCTTCACAATGATGATGATGATACCTAACATTTACGAAACACCTACTATGTGCCTAACATTATGGTAGTCACTTTACAATTATGTTACACAATCACAAAGAATATGTTTGGCCCCGAAGAAGAATGATTCTAATATCTCCTTCCCCACTCCACCAAAATGGAGAATGCGCACCATCATATATCATCAGATTTTTTTTTTTGATGTATTGATCTCTTTTGCTAATTTTTTTTTTGTCCTCTTTTTCTTTTAAAAAATTTTTTGTTATATGACAAGGTTGTCTGGAAAGGAACAGAAGGAGAGATACAGAAATAAATTTGCTTTCTCAATGCTCCCTCTCTTCTTATGGAAGAAGGAGGATTTCTGCAGGTTATTCCCCTCATAAGTCAGGGTATGAGTAAATTAATAACTTCCTGTTAATAATCCAGTATGGGTTTGTCTGGGTTCCTGGGGGCAATCACTCATTTTTATGTACCATGTCTTGAGTCAGGGTCGGCTGCAGGGCAGGTCATCTCCAGCCTTTCCCTGGCCGATTATTGTTTCAATAAGATTAGATTGCTTCAGAGCTGTAAAGGCCCATGCAGATCTTCCTCCTTTCTCTCAATTTCCCTTTGACAAAAATAAAATTGCCACATACCTAATCTCTCATCAGCAAACTAAATCCAGACTGACTGATATATTTCATTCTGACAAAGGTTAGATTCTCTTTCTACTATGCATACCATATTTAAAAGATGTCTTCTTTTTTCCCTGTCAAAACTATGGTGGAAAAAATTGAATTCCAGGACCGGTTTTATTAAAATAGTTGCACTATAGAAAAGAGCCAAATGTCAATTACCTACAGGCAGGTTGGTTATCCACAAGAAAATGAAGCCCAGAATGACTTCATCTTTCTGTCCTATTCAGTTATAAGCCTCTCCTCACTAGTCAATCAATGTGCATTTATTTTAAATGAATTTTTTATTGATATCTTTTGGGTTTTTTATACCCATCCTATATCTATCAATATATTTCTCTCTCCTCTCCAAGAGTCATCCTCATAACAAAGAATAAAGTGAGGGGGGAGGGGAAAATTGAAAGCAGCTAAACAAAAATAACCAACATATATATTTAAAATGTGATTTAAAATGTAATATTTCACATCCATACTCCTCCACCTCTTGAAAGAAGCAGGGAAAGTGCCTTCAAATATATTTTCTTTGAGAGCAAGGTGGTCATCACAGTTTCATAGCATTCAGTCTTGATTGTTTCAATAAGGATTTATCTACTGCATACCATATACAGGCACTATCCTAGGTGTTGGAGATACAGAGAGAAAACATGAGACTATCCCTGACTTCAAGAAGCCTACATTTCAGCATCATCAATTAATACACTTTAAAGGATATAAATTTAAAAGTCCAATTAAGTATGGCTTTAAATCAATGGCAAGTCTTCTACAGAAACAAAATTAAAAAAACAAAAACAAAAGCATGTAATATGTTCCCATAACACAGAATTATGGAAACTCTGACCCAAGGAACATCTTGAGCTTTGGATGTAATAATAAAATAGCAAAAATAATAATAGGTAGTAGTTACTATAACAACAACATATATGTGTGTATACATACATATATGTATTATGTATGTGCATGTGTGTACACATGTGTGTATATATGTATCGTGTGTATATATCTTACCATGCTTGTTCTAAATGCTTTACAATCATTATTTCACTTAATCAGAGAACTTCTGACACTAATGATCTGTGTGACCTTTGACAAGTCACCTATCGCTGACCCTCAATTTTTTCATCTGTAAAACGAATAAATTAGATTAGATTACTTCTGAGATCTCTTCCTGGATCCAGATCTATGATCTTATGATGTCATTATTTCCTGTGGATTCAATTAACATTTTAGTGAAGCTGATACTTAGAGTTATAATTCCAGACCTATTCTCTCTCTCCAACTTCAGTCTTTAATCATTAACTGCCTTTTGGACATCTTCAATAGGATGACCTATAGGAATCTGAAATTCAACATGGCCAACACAGAATTAATTAACTTCTCCCTCTTCTGAATGTCTCCATTCTTATCCAAGGACCTGCCATCTTTCCAGTCATCCAGGTTCACAACCATGGTATCATCCTTCACTCCTCACTCTCACTCATCCCATATATCCAGTCTATTGTCAAATATTACTATTTTTACCTGCATTACATTCTTGTATTGGTGGCCTCCCTCTCAACTCATGCAGTCACCACCAAAGTTCTTCATTAGCCTTTTTATCTATCTCCCTATTTCATCTTTCCCCTCTCTTCTTCCTTTTGCACCTAGGGTTTTTTTAGTTTGGAATATTCCTCTGCCATATTAGCCTCCTCCTCCCATTGGTGAGTTCCTTTCACAACAAGAGTGCGTTGGAGCTAGCTCATACAAGCTCCTAAGAGCCCATTGCAAAATGTGTAATGTGAGAATTTATACTCCGAAAATCAAAAATCAACAAATACTATATATTGGGGCTTAGTTCATTGTTTTGTTGATTGTCAATACTTTAAAAAAGTGATGGAGAAAATGTTAATAATGTCAATTAAATAAAAATATATATGTTCCTTTTTTTGGAGAACCAGTCATTCAACATTTATCAGCACACTTCTATTTCGGGGCCTCCAATGTGGAAATGGGACATGCATTCGTCCCCTCCTTGCTATACTTCTGATGCTCTCAGATTTTCCTGCATAGGTCATCTGCCTTCTTATCCTAGAATTTTTCTTCTTATCTAGGACCTTCATGTGTAGTAATATTCCTCTGCCATGCCAGCCCCTTTCTTTCACTGGAAATCCTTTGGGAAACCATAATTTTGGGAATATGCCCACATCAGCTATGCTTCATTCCTTTTATTCATGTGCACCTGTCTCTCTAAACTTCTCCACTATGCCCCTACAGGGGTATCATCTCCCTTCTCCCCCTCTTAAGTTTTCTTTTATATGCTCTCTGTTAGAATGTATGATCCTTGAGAGTAAGCATCCCCTCAACATCATCTCTAACCACTAGTCATTTAGCCTTTGACTGAAAACATTTAGTAAGGGAGAAGCCACTATCTCCTAAGGCAACCCTTCAAGGTGGACTATCTGACCACTTGACTCACAATGCTATTCCCATGACCCTCTGCCCTCCTGAAGCATCATTCAGCTAAGATCTTTTCGACCTTGGAGTTTTTTCAAGCCCTCTTTATAAGGCTTGATGCATATGAACAAAAGGAGCTATTTTAGAGTGGTTCTAATTATTGGCAAGTGTGGCTTTACACCAAGCCTAAAAGTTGGCCTCTTTTCAACTTCTACTCCTTGTCCCTAGTTCTTCCCTCTAGGGCCAAACAGAACAAATATGATTTCTCTTCCATATGACAGTCCTTCAGATATTTTTATAAACACACATTGAGTGTTTAAATCTTCTCTTCTCCAGTGATGGTTCCTTCAACTGATCCATATGTAGCATGAACTCAAGTCCCTTGGTCATGGTGGTTCCTGTGCTCTGGACAATTTCTGGTTTATCAATGTTTTCTCTAAAATATGGCACCCAGAACAGAACTCAATACTCTTACATTGGATGAGGGAGGGGCAGAGAAACAATTACTTCACTGGTCTTGAGTATTATGTGCTGCTTAATTCAACCCAGAAACATCAGATAGACAGAAAAACAGATAGAAAGACAGACAGACAGACGGATAGATAGATAAATAGATAGTTGGATGGATATATAGATGGATAGATAGAGGTAACAGAGAGGATATGTAAAATAGAAATGATAGACATAAAAGATAGATATCGATGATGGAAATATAGAGATAGATGGTAGACACAAATGGAAAGACAGAGGATGAATGGATAAATGAATGATAGGTTGAGATAATAGATGTATATATGTGTATGTGTACATGTACACATACATAAATATATGTATATGTACATTCATATGCATTCATGGATATATGTATGTCTGTATTTATATAAATATATACATATGTATGTATGTGTATGTGTATATATACATATATAGTGTTGTATATATACGTGTGCATGTGTGTAATGTGCATATGTGTATTTACCCATGAGTTTCTTTACTGAGAATTTCCTGCATCAGTGAAATCATAGGCTCTCTTAAAGGTACAATAATAATTTCTAAAGTATCTGTAATCCTTGTTCTTAATAACTAGAAGTTACCTTATAGAGTAAGGTGGGGGGAAGATAGATGTAGATATAAATAAATATTATTAGATATAAATAATATAGATTCAAAACTCTTTATATTGATGAAATAACAGGTACACTCAAAAATACCTATATGAGATTTCATTAACATAGGGATGTCCTAGTATGGACCCTTCCTGTCCCAATACAGTTCAGCACCCACTCTACAATTAATAAACTTACAGAATTGTATACAACTCTGAGAGCTTAAGAACTGGTGGAACTTGACCCCAGCTCTTAAAAATTCTCTGGTCTGCCATTTCTCCAGTAGGTCATGCAGTAACACACTGCCTCTTATCCCCCTGCAGACATGCTACACTCAATATTTCAAGAAAGTAGAAATGGCTTTTGATGGGAATCATGGTTTTTGCCTCTTAGGAATTACCCATCTCTATTTGCCTCCCATATCGCATGGTCAACTCAGGTTAAGCTTATAGTTTCTTCTTGTTTAAGATCTAATATCTTTTCAGTGAATGACTTAGGTCCAAGGGAGAATCAAGTTTATTAAGAAGGAGGCCCATGGGGGTTATTTGAGATCTAATATTTTTCTTTCAACTACTTGTTGTCTGAGACTCCTTGGAGACCTTTGACATTTGTTTTTGAGTATTTACTCTTATCTATTATGCATCACACAAATCTCCATGGTGTTACACATCTGAACTCATCACCTACAACAATTGTGGCTGTGTTGACAAAAGTCTCCCTTTCACAGAATGCTCGACAGAATGAGTCATCATCCCCTTTGGGTAGTGGGGAACCTGGCCTTCATCATTAAATGAATCATCTGAAAAACCTCCCAGGCTGAAAAGATCTTAGTTGAATGATGCTTCAGGGGGGAGAGAGTCATGAAAATAACACTGTGTGTCAAGTGGCCAGATAGTCTCTGGATTACCTTAGATGCACTGTGTATCTGAGGGAGAGCAGTAATGTGTTTCAAGAAGTTTTCTGATCCGTGCATGTCTCTTGGATCTCTAGGAGAGGTAAAATTCAACTATATTACTGTTCTTAAAAAATGGAAATACCAGTTAAAAACATTTTTTAGACATATAAGCCTAGCAAAGTTTTCATCCTTGACTACCCACAACCTATCACAGGATCTTCTTGCACTATTAGCCATTAATTAGCCATTTTCCCCTCTTTTTTTTTCTCAAATGACCATACCAGCAATCCTTCCTTTTCCCCTGCCTTGTGGTCTATCTCTTTCTTCTTTCCTCATACACAGATGCATACACTGTATCTTCCATGAGCTGACTCCAACATCTGATGCCAACCAATTATGTCCTCTTCCTCATTATTCATGCATGAATAAATCCATGGATTTGAAGTTCAGGTAGTGCCAATTGTCTAACAAAAGCTAGTATGCTCATGAATAATTTGACTTCTTCAATACACTGGCGATGAAGAGTTTGACAGAGGCCTTTATGTCAGTGATGACTCACTGCTTGATAGAAAGACACTTTTACTATGAGCATTAGCAAATGGTGGAGGCTGGCAAGGCTGCCTTTCCAAGTTTTGCATGACTAGAGTACAGATGTTTGCTAATAGAGTGAATGCAGAAATGAAGAGCTTATCTCCCTTTACTATAATAGCTGTTTAATAGCAAATTGGTAATATAATCAGGTCCTGATTAACAAAGTAAGTCAGTCAGTCAATCAACAAGCATTTTAAAGTACTTACTGTGTACCTGGCACTTTAATAAACCCTGGGTTTACAAACAAAGGTAAAAAACAGCCCCTCCCCTCCAGGAGCTCACATTCTAATGAGAGACAGGGGAAAAAAGGTGAAATTAACTATGTACAAACAAAATAGGGTAGCTAGGTGGTGTAGTGGATAAAGCACCAGAACTGGAGTTAGGAAGACCATCTTCATGAGTTCAAATCTGGACTCAAAGACTTACTAGCTGTGTGATGCTAGGCAAATCTCTTATCACTTCACCCCCTCTGCCTCAGTTTCCTCATCTGTAAAATGAGCCGGAGAAGGAAATGACAAACCATTCTGGTATCTTTGCCAAGAAAATTCCAAATGGGGTCATGAAGAATCAGACATAGATGAAAATGACTGAACAAGACAATATACCAAATATGTACAGTATAAATGGAAAGGACCAGGATAAGGAAGGGATGTCAGAGATGTACGCTAGGTTCCCTCAACTCAGAGAATGATAAATTCCTACCTGGAACCATCATATCATGAGAAGGGCCAGACATACTACTAAGTCTCCATTGTGATTCATTTTCACCTTGCTCCATCGCTACGTTAGCTGTTCCCCATAATATCCCTCCTTTATGTTTTGTCTCCCTCTAAGAGGATATTGGCTTTTTGAGAACAGGGTGCATTTTGCTTTCTTAATTTTTTTATCCCTAGTATTTAGTACAACGTCTGTCACATACTAAGTATTTAATAAATATTCTTTCTAGATAACTGTCATATCCTGAAAAAGATGGGATTTGAGCTAAATCTGGAAGGAAATGAAAGAGGTTCAGAATAAAAGGTGGAGGGTCAGAACATTCAAGTCATGGAAGATAGCCATCCATTGTTAATGGAGAAATCAGGAAGAAGATGGCATGTCATGGATAGGAAACATCAAGCAGATCAGTAGAATTGTACTAGAGTGAATGATTAAAGTGAGAGAGCAATAGAAATGCAAAAAGGGGCCAGACGGGGAAGAGAACAATGGTGGAATGGAACCATACATTTTACTAGTAGTCATAATTCTTCAAAACCTATGGGAGAACTGGGACCATGGTGATGCTGCAGAGGACGGAGGTAGACTCACAATGGGAAGTGATAGAAAGAAGCAGCTATCCAGCCATGCAAAGGGAGCAAAGGAGGACGCAATGCAATGATATATCATGTGCAAGGAGGGTCCAGGAGGATCATAAAGGAGTCCACTGGAAAGAACCAAGCCTGAATGCTTCAGAAAGAATCATGTCTTGAGAAGAACATGTTCTTCTAAGACCCAGCCCTGGGTACATACTTCACTGGGCTTCTACAGGCATCTGGGTAGGATGTTTTATTATTAGACCATCATTTCCCTTAAGCACTTCCAGGAATGCTACTTGTTGTCTTTGACCTACAGATAAATCTGTTCTTTCTTTGAGCATTGTGAGACATGTACTCACAAGGGAAATAACACTCTCATTCATGTCCGCTAGTAGATGGAAGCAATGAGCTGAAGTGAGAAATCCTTCAAAGGACACCCAAACTCTTCACATCATGTGAAAGCTTCTGACACAATGACCATAATACATTTGTATATCCACTTAACAAGTATTTACTGGGTACCAATGAAGGACAGAACATTTTCCTGCTATCTTGACTGATTGGGGTTTAGGAAGAAAGAAAAAAGAGACACACACTAGTGTGATTCACTGTGTAAGGTAGTCAGATAAAATTTTAAAACTTAGCAAATTTCATGAGATTATGTCATGCAGAAATATCCTCACTTTTCTCATTGCTTTGGTTTTTATGGATTATGATGATATACTGAAAGGGAGAAAAGCTAGATAGCAGAAGCACCTGATCAGTGAAAGTAGCAAGAACTCAAGACTTAGAGACAAAGGACCCAGAAATTAAATTCTGACTCTTCCACTTACTACTTTTGTAACCTCATAGTAACCTCTAACCCTCTTTAGTTCTCAATTCTTCATGTATACAACAAGGGAATTGAACTGAACTCCAAAATTCCCTTCCAGGGTAAATCTATGCTGCTGCGGTATCCTCATCATAGGCTCCTCTACCAGGCTTCCAATTTACTACAAGAGAATGGGGTTAAGGCCTGAGGAAATACAACCTAGTGTATTGCATCCTATCTTTTGAATATTAAAGCCTCTTTTTCTATGAATCCCTAAACCTACGATTCTGCCATCTATGGTATGAGTCGCAGGCTTGCTATATACCAAGTGGATGACTATGGGGATTATGTTTGGAGTCTTACTTTTCCCACTTGTACTATGGGCACAATGATCTTTGTACAACTAATCTTACAGGGTTGCTGTGATTAGATCATATGATATGAAGGCTCCTTTACCTCCTTGAGAGTATTTAACTTAATAACAAACTTATTAATGGGAGGCTATGGACTGAAATAAAACCAAAATTTATTATTACATAAAATAAGCTTCCAAAGCCCTGGAAAGCCCCATAAGCCCCTGTACAATATTCATTAACAGCTTATTTTGTGACTGGCCCACTCCATATTTTGCAGCACCTGTACAAGGACTAAAAAACAAAAAAAAAACCATTTCAGAAAAAACACAGTGAGCCTGTCATTTGCAACATTCAACTAAGTAGCCAATTTAAGTAACTGGGACTGAGGCACAATGATTTTCCTTTTCAAATTCTCATTAGTCTCTTGAAATAAACTAAATCTTACTTTTGACAGTGAAGTGGCTACTTTGAGGGCTCAACTCTTCTGGCTGAAAATGTGGTTTTGATCTAAGGCACTGACATAAAAGGAGAGGTGATTCCATGCTTGCTTTTCATGGTGACTGACATCCACAGCCTTACCTCATATTCTTCTTTAACTACATGCAATACCTCCCTCCCCCATTCCCATCCCCCTCCCCCCTAACCCCCCCACCCCTCCAGCTCCCCACCCCACCCCCACCCCCGCCCGAGTCCTGGTCAGTCCCCTGGGCTCACTTCCCTTTCCCAGACTCGCAGAAATAGACTTTCCTCTTTCTTGGAGCAACTCAATCTGGTTTAGATTGTGCTCTGAACAATTCCCCTCTCTACTGTTTTAGCTCAATGTTTAAAACTCTCTACTTATGTTTCTTTTCCAGAGGATGGTTGGGAATTTTCAAAATGATTTGTGGAACGGTCAGCACTTTGGGTACTCAATGGAAGAGACAGCTTAATTGTCTTATGGCTAGAAAATTGTCCATGTAGTACAATCTTTAGGCATTTCTCCTATTTTAAGGATTGAAAAGAAATTTGTGCAGTGTATTCTAGGAGTCTGTCACTGAATCAGGGAAAGCGCCATCATGTGTTTTCAGACACAGCCAAACTTCTTTTGCTGGATTGTACTTATTTGTCAGAAGTAAGGACTTTTTACTGAAGGAGTAGGAAGGGAAGAGAAAAGAAAAAGGAGGAGGAGGTCTAGGACAAGAAGAACAAGAATGAGAAGGTGGAGGAGAAGTCAGAAGAGCCCTGAGGAAGTTAGTAGAGGTAATAAGTAGTTAAGTGACTTGCCCAAGGTCATACAGTATTTATCTGAAGTTGGACTTGAACTGTTAGAGGCTAGCTCTCGCTCTCTCTCTCTCCATTATGTTACTCTGCTTCTTATATAAAATATATTTTATGAATTTTAAGAATATTACCAGTGTATATTTTCTGCAAAATAATTTTGAAAAGTGAGGGGGAGGATACTAACCCTTGAAAGGGCATCAGGAAATGGATCCTATAAATCCTGGGCAAGAGTTCTAAATCTGGGACACTCATTTTTGTTTGTTTTTTTGGTGGGGGAGCAATTGAGGTTAAGTGACATTTCTGGGGTCATACAACTAGTAAGTGTCTGAGACCAGATTTGAACTCAGATCCTCCAGACTCCATGTCCAGTTCTTTATCCATTGTGCCACCTAGCTGCCCCAGGACTTGAATTTTAGAAAGTAAATATTTCAATATAACCAGTTTCCTTTATAATTCACTGTGTTTTATTTTATGCATTTAAAATCATGTTTCTGAGAAGGGGTTCATAGCTTTTCCAAACAGCCCAGGGGTTCTATGACACCAAAAAAGTTAAGAACACTTGCTATAAGGGATAACCATCAAGTGATGCTTTTTTTTTCTTTTTTAATATATATTTTATTTTCCCTCTACCTGTTAAAACAATGTTTGATATTTGTTTTCTTAAGTTTTAAATTCCAAATTCTATCCTTCCCTCTTTTCCCTTCCCCCTTTCTGAGACACTAAACAACCAGATATAGGTTATACACGTGCAACCATGTAAAACATTTCCATATTAGTCATTTTGTACGACAAGACTCAAGTAAAAGGAAAAGAATCAAAGAAAGAAAATAAAAAAGTAGCACACTTCAGTCTCTATTCAAATATTATGAGTTCTTTCTCTAGAGATGGAGGGTGTACTTCATCATTAGTCCTTTGGGATATTTTTGAATCACTGTATTGTTGAGAAGAGCTAAGCCATTCACAGTTCTTCATGGAATTTGTAATATACACAACGTTCTCCTGGTTTTGTTAATTTCACTTCATTTTGCTTCAGTTCATGTAATCTTTCCAGGTTTTTCCAAAATCAATCTGTCAAGCTATCTTTAAAGGAAGCCAGGTATTTTGTGAGATGTGTGTGAGGAAAGAATACATCCCAGCCATCAGTGTCTTAATAGAGACTTAGGAAGTTTTACAAAAGTAAAGACCCAGTACAAAGAAACAAGGAGCTCATAAGAAGACAGTAAAGTGAACCAGATTAACTTAGGGGAGATACTGACAAAATCAGGGGCAGTCAGGAAGAATAATAGGGCTCTCAGGTAGAACTGAAAAGATCCCAGAGAGAATGGAGAAACTTCTCCACCCAGTCCAGTAAAGTCTCACAAGTTTTTAAAGGATTCTTGTCTGCCTATCAGAGATCCAGGAATCTGGACTTGAAGACCATTGCTGATTCACATTAGTGAGAGGAAGGGGGAGACTTCTGCAGAATTGGCATATAGATGATATCCAAACTCCCTGAGGTGGGGAAAAAGGGTTAGGCCCTGTGGTCTTACCCTGACAGGGTGACTCAGATTTTCTATCAGGAGGTTTTGAGCTTCCTGAAGACTTTATTTAGCAAGGCAAGGAGACTAATACACTCCTTGCAATGTGGAACAACCTGAGAAATATGATGTTATGTAAGGCTAAGTAGGCTAAGACAGGAAGGGCATTACTGTTTTTTCTCTCTCTGTCTTCATTTCCAACATTGTTACCCATTTTGGCCCTTCACATACACTATAGCTCCGCCATGTTGATTTTCTTACAATTCCTCATGTGTTGCTCTTATATCACTTGAAATATTTTTCTTCCTCGCTTCCACGTACCTGCAAGGCTCAACTCAGGTGTTACTCTTTCCATAAAGCTTTTCTTAATCTTTCCAGATTAAGATGGTCACCTTTTATCTGTTTTGCATGTACATTTTACACATATGTATGTATGTATATATTTATATGTATATACAGATGTATCTTTGTATATGCACACACAAACATACATATATAGACACATATACTATATATATGTGCATACACAAGTTAACCATCTGCCTCAGTTTCCTCATCTGTAAAATGGAAATAATAGCACCTGCCTCTGAGTTATTGTGAGGATAAAATGAGATAATATTTGTAAAGCATCTTGCAAGCTCTAAAGTGCTATAAAAATGCTAGTTACTGTTATTGTTTCTATCATTATTTCACTTTAATGCCACCTCATATGAACTTTTTATGTATCTTGTCTACACATATATATGTGTGTGTGTATGTATTGTCCCCTCTGTTAAAATGTAATCTCCATGAGGGCAAATATTGATTGAATTTTTCTGTGCATTCCTAATAACTACTATAATGGCTGGCAAATAGTTGATGTCTAATGTATATTTGTCACTTGCTAGATGAATGGTCTTCAGACTTCCATTCACTTTCAGCTAGATTTCTAGTTGAAATAATGTGAGAATATTGGGTGTCTCAGAAGATTTAGTGTATTTTTAAGCGTTAAGAGCTTAGCTTGGGGGTCATCCTGTATGTGTAGTCAGGAATACTCTGACTTAATTCATAGGATTTTAGATCTGGAGCTAAAGGAGATCTCAGAAGTAATCTAGTCATAGGACTGTGACCTTATCTAGAAGTTTCAGAGTCCTGAGAGGCCAACCAGTCAAACACTCTAATTTCACAGATAAGGAAACCAGGGTTCGGAGCACTTGACCAGGGTCCCACAGCTAGTAAATATCAGGAGTGAGATATGAATGCATATCTTCCTGACTCCAAGCCCATCCCTCTTTCCACTACACCATGATGCCTCATAAAATTCCCACTCTTGAAAGGTTGAGAATCATATGGAACAAGTAGTCATTATGTGGACTGAATCTCCGGAGCTGCCAGTCAGAGAGCTTGGCTCTCCTTTCTGGGTTATTCTCAAGAAGAGAGAAAAGAGGAAAAAAAGCAGAAATGTCAAGGGTGAAGGGAAGCAGCCCACCCAGCTCCATCTGAATTAGAAGAGATTCAATAGCTCCTTGGGGAGTGAGCAATAAGGCTTGGCATCATGTTGGGTCCCTTCCCCCATCTACCCACATCTGAAACCAGATGGAAATGATTCTGCTAGCAGGCCATGAAATCAAGTGCTGAAAAGTGATTCTACGAAAGGAAGTGACAGAGTTATCCTTGTTCCAAGGCCAGTTTCTCACCCTGTGTGGCTCAATGAGAACTCTTATTATCTGCTGAGCCCTGACAGCTCCTTGTCACATTTCAAGGAATTAAAGAAGATTTGGTCCTAGCCCTGAAGGCCTACAAATAAGGTAGAGGGAAAAGAAAGAGATAGGAAGCACACACACACAAACATACACACACACACACACACACACACACACACACACACACACACACTTCAGATCTAGGAGGTGTATAGATTTCCCAAATTTAGAAACATGAATTCTCTGTCAGAAGAAGTTGGCTTAAAGATGGAAAGGGATCCTTTCTGAGACTAGGTGATGGCCTCCTAGACAGATGGGAGAGAGTCACTGTGCAGGCTTGGCTGAATTTTTCACAGAGTATCACCCAGATCAGGATAACTGGGCCTTTTGATCACATCAGGGTTGTAGAAGGAACAGACCTTAGAAAATGTGGCAAGAACAATTCTAGGCTACCCAGCTGAAGAGACTGATTTACTAAGTCTCCAAGTTCTGACTTCTCGGAGAGTTCAATTAATTTATTGGTGCTATAATATTGCTTGATGGAAATTTCAGGGATTTATTTTTATTTTTATATAAATATATTACATATATAAATATTATATATAAATATATTAAATATTTTTTATATTTATTGTTATTTCATTTAGCAAACATTTGTTGGGTTCCTACTGGATGCATAATCCTTTAATAAACCAAGATGAGAGATACACATATCTGACCTGGTGTAGGATCA
Organism: Potorous gilbertii; assembly: GCA_028658325.1. Taxonomy (NCBI): domain Eukaryota; kingdom Metazoa; phylum Chordata; class Mammalia; order Diprotodontia; family Potoroidae; genus Potorous; species Potorous gilbertii. Next base: position 218,539,293 of record CM053770.1, read on the forward strand.
CTGAGTATGTCTCAGGGTGGGGGTCATTTAAAGAATAGAACATTATTATCAGAGAGAGAAGATTCTTCCCCTCTATCCAGCAGCTGAGAAAGCTCTGTGTTTCTGGGGTACCCCTCCTCCCTACATCATCCACACAACAGTGCTCTCAATAGTCCAAGAAGTTCATTAGAGGTGCAGAAAGTTTGTTGCCATGAAGTGAGGCCACATTCCAGGGAATCTAGCCTTGCCTTTGCCCTAGGCAAAAGATAAATAAAGGTAGTAATGGCTCTGGAGGTATGAAAGAATTAGAAGCTGGTATCTATGCCTAAAAACTTACAATTTAGCTTAGGAAACACATGCATGAAATCAAAATACAAGGAAAAGCAGTGTCTTTGAAAAATAAAAGAGGTAGAGTAACTTTAATCAAAACAATAAATATTTCTTGCAAAGGTCTAGATAATTAAATCAGGGTATGCATTGGAAGGTCTAAATTTTTTAGGGTATGGCCTCCATTCTTCAGTTCACTTCCCTATGTGAATGCATCCAAAACATGGAATGAAATCTCCTGAGAAATACCTTCACTATGGTCATCTCTTTTTATACCTCCAGACTCTGTTACAACCATCAGCTATTACAGTGAGGACCACCCAAAAGCACCCTTCGGGCTGAAATCTTCAAAGCACAGAAGAGCTTCAGGCTAATACAAGGCTTCCCTAAGACTATCTGACTCTATCGTGTCAGCCAGGTGCCAACGAAATCATCGGCGATATTTTGACCCTCATGTCACTCCCTCTCATCCACAGTCTCAGACAGCTCTCTTACCTAAGGCATAAATAGAATGATCCAGCAGTTACCATGGTGTGGCAGAAACAGCTCGAAAGAAAAGAAAAAGAAAGAGATCTGAATGTGGAGTAATGCCCTTGGTGTTATGGGTACTGAGTTTGAATCCTACCACTGTTACTCACTTCTTGGGTGATCTTGGGCAAGTAAATCACTTCAATTCTCTGGGACTCAGTTTCCTCACTTGTAAAATGAGGAGGATTGAGTAGATGACATCTTAGGTCTCTTCCAACCCTTAATCTATAATTTCTGAAATTCGATCTCCTTACTAGGTATAATAATAAAAATATTAATAGTGGTAGTGATAATAGTTTGTTCCATTATAGTGTTTTATATATATATATATGTTATATAAAATATAGATATACACATACTATGTAGTCTCTTTTGTCAGTTTCTGGAATACTAATGAATCCATCTAATGATCGTCAGTCTGAGTGTATACAACTCTAAATGTGTTTTGACCTAACTACTTAAAAACTGACTTTGCCCCTCTGGCTATTACATTAGAAATGATGCTATTAATGACATGCAGTATATTTGGAACAATTCCCTATTGGGAAACTAGAAACAAAGCAATATGACTACATCAAATCTCTCTCTCTCTCTCTCTCTCTCTCTCCTTCTCTTCCCCCCCCAGATATATTTACTCAGAACTTTCCCTACCAGTATGGGGACAAGCAAACTCCTGCCACCTAAGACATCTTTCTGTAACCCATCAGTTGCTTGGGGTCCTATAGTCTAGCCTAGAGCACTACGAAGTTAAGTGACCTGCCAGGGTCACTAAATTAGCAAGTGCTTCAGGTGTTCCTGAGTCTGTCTGGCTTTTTATTTACTGTGTCATTTAACTGCATTATTACATCACTATGAATATATATATATATATATATACATGTATTAATATATACACACACACATAAAATTTGCTTTGCATATGTACATACACATGTGTGTATTTATATATGAATGCATTTGTTTTGTTAGTATAAAGAACTTCCAGGGAGAAAATCCCCTCCATCCATTGGCTCCTGCGCTGCAACATTTATTCCTAAAAATTTACTTAAAATACCGAGAGATGAACACTTGCCTAGGATCTCTCAGCTAATAGGTATCAGGGATGTGACTTGATTCCAAGTTTTCCTGACTTCAAAGCCAGCTCTCCATCAACTACAATATGCTTCTATACATACACACCCACATGTGTATATGTATAGATACATATGTGTATATGTATGGATAAATGTAGGGTGCACCTATTTATCTTGTTACTATTATGGCTATTATGGATGGACTTAATGGAGGGTCGACCAAACTGAGATAAATCCAGTTGTCCATGACAGTAATACAGGTCTAGAGAAATTAGACCTAGAAAAGATCTTAGATGAGCATTTTATTTTATCCCCCATGTCTTCATCTTCTTTGACCTCTCTGCAGCTTTGGATTCCCTTGAGTGATCTCTTCTCCTCATAAGATACTGGTTTCTCCTAATTCTGCCTCCAGATGTCGTGAGTTCCCTCTCCATGATGATCTTCAAGCAAAGACTGGATGGCCACTGGTCATGTATGCAGTGGTACAAACTCCTTTGATTATACTAGATGGCTACTGATATCTTTTCTAACCTGTGATTTTCAAGAGTTCATGGCAAAAATTCTGGCTTTGGACAGCTGCCATTCTGAAGGTCATTCTGGTCCTTTTTTATGATAACCTGGTCAGACACTACAATGGCATAGGAATTTAAATCCAGGGTTCTACATTATAGTTACATGCTGCAAATATGATAAGAACAGTCAACTTTTTCCTTCCCATAGTTTGGACATGTAGGGAGGATAGCAAGATCCCTCTGGTAGTACTCTCTTTGCCTATGATGGCTTAGTATAAATGAATTTGAAAAATTTTAGATTACAGATTCTTAATCTGAAGTTATAAACTAGATGAACGGTAGATAGATAGATAAATAGATAAATATAGATAGATGGATAGATAGGTGAGATAGATGGATTGATAGCGATGGAAAGATACAAAGAATGAGATAGAGATAGAATGGGATAGAGATGGATGGATAGATAAAAAGAAAAACAAACCAACAGACTGACAGATAAAAAGATAGAGAGATACATGATAGACAGAGAGACAGATAGATAGATATGGATAGATAGAATGGACTAGATAGATCTTAGAGATGGATAGATAGAATGGGATAGAGATAAATGGATGGATGGATGGACAGAGATGGATATAATAAATTGCAGATGAATAGATATACAAATAGATAGACCATTGCAATATTATGTATTTTACTTTATGCATTTAAAAACAGAATTCTGAGAAAGGAACTATAAGTTTCATCCAGGAGACAAAAACAGGTTAAGAACTCCCTTTCTAGAAAATGACTTTAAGCTCCCCACATCAGTACAAGGTAGGAGGAGGTTAATGTGCTTGTGTTTATTTTCCTGTTCCAGAAAACTAATGATACAGATGTCCTCTAAGTGATCTATATAGAACTAAAAGAGACCATGAAAGCCCTGACAAAGATGAAAAAGCACCAGAAGCAATAAGGAATGCTCATTCCCTATTCATTAGGAGGTAATGGAGCAGACGCTTTTGGAGGATGACAAATTGCCTTTAATTTTGTTATTTTATGTAACAATTAATGGGAATATATTCGAAGTTCAAACAAATTATGATTTACAAAAGATAACATACTTCTGAAACACAATCAAAGCATGTAGGGAAGATGTGAGGAAAAAGTTATTTGTAAGGGATGAGGAGCCAAAGCTGCTCCCTGCCTCACAGGTGCTGAACCCCTTACTACTTCCTCAGGACTTGTATGGCTCATAGGAGGCTGGCAGCACGAGGACCCTGGCCACTATCCACTCTCAAATCAGTTTAATTTACCCCTCACTATAGCCCTAGGGTGTTCACATCTTCCTCCCCCTCTCTGTGTCTCTTTCTCTGTCTGCCTGCCTGTCTATCTCTCTATGCCTCTCTGTGTGTATGTCTCTGTGTCTCTGTCTCTGTTTACCTGAATGCCTGTCTGACTTTGTCTCCTCCTCTCTGTTTCTGTCTCTCTGTCTCTCACTCTCTTCCGATCTGTTTCTGCCTCTCTGAAACTATCTCTGCCTTTTTGTGTGTCTGGTTTTGTCTTTATCACTATCTGCCTATTTATCTGTCTCTCTCTCCTTCTGCATATCTCTGCCTCTCTGGGTATCTATTTCTCTGTGTGTCTCCATCTCTGCCTGCCTGCCTATCTGTCTCTGTCTCTCTGTGACTATCTCTGTCTTTTTGTATGTCTCTCTCTCTCTCTCTCTCTCTCTCTCTCTCTGTCTGCCTGCCTGCTTATCTGTCTTTCTGTATGTCTATCTCTCCACGTGCCTCTCTCTCTGTGTGTCTCTGTCTCTATCTGTCTGCCTGCCTATTTTTCTCTATCTGTGACTGTCTCTGTCTCTGTGTATATTTGTCTCTCTATGTCTTTATCTGCATGTCGGCCTCTTTCTTCCTGTGACTGTCTCTGACTGTGTCCGTCTCTGTCTCTGCCTTTCTATCTGTCTGTCTCTTCCCTCACAACTCCTTCATACAAAGGCAGGTCGAATGGCAATATGGATAGAGTATTGGGTGACTGGAGTCAGAAAGACCCAAGTTCAAATAAAAGTTCTGGTTCACTGAACCCTTCATGGCTCCTCCTTGCCCCATTCTTCATCCTGTAGACTCATTAATTTAACTACTTATGATTACATATTCAATCACTTCAGTGTGTCACTTGCTTAAATGACAAATTGAGAGGCAATCATGATACAGTGCATAGAGAACTCATCCTAGAACTGAGAAGACCTGGATTCAAGTTCCGTTGCTTAGATATATGTGACTATGTGACCATGGGAAAGTCTCTTAACCTCTCAGTTGCGCTGGCAACTTTCTAAGGCTGAAAAGTCAAAGTCTATATCGTAGGAGTTTCCTATTCCATTGAAATTACAGGTCCACTCACTATTCCCTATGCCTTCACTATATATAATAGACCAAAAAAGGAAAATCAGTCTTAAAAGGGGCATGGTCTTATTGTTAAAGTCTCATCCTTATGATGAAATAGGAGCTATGAAATCACAGCTCCTGTCTCTAACTGATATTATCTTCTAAGGACACAAGTATAGCCTAGGGGCCATCTCCAGTTGTCCTGATCTGTATCTGGTCACTGAGCCCAGATGACTCTGGAGGAGATAGTGAGACTGGGGACTTTGCACAGCCCTCCCTCACTTAAATCCATTTCACTTGCAAGTCATGGCATCATCTTCCCGATGTCATGGTCCTCTTTGAAAATGAACAAACCACAACACCAAGAGGAGACATTAGATAATTATTAGCCAAACCCCCTTATTTTATAGACCAAAAAAACCAAAGTCCAGGGAAGTAAATGATTTGCCCAAGCTCAGACTAGAAATAGTCTTCAAAGAAGAATTTAAATCCCAAATTCTAGAGATCCAAAGCCAGTGCTCATTAACCTGTACCATGACACTCATCCTTCAGACTACGGTTAAGTATTCTCTTCCTACTATGATAAATTACACTTAATGAATGTCTGCAAGATGCAGTAAACATCTTGGTTTCTGATAGTAACGACAAAAATTGTAATGATGATATGATAACAAAAGCTAGCCTTTATATAACCCATCCACTTTTGTGAAGTACTTTCCATGTAAAATAGGGATTGGGAAAAAGAGTGACATCTTGGGACTTGAAATGCACACATTCCCCACTCATCCCTGAGAATTGACTTGGGACCATGAGATCTTTGAGTTGGAAGATGGAATTGAGTCAACCACTGGAGTTTTAAAGAGATGCAGTCTGCAGGAAAAAGACTGCTATGAAGTGGTAGGGTCCTCAGTAGCTGAGTAATACTAACAGTGGTATCAGACTTCTCATCCTCACTCACAAGTTAACCAGCTGAGCCTGAAATAATTAGTGGTAAAAACAATGAAAAGGAGAAACTGAAAGGAGAGTTACAATATGGCAGAGAAGGGAGATGTCAAGGAGGAGCAATGACCCCCAGTGAGCATCTTAGAATTGGAGTCTCTAGATGAAACCCATCTCTCTATGGTCTAAGGGAGTTCCAAGGAAAGCTTTGCTCTTTCTCATCTTCCTGTCAGTATGTCTGCCCTTTAAAAGACTTTATAATGTGCTCTTTCCATTTCCTTATGCCATCATTTTTTTGTAACCCAAAATTTGGTTTCAATCATAAAGAGGCCAGGGGTTAGCTAGAGATAGATATGAATTTAGAATAAAGTAGCAAGCTAAACTCTTGCCCAAATTCTCAAAGTTTTCTTAACTGGGGGACTCTGAAAATTGTAATTAGGTTTTTTTTTTAATTTTGTACTTGGTATAGATTCTATAAAGTCATGGGAGCAGAAAGAACATCAGCTCTGGATTTAGAGAAACTGAGTTCCCATCTCAACTCTGCTTTTCAACCTATGTGTCCCAGTGAAAGTCACTTCATCTATTAGGGTCAATGTTTTCTTATCTATAAAATGATACTAGGCAGTTGGGTGTCACAGTGGACAAAGCACTGGACTTGGAATCAGAAAGACTTGTGCTTATGAGTTCAAATCGGCCCCCAGACACTTACTAGCTGGCAACCTTGGGCAAATTACTTAACCCTGTTCTACTCAGTTACTTCATCTGTCAAATGAGCTGGAGAAGGTAATGGCAAAGTACTGCAGTATTTTTGCCAAGAAAACCCCAAATAGGGTCTTGAAGAGTAGGACATGATTGAAACAACTCAACAGCAACAAAATGAGTTTGGACTCTGTAATCTCTCAATCTCTAAATTCCCTTCACTTAGCCTAAGACAATTTGCTAGACACCTCTAATGCCCCTCCCCAAAGTCCTTAGTCTCTTACATCCAGTATTTCCAACAAATAAATAAATCAGAGGATCACTGGCTTAGTCAACAAGAATTTGTTAAGCTCTTCCCAAGAACTGTGCTAAGCACTGGAGATACAAAGACCCTGTCTTCAAGGAGTTTAGATTCTAATGGAGAAAAGAGCATTTAATGAACTATGTATGTGAAAATCAAGGGGATCTCAGATGAAGGACACTGTGAAAGAGATAAAAACAATGCCCTTTCTGCACACTGGAAAATGTCTTTGCATTGAGTGTCCCCAGTGTCCGGAATGTCCTCCTTCCTCTCAGAATCCTTGGTTTCCTTCAACATTCAGCTCATGTACTACCTTCTATAAGAGTGCTTTCCTCATTCCCTCAGCTGCTTGTGCCCTCTAGCCAAAAACTACCTTGTACAGTTTCGTTTTGCAAAAATTCTGCATAAATTTGCATATGCTTGTTGTCTCTCTTTAGAATGTAAGTCCCTTGAGGAAAGGGTTAAATTTTCATTTTTGTCTTTATCTCCTAAAACAGAACCTGGAATATAATGAGTGTTCAACAAATGCTTGGCTAATACTCCTTCATTATTTACCTTATTCTTCAGGAAAAAATGGAAACTGACTTTAATAGACATTTATTGAGTACTTACTTAAAATAGGTAATATCACCATGCCCATTCTACAGAAGAGGAAACTGAGGCAGACAATGGTTACAGAATCACATAGCTAATATTTGAGGCAAGATTTAAAGTCAGATCTTCCTGTTTCCAAGTCCGGAAGTCTTTAAACTTATGAGATAATCTAAGAAACCACTAAAAATTGGGATGGCAGAGGAGAGTGAATAAGGAAATTTTTCACACAGAAAAATATGTTTTCACATTATGGCAGAGTGGAAAGAGCATGGACACTGGAGTTTTGGCATTAAAGTCTGAATTTTCCAGTTCTGCTAAGTTCCCAATTTGAATTTAGCTCATTTCTTCTCTCTGGGTCTCAGTTTCTTTAACTGTTAAATAAAAATTGGATTAGAAGGTCTCTGAGGTCCCATCTAAAGATCTATATTCATCTTCTACTTCTTATCTCCAGAGTTTTGAATGGGGTCTGAGAATTAAATGGCATCAGATGCCTAGGAGGAGTTGTCATTTTCTTTGTGAGGGGAATATCCATACTAGTGAAATCTCAAGTCCATTGAATTTCAAAAGTATAACTTCACTTATCTAAAAATGGGGATGGTGCCTTTTAAAGCAGTGTAGTATACTGGAAAGAGTGTGAGACCTAAGATTAGGAAATATGCATTCATCTATTGGTAGCCCCCCCAAAAAAACCGATCATGTTGTATTTATTTTGTATGTACCCCTTTGATAGAATGTGAAGGGCAGAGATTGTTTAATTTATTTTTTCTTTATATTATGAGTTTCCAGCATAGGGACTAGAAGAGAGGAGGCACTTAACAAATGCTTACTGATTAACTGGCCAATCTATTCTCTCATTCTACAAATAAGGAAACTGAGGCCCAGGAAGATTAACTAGCTTGCCCAAAGTCAGTAATGATATCAGGTAGTAATCCTTAGAGTTGACAAAAACAAATTTGTATATACCTCTTTGTGTGTGTGTGTGTGTGTGTGTGTGTGTGAGAGAGAGAGAGAGAGAGAGAGAGAGAGAGAGAGAGAGAGAGAGAGAGAGAAAGGGAGAGAGATTCCCCCATCCCTAAAGAATGCAAACTCCTTAAAGTCAAGGACTATTTCTTATTTGTCTCTATATCCTCAGTGTCTAGTACAGTGCCTGGAACACAGTAGTTTTGTGGTTTGGGGTTCTAGGAACCCCAGAATGCAAGGGTATAGGATGAGTTTGCCTTGAAAGAATTCTCAGTCAAGAGTAGTGAGGTTTTAATTATAACACTGGTTGGGGGTGGAGGGTAAGAGTTCTGGTAAATCTTCTAACTAAATGAGGATGGAACTGATACTTTTATGCAGAAAAAGACTGTGGGAAGGTCTAGATTATTGGATTAAGGAGTGGCAAGTACACTTGCCACTTGGGGTAGGCCAGATACAGACAATGTAAGAGTCAAGTGGTTGGGCCACAATGAAAGGACAATTAAAAGGGTTGGTGAATATTCGATAGACTGCAATGGATCACGTGCCTCAAGGTGAATGCCAGGGAATGGGTTCAGGGGCTGGGTTGTGTGGGAAAGTTCAAGGCAAAGACTTGGTCTTACACCACTGTGGGAAAGTTTAAGGGGTCCAACTCCAGTCCTATAAACCCATCAAGTAGGTGCTTAATAACTGCTTACCGATAATCTTGAGCTCAGCTCTGGAATATTTGTTATTTGGACATTGGCAAATCATTGAACTTCCAAGACCTACCAAGCTGTCTTTACCTACTGGGAGAGTATATATTTAGATCTATGTCATCTACATACCTATATCCATATCTATACTTATATTCATACTAATATAGAGCTATATCATATTAATATCTATACCCATATCCATATTTAATATCTATATCCATATTTATGTATTTATATCCCATCTATATCATAATATATCTATATCATATATATCATCCATATCATATACACAAATACACATATATATCTATCCATCTCTATATATTTATACTTACATATCTATATCTGTATCTTCCTACAGAATACAATCTCCTTGAGAGCAGGCACTGGCTTTCATTTTTGTCTTTCTATGCCTGGGTCCTTGCATAAAGTAGGTGCTTAATAAATGTTTATTATTGAATCCTGTAAGGTGAGTAATGCAAGTTTATTACATCTAGTTGGTGCCCTTTTCCTTTAAGAAAAATTTGCAGACATGTATCACTTATGTGTATAGTTATGTATACACATATATGTAAATGAATAAATAAGACACAAAACTACCTATCTAGTCAAGCAAAGAACTGTGTGCTGATCAGACTGCCCCATGAGATCAGAGACCTTGAAATAGAAGGGGCCTTAGAGATCACCTAGTCTAACTCCTCAGTTTAAAAACTGAGGACATCAGGTCCACAGAGATGGTTTGATTTGTTCAAGGTCTCCAAGAGGCAGGGCTGAGGTCCTCTGCTTCTCAATCTTTAGTCTTTCCACCAAGCCATTCTGTTTCTTATATTATGTTGATGTACAGGGTGCTATGAAAGTCTTTTTTTTTTCACTGTATTTTATTTCACATGTACAAGGAACTCCTGATGAGGAAATTCCCTCTACCAAAACAGTTCATCAACTGTCCTTAAATGTAGAGCCTTGTGAAGATCATCTGATGTACAGCCTGGATAAGTGACTTGGACTCAAGTACTACTTCTTAGATGCTACATGACCCTATGCAAGTCATTTCATCTTTTGGTGCCTCAGGAAATGCCTTAAGACTATTTAAGTTCAAGGTAAGTTGTAGATCTGTTCTAATTATGAGTGAATCTGGTTTGATTGCTATCATCCTTCCCCAACATTCTCCTCTACCCCATTCCCCACATGGAGATTATAATCTAGTTTGTTTTTGTTTTTTAATTTCATAAAACCTTACAAAAAGTAATAAATAAATACAGAGCACTAAGCACTGAAAAATGGAAAGTCTTCTAAGTGCTCAGAATTGTGCTGAGGGTGATGGACATTTGGATGGTATTATTTTTCAGATGTTGCCTGAAATCAAAATTTCTTTGAGTTGCTGGTTTCGAAAATATATACCAATTATCCAAAACACCAGTGGTCTTTTAATTATTTAGAAAGAAAAAAAATGGATTCATGATTTCTGCTACATGCTGTTTAGAAGTCATCATTTTTTATTATCTTTGCTATAATTCATTACATATTATGAACATTCTTTATGATGAAGCATCTCCCTGAGCAAGAAAGGAGAGATATTAAGAAATTGGTCTTCAGTCTTCCAGTTGCTTTCCTTTTCCATCTGTTTTCCACAGGGCAGCCAAAATGATAAATCTAAACCACAGAGCTGACCATGTTACAGCCCTACTCAAAAAACTTCAACGGCTCCCTACTGTCCCTAGGATAAAATAGCACCTCCTCAGTCTGGCATTTATGTTGTTTAATAATCTTGCTCCAATTTTCCAGTTTCATTTCATAATACTTTCCTTCAAGCATGCTAGGTTCTACACATAAAAAAGAAATTCTTGGCTCCCATATCTCAGCATTCCATTCTGTCTATAAGTACTGGCACATGTCAGTCCCCATGTCTTGACTGCACTCCCTCCTCATCTCCAGTCCTCAGAATTCTCCTCCTCCTTTGAGGTTCAACTCAGATTCAAATTTTTTCAAAGATTCCTTTTTCTCAACCTCCTCCCTTAGCCTCTGTCAGTTCTAACTCCTGCTCAAATTCCTTGGTGCAGTTATCTTGTGAATGGCCTGTCAACCAGGACAACGTAAACCCCTTAAGGGCAAGGATTATTTCCTTGTGTCTCTTTTTCTCAGCATTTAACCTAGCTAGCATCTAGCAGGCACTCAGCAAATGATAGTTGTTGAATTAGAAGGACCTGATACAAGGTGGTTAGAGACCCAATATTGCATCCTCTTTCTTCATTATATTAAAAATCTTCCTGACTCTGGTTTGGGAGTTTGGATGCATAGAATATATCTCAATATAGAGCAAATTCTCTTTGTTTCGCAATAATTCTTCCATGAGTTCAACTATGATATTGATTTAAAGCAAATTTAAATATGAAATTCACAAGCTGTAAATTGGTACAGCAGCATCATTTTCTAATGCAAGAAATTCATTTGAGACAAGAGACCACAAGTTAAGATATGATATCTCCTGTCTAAAATTCTTGGATGCCAGTTACTAGGATTATTCACCAACATCTTCACATAACCAGATCCCTCAGGTAAATCAATACATGCATGAAGATCTTTCAGTTGCTGTGGGGGATTGAAAAATATGACAAATTTGAAGAACATATGACCAATTATGGCCATGTAGCAGGGGGGTCATCCCATTTAGCATTCAAGAAGGTAGGCACATTCAGTCATGTGCAACCAGCGACTCCAGATTCATCTGATAAATGCAATGGCTGAGGACTGTGCCAAAACTTGTTGGTAACTAAGGCATGAAGAGCTGCCCATTCTGGGATTTATAAGGAGTGAAGATAGATTACTTCTGGTACACAGTCACTGGCAACCCCTCCTTCACCTTCCAACAAAAAGAGTATTTTTCTTGACTCTTCCTTCTCTTCATTCCCTCATCTCACCCAATGGTTATGACAGTTACAAGCATATGACAGCAAAAATATTTGTTGACCTAAGCAAGTCTGATGTGGCAGTTAGGCGAAACAGTGGATAGAGTGCTGAGCCTGGAGTCAAGAAGACTTATCTTCCTGAGTTCAAATCTGGCCTCAGGTACTAGTTATGTGATGCTGGGCCAGTCACTTAACCCTGTTTGCCTCAGTTTCCTCATCTGTAAAATTAGCTGGAGAAGGAAATAGCAAACCACTCCAGTATCTTTGCCAAGAAAACCCCAAATGGGGACACAAAGTGTCATATACAACTGAAATGACTGAGCAAAAACAACAGGTGATTCTGACAAGGGACCTCAAGTCATTGGCCAGTACTACCTCTCCTGTTCTGGGTTTCTTTCCCTAAATACAGATGACCGATGAATATTCCTGAGATATAGATGTTTTCTGCCCTGGCAGGAGTGGAATTCCTAAGATGGGTGCTCATTGTCTAGTAGGAGAGCATGTTTTCAAGAGTTTTTTAAAGAAGGGCACCAACCCAATGAATATTCTGAACTGAAGTAACTACCAAAAGACATGGCTCAATGAGTTAAACAAGATCCCAGGTAAATGAGAAAGGTCCATTGAATAGTCCTACAAAGTTACCTTTACCTATTGGGAGAGTATGCTTGTAATAATGTATTACTGTTGCATTCGGTAAATATTTGATGAACTTCAAGTTCATCAGATCATTAAGAGAGACTATTACCCACATTATCCAGACCCCCTTAATACTCTATCTCTCTGAAAAGAGTAATTATGCACCAGAAACAGAGAAATGACAATTGAGCAAACAGGACAAAGAAGGAAGGAAGGAAGGAAGGTAAGGAGGGAGGGAGGGAATGAACAAGGAAGGAAGGGAAGGAGGGAAGTAAGGGGCAAGAAAGAACTTGAGAAATTCAGCAGTAAAAGAAAGGATAAAAATGAAATAGAAAAGTGATGGGAAGATTTTTGTTAGAATTGAGATGACCTCTTTCCATGAGAAAAGTATAGTCCTAAAAACTAAATAGAGAAAAATTAGAGAAAGAAAACTATAGAGTAATATCTCTAATGAGTATTAGAGGCTATTGAATAAACGATTAGCAAAGATGATTGGGAAGACCTAAGCACGTGTGCAGAAAGATTGGAAGGAGTCTGTGGAGAGGGAACAATTAAAAATGCAAGACGGGATGATTTAATGCTGGAAAAAAAGTCCTGGAGAAAATGAGAAGAAATGAGATCAAGGGTTTACACAGAGGGATTAATCCTAATGCAGAGTAGGCATATCTCTTCTTCAATGAATGCAAGGTAAGACAAAAGAAAAGGTAGTGATGAGGAATTTCAAGAGTAAAAGAGGCATTGGGAGACAGGGGCAATTAAAAATCTCAAATTATAAGGACACTAATGCCCAGGTGAGCTTGTTCAATGACACAAGTCACAAGGATCAAAGACAAATTTGAACAAAGGTCCTAGCTTTTCTTAGACAATGCTTTGTCCACTGATGCATGCAAGAGAGCTAGAAAGACAGGAGATTAAGACTATAAAATGAAATTTCAAGGTTCTGGATCTCAGAGTTGTAATTGTGTGAGATTGATCTAAATTGCACCTGCATTGGTATGTGGCTGAAGTGAAATAGAGAAGGAAACCATTGGGTTTAAAGAGATTGAGGAAATGAGAGGCCAGGTCAGGCTGCTCAAGGAGTTGTCAATATGAATACAGAAATTCTCTGAGGTTAATATCAAGGGATGAGGTGGAAAGAAAGTGTATGGACAAACTGAGAGAATGACTAGGAGATTGGTAGATGACAACAGGAAGCATTGAAAGAACAAAGCACAAATATTTGAATGGATTCTAAAAGATAATAGCTCATTGAAAGATGGTGGCAGAGGAATGGTATAGAAACAGAAATCGGGAACAGAAAGCATAGGCTTGACCCTGAAAGGTCAGAATAGGAGAAGTTGCTCAAAATAGAAAAGTTTACAGGTGCAATGACCTCAAAGAACAAGAAGATTTCCTCTAGTATGAGGAAGTAGATGAAATGCTGGTTCAAAAGGTTGAGAATAGAGGTGAACTTGGGGATAATAGATCACAGGGTAAAAAAAGAAACAGCAGAATGGAGTGCGATGGGGGGACTGGCTTATTAGATGTGATAAAAAATAGGGATAGAGGTCCAAGAACAGACAACATAGACTATCACATGGACGTTAGAAGGTTAGACCAGAAGCCTGAGACTGAGAAAGTGGTAAAACAGAAGGAAGATGCTTTGGCATGTACCAAGGATCAAACTAAACCAATAGGAAATCAAGTCAATTAATCCTTCCCTAAATTTGAGAGTTTTTAATTGTTATACTGGGGTGGGGAGGAGGTGTCCAGGAATCACTTTAATTCTTTGATTAAGAAATGGAGGTTCAGATTCAGTCTAGCTCTGGCTCTGTCTAGCTGTGATTCTATCTGCCCCACTTGTCAACACAAGCATCACAAATGGTTAGACTTCTTAAGAGTCAACCCAATATGGCGAACCTTTAATAAACTTTGCTTTACTTTAACTGGAAAAAAAAAGAAATGCAGAACTAATGATTTGGAGTATTGGATGTTCCACCTCCCTAAGATTCCTATTCCATCGTCCTTGATTAAGAAAGCAAAGACCTAGGTTTCTTTACTTCAGGCTTCTGAATTCCCAGAATGGGGATTATAGGCTCCTGGGATCAGAAATTTCAAGGATCATAGCTCTAGAACTAGAAAAGCCTTCAGAAACCACCTACTCTAATTCCTTCCTTTAACTAATGAGGCATCTGGATCCCAAGAAGAATAAATGACTTCCCCAAAGCCATAAACTAGTAAGTGACTAAGGCAGAATTTAAACCCAGTTCTTCATAAATTCAAATCTAGGTCTCCAATCACTACACCATGCTGCCTCAGGGGGGAAAAGTTATGAATACAATTAATTGAATTTAATTACTCTTCATTCTCCAATATTCACTTAATCCTATAGCTAGGCAGTGGTGAGTTTTGACTGAAGGGAAATTATAAACTATCTTGACCTGGATGTTATACTTTTTTGCTGTCAGGCAGTGCTCGGTCATTATTCCACCCATGGCCAATGCAGGAATTATTTTTATTTTTGCTTGACTGTGCATATTTGCTATAAGTGTTTTGTTTATCTTTTTCAATAAAAGAGAGAAAAAATGTTTTTCACTGAAAAAAAAATTCAAATTAAAAAATATCATCATCCAATCCACCTTTTTCTTCAATCTGTGCTTAACTCCTCTTGACATAACACTCCATCAGTTTGAAAGGCAGCACAGTATAATGGATAGAGCATCAATCATGAAAGCAGGAAGACCTGGGTTCTAATTCTGACTCAGACATGCACTAGTTCTTGGTTTTGGCAAGAAACTTAAAGTCTCAATGCCCCCAAGAAATATTGTAAGATTACAAATTAAAGACTTATTGGCTCTTAACGTTGGTGGAAGAAACTTTCACACTAGAAATTCCATATATTTATGATTATAACTTTGAATGAAGGAAAGAGAAACGCTAAGATCATTACCACCAGGGCAGGAGAGTTTGTCCCCAGAACTATACTCTCCCTCTCCTTTACTATCTTTTTTAAAAAAATAAGTTTCTCATGAGAATGTGTTCATGGAGGATCAAAGAACTGAGCTGCATCAGTAGAGCTCACCTGTATAGTTTTATAAGGCAACTTAGGTTCAGGGTAAGGAGATGTTTACTCAAGGCCCCCTAGCACATAATGGCATGACTGAACACTAAAGACCACAGCTCTTCTCACTCTAAGTCTCAGTATGTTTTCATAATTTATCCTCCCTCTCATAGGAAAGGCCAACACTCAGGTAGGGCTGGACCAAATTCAGCCTCATTCCCAGAGAGGCTAGGTGGGAATATTCATTCTTCTTCAGAGGAGAGGAAGAAAGGAATCATTGAATTTAGAGTTTGAAGGGGCCTTAGAGATCATCTATTCCTGCCCCCAAGCAACATTTTCTAGAGAAGAAACAGAGATATAAAGAGAGGAAATGACTGGCAAGTTCATATAAAAACTAAGTGAGAGATCAGAGAATTTCAAGTCTGTGGTCATCACAGACAATAAAAGGAAAGAGATATTCAGGAAGGAAAGAGTACAGAATGTAATATGTGGATAGGACCAGTACAAAATTTGCAGGCTCAAGAGAGTCTTGGGTCACAGAAGAATTTAGGAAACACTTTACTAGACTGAGTTAAGAAAACCTAATAACTCTTTATTCTATCATTTTCCCTTGAAAGGTTGAAAAATGACTTTAATCATTAGTAGAGATGTAACCAAAAAATCTGACTTCTGGAGAATAGAGGCAGTCATTGAAAGGACCACTCTCATGAATGGTTGAGGTAGATTAGAATAGAAGTCATGAAAATTGAGGACGTCAAGGAATGGAGAGGTCAGAGTGGTTGAAGGGGCAAATGGTAGAGATGGAGAAAGATTTAAACCAGATACTGATATTACTAGGAAGGAGAAAGATTGCCTTAGAGGTCCATCATGGAGCACAACGATGATCTCAAGAGAAAGGAGAGAACTTCAAATGAGGAGAAGTGGTTGGTGAGTGACAGTGACCAATGTAGGACTTAAAGTGTCATTAGGAAAGAAGTCATGATGTTCATCTTGGATCTGAATGACAGGCTGTGTGTGAGAGAAAGAGAAGTCAGCCTTGGAGAGTTCACCAGAAGAAATGGTGTCCAAAAGAAAGTTAAGGTTCAGCAAGCACTAAAACATGGGAGCTACATGAGAACAACAAATAAGGGAAATTTCTTAACAGGAAAAAGAGTGTCAAAGAGTTTTGAGAAGTTAGAGACTGGAAAAGGCTTGTTAAATTTGAATAGAAGTAGCAGGAGAACATGTATTGAAAGATGAGGGAAAGTTTTCGTGCTTCAGATGGATCGTCCTAACAAGGTACAGTTATGAGGAGGCAAGAGGTAGCTTGTTCCCTTATCTTCCTTGATCATTTGCCCTCTTTCGAGCTATCTTTCTCCAACAATTCTTATGGGGTCACTGGCTGGTGAAGGACCCCAAAGCATGAGGTGGGAGATGCCAGATGTAGGAATATACTCCTAGGACTGGGACAGAGAGGCAGCAACAACTCCTGTGGAAGAAAGGATACCTCCTTAGATGTTAGCACTAGAGTAAAGTTACAGACATCACCCACCTTCATGACAGCTTTGATACAGATGGTGACATCAGTCTATAATGTGTTACTTTTTCTTTTTCAGAGTAAACAGGAGAAACCTATATCAACAATAACAACAAAATCTTTTTTAAAAAGTTAAATAAATAAATAACTCTTCCTTTTCTCAAATGAGCCAAATTCTAATTTCATGCCCCAGCCTCATAAAACTAATCACAATGAGCTCATTTAGCATGATTAAGGGGTGTAGTACAGCTCTTTAGAAGGAAATGTATCCTATTATAGTTCCACTCCAGAGCACTATATTATTAAAGTGAAATATTAATGATATTTTTATTACAATAGGCAAGGGAATTATGGACAGGATTCAACACCTAAATAAAAAAAAATACTTGGAACTGTTTTAAGAATGCATATTTTTATAATATCTATTCATATCTGTTCACCTTCTTTGGAAGAGAAAACATTTTTAAAAATCCAATATGCCCTATGTACTTATTAATACAAAATTATAGACATGTTCTTCCAATCCAAGTAGGAGCAATGAAAGAATATTGGATAAAAGAGAAATTGGAATAGAATCCCTTCAGCCTAGTGCTAAAGGAACTCTATGTGATAATTTTTATTTTAATTAGGATTTTCACTTCTTTTTTGGGAAAAAAAATTATAATAGTTTATTCATAACTGAATCTGCTCTGAGAAAGAGCATTCTTGCAAATCATGATTCTTTCTGGGATATTAAAACCATTTTTTTTTGGCTCCCAAAATGGCTATGTATAACTTAAACCACTAAAATATGTCTTATTTTAAAGTCCCAAGTACAAGATTAGCATGAGTTCCTGAACTAGTATTTCCTGTGGAAAATACTAGCCCACCACTGGGAATAAATGATTCTGTAAGAGAAATTTGCTAGTGTGGGATAGAGATAGGACAAGATTACTGCTGAGAATGAGCAGCTTGGGGATTATTCCACTAGGAAAGGACCATATTATCAAATATAAACCTAGAATTGAGAGGGAATTCAGAAGCTATGAAGTCTTCTCATTTCACAGATGAGGAAATGTGACCTACCCAAGGTCACACAGGTTCTAGGAGCAGACTTGGGATTCAAACCTTGACATGGTCTCCTGGCTCCCAATACAGCACTCCTTTTGCTAAGCCATGCTGCCTCTTCAAATGAGATTTGTCTAAGAGCATATATCTGTGAGGTCATGTGAGGTCACTGTTCTGAGCAGCATCTTAAGTTTAGAACTGCAAGAAATCTCTAGTCCAATCCCTTAACATCCCAAATGAGGAAACCTAAGTCTAGAGAGTGAATTCATAGGATCATAGATCTAGAGCTGAAAGGGACCTCAAAGGTCATTTAGTCCATTTACAGATGAGGAAACAGGTTCAATGAGTTGAAGTGACTTGCCTCAAACACATAGGCAGAGCCAAGAATCAAAACCAGACACTGATTCTCAATGTTCCTTTATTTTTTTGTCTTTTTTTAAATAAAATCAAATAGGTTATGATGATGGGCCAGCTAAAGTAATATAATTTGATAGAAATTGAAGTGAAGTCTTACATTCAAGTTGAAAAAAAGTCATATGAACAATATAGACTGGGTGGACATGACTGGAAAAGAGTGAAAAGATCTGTCAGTCAATTAATAATCATTTAATATGTGATAGGAATGGTGCTCAGCGCTGGTGACTTAAGGAGAAAACAAAATTAGTGCCTGTTCTATGAAGATGAAAGGTAACTTAGAGGGAAAATTTCTAGACAGGGGTGGGGAATCTGTGGCCTTGAGGTCACATATGGCCCTCTAGGTCCTCAAGTATAGCCCTTTGGCCTTAATCCTTTTATTAAGATTTGTTCTGTGAAGTTTGAACTTAGTCAATGGACCTCATTTGAGGACATAGAGTGCACATGTGGCCCCAAGGCTGCAGATTCTCCACTTCTGTATCTAGAAGTTGGGGGGATTGGGGAATGTCTACTACAAAAGGTGGGATTTGAGAAGACTTGGCTTGCAGAAAGCAAAGACTCTAAAAGGTAGAGGTAAGGAGGGAGGGGATTCCAGGCATGGGATAGCCAATGTAAAAGTATGGACATGGGAGAAGGAGCCTAGTATGTCAAGAAAATAAGCATGATTAGATCATGGAGTGCATGTAAAGTAGTAATATATGAAAAGGTTAGAAAGAAACCAGGTTGTGAAAAGTTTTAAATGCCAACATATGCTTCTATTTGATTCTAGAGGTAATAGGGAGCCATTTTGGACTGTTGAGTAGAGGGTGACATAGTCAGATTGATGCATTGGGAAAACCACTTTGACAGCTGAGTGACAGATAGATTGAAGTGGGAAGAGACTTGGGGGAGAGTCCAATTAGAAGCCTAGGCAAGATACCTGAGTCAGAAAAGAAACAGATGCAAGAGAGGTTGTTAAGGAAAAGAATTATGTGATTTGGTCACTGATTTGAACGTGTGGTGGGTGTGACCAGAAGCAAGGAGTTGAGGATACCAATTGATATTGCTACCCTGGGTGACTCAGAGGATGGTAACGTTCTTGATAATAACCAGAAATTTTAGAAGAGAAGCGGGTTTAGGAGGAAAGAGGGCCACACGTGGCCTTGAGGTCATAGGTTCCCCACCCCTATAATGCTAAACCCTGAGGAAAGAAGAGAGATCTCAGATGAAGACAGTGGGGGGCAGTCTATCTGAGAGAAGACATGAGGGAAAGCAATAAAGGTAGATGTAAAGGGGTG
Source organism: Potorous gilbertii (assembly GCA_028658325.1). Classification (NCBI taxonomy): domain Eukaryota; kingdom Metazoa; phylum Chordata; class Mammalia; order Diprotodontia; family Potoroidae; genus Potorous; species Potorous gilbertii. The sequence continues at coordinate 218,559,099 of CM053770.1, forward strand.
GTAAAGAGATGGGTCACCTCTCCACGAGAAACCAAAGCAAAGGAAAAGATCTACAGAGTTCAAATAATCCACAATATGTAATAGCAGCCAAAAAAGCCCTCATGGGATCTTGGATTATATCCATAGGGTTAAAGATTCAGAAAAGGGAAGCCGTCATCATGATTCTAATCACACGTGGAGCAAACAACAGTCAGAAGCCTAGAAACCGCTCCCAGTGGTCTATCATGTTACTCTGAGTTGTAGACATAGGACAACTTTGTGACTCTTTGCACCTTGTATTCTCTTGGTGGCTCTCAGTGCATAATCTAGAAGCCCAGCATTCAAAGATACTAACATATGTTAAATAATGATTTAATTAGACTCGAAAAGTCATTACCCAGTGAAGCACCTGATTTTATGCTCCCACTAATGTTTAGAGATCTGCACTGAAACGTTTCAAAGGGAGAAAGTGAATCACACATAAAAGCCACTTCTGCTCCTCAGTAAAACAAACAGATGGGTTAATTACTATACATCTTGAAGACCTCTTTATGCTTAAATATAGGGTGAAAAGGGAAGTGGCATCCATGACTTCAAGGTAATAAAGCTAAGTAAAGCATTTTATTTAGAAACGTCTGCTTCATGGTGCCATGTTGCTTCTACCGTTGGATGGTAGGGGGCAGGAAAGATATAAGTGATAAACAGTGCCACACTGGCTGTTCTGTGGGCACCTGAGACACAAGACCAACAGACATACACATGGTCTCCGTGGAATGACTCCAAATAAAGAAAATGCACCTTAGTATACAGTATGTGTAGCATATGGTTTTTGGTATGAAGAGACACGTTGGCCAAGCCTAATAAAGTTGTAGAGCATGAACTCATTTGCACAGCTTTACAGAGGACGTCAAGATGATTTAGACTAGTATTATCTCCAAGAAAAAAAAGAAAGAAAAGTTGAAAAGAAAATAATTCCTAACATAGCTTGATATAAGCCCCAGCTATAACTACTTGCTATACCCAGACTTGGCATTCCAAGCCACACCTCTGAGTCTTTAAAGAGGGTGTTTGCATGGGTGAGATGAACTCCCTCCTCATTTTCTCCTTTTATAGTCCTTAGTATTACTCAAGGTTTAAGTAACCCTTCCTAGAATGGTTAGTGCTCTCTATATCTCTGGGCCTTTCTGTCTCTGTCTGTCTCTAAGTGTGTGTCTGTCTCTCTCAGTCTCTGGTTTTGTCTCTCTGTCTCTCTCTCTATCTCTGTCTCTCTCACTTTCTCTCTGTCTTTTTCTCTCTCTGTCTCTTTTTGACACACTGTCTCTCTCAGATACACACACACACACACACACACACACACACACACACACACATACACACACACCAGATTATGTTATATTATTTCTCTGTTAAAATGGTGTTTCTCACTCCCAATATTCGCAGTGGAATTTAAGTTCCTTGAGGTCAAGGACTGTTTTGTGGTTTATCCTTTTTTTCCCTCAGCTCCTAACATAGCCCCTTTCACATGGTGGGCACTGTTTTAAAAATGCCTGTTGAGTTGAACTAAACCATTCTAAGCATTCAAAGGTGAACTTGGAAAGAGGACAAGTAAGTGTGAATTGAAACAGATCTGCTAGTATTGCTATGGCAAGCTATCTTCACCAGCAACAAGAATGAAACCATCACAGTTGAATTTTACCCCCTCATTACCATGTGAAGAGATGATGGTAGCACATAAAAAGACACTAGGGAAGCAGTTGGACTTTGCCAAATACATATAGAAATTTATGCTGAAAGTAATGTTCTTTTTGAAAAATCATTCTGAAATTGATTTGCAAGGTGTCATTAAAAAGGGAATTATTCCAAAAGAATATACAGTATCACAAAAGGCATCATTACCTCCCTCCAAAAAAATGATCAAGAACAGTAGCAAATTTTTCATATCTAATTTTCATGAGAATCTTCTGTGCATGAATAGGTTCACATAAAATATGAAATGTGAACCAGTGGGTTCTATTAGACTGTGAAATTCTACAGTGAATAGTAAAGTTTTTTTTTTGAGCAGGTAATTCTATAAAGTAGAATTCACTCTTAAAGTATCTTTTTGTCTCAGCATTTGACTCTAAAAAGCAAAATTCATTCTTAATAAAGGTTCTTTTCTCTTAAGGTGACTGCTGTGTGATATTAGATCACATGATCCTCAGAGAGACACAAGAAGGAGGATGATTTTGTTTAATAATCCACAGGATATTGATTGCAAATGAGACATTGATGAGAAGACATGATGTACCTTGCCAAAGGTGTTCATCATTACCAAAGAGGACATCCTGCCCAAAGCCCAAATGGTAGAGGAAATTCAATGTGATATAGTGGAAACATCATTGATTCTGATGTTGAAGAACCTCAGTTTAAAACCTGACTCTGATACTTACTACCTTGATCATTTCATCTTCCTGAACCAAAGTTTTGTCATTTGTAAAATGAAGGGATTAGGACTAGGTGGTTTCTGGGGTCCCTTCCAACTCAGGGTTAATGGTGCTATGATTCTAAAATGGAAATTCTGTCAATCAAAAAGTTTTTACTGATATTCCTTTTATAGATGATGTTAGCCTGTTGTGGCAAGTCCTAGGATGATGCAGTACCAGAGGACTTAACGCAGCTGCTCAAGTGATAATGGATTATTAATCAATCAATCAATTAATCATGAAGCATTTGTTAAATGATTATTAAGTGCCAGGCACTGAGGATACAAAAAAAATTGAAGCTTCTTCCCTCCAGGAGCTAGGCGGGGAAAACAGCATGTCAGTCACTTCATGTTTCTAGGCATCAGTTTCTCAATCAATTGATAAACATTGATTAAGCACGTACCATGTGCCAGTCACTGTGTTAAGTGCCAGAGATATAAAATGAGGCAAGAGACCCTCTTTTCTCTCAAGAAGATCACAAGCTAATGTGGGAGACAATCAGCCAACAAATACGTATAAACAAGTTGTATTCAAGATAAATAGAAAATTTTTTTTTTAAAAAAAAAGGAAATACACTAGAAAATTAATATATGTGGAGGAGTCAACCATAAGAAGAGTGGAAAGGTAAAAAGTGGCCAGGTTGTGAAGGTCAGCAGAGAGGTAGGTTTAAGCACTTAGGTAGATGTACTGATAATGCATTTTTGCTTATTGTTGATATACTTTTGCTTCTTAATGAGATGGGCCTGCCCCTTAAGGGAAGATTTGTAGGAAGGCCCACACCTTTTGTAAATGAGGTGCTGGTTCTCAAGGGTTGTGATACCCTCTGGTTCTATAATATGCATCACTACTCTGAGTTGCGATTTCACTTTGGGGCTTACTCTCTGGAAGTGTTTGTTTCTCTAGATGAGCCCCCGGCTTTGAAAACCCAGATGTTGGTGCTTCTCTCTCTGATAACGACGTATATATTGATTATGGTCCAACAGTTGGAAGCACTGTCTGTTAATTATTATTTCTTCATATTTTCTCTGAAGTTCAAGGTGCTGACTTTTTCCCCTGAACTAAATGAATGATATATGTGCTTGATTAAAGCGATTGTTGACCCCTCAAAAGTTGCTTTCCTTTTATAAATGCAGATCTAAGAACCTGTGATAGGATGCCCTCCTGTGTATGTCAGGGTCTTTGCTTTTCCAGTAGATTTTAAAATCATTAGTACAGAGATGGCAATTCAATCCATGGAAGCTGGTAAGATCACCAAGTGAAAAATGAAGTTTGAACTTCATAATTTCTAAGGTTCCTTCTAGATCTTAACATATACAGAATGATAAGGTGGCAGTAATCTCCTTCTAGATGAGAATTCCCACTTCATTGCCAAAGAAAGGAAAGAGGAGGAGCTCTGTGTCAACAGCTGCCCATTTGTGGGTCTCCTTTGAATTGTTTCTCTCTTTCATCTCCCTATTCTTCCTTGCTGGGCAGCCACAAGAATTCATTCCAAACGAAATGGTAAAGCAACAGCCAGACTTTAATCAAACCAATCTACACATTCTCTTTTAATGAGTTTAAACAGGCTTTGACTTTGCTACTGAGATATTTACTTAGCTTCACATTGAATTCAGCAAACACATGGATTGAATTACTTTCACAGAAATTTTTGGAAGTATACACAAATACACACACACACACACACAAAACACTGAAATGTACTATATTCCCACCTTTAAAAAATGTTATATACTAAGCATATTTGAAATCATTTTATTTAGGAGGGCAAAAGAGAGTATATTTCAAGCTTATGTTCATGTCATTATTGCTGGAAGAATCTTCTTGGCTTAGATAATGACTACTTCAAGGTTTAGCGGTTGGACTTTTTTTTTTGATGGATTGGTGGTGGGTGGGTGTGGTGGTGGTGGGGGAGGTTTGTGCAAAGATTTTTATGAGCTAGGCTATTATGCAACTAAATAGGCAATAGAGGAAGACAGAGGGATTGAGATGAGGGCACTTTTATGCCTTCCCCATAAAATTTGCTCCTGACTACATTTTAAAGTGAAATTATATTAATGTTACTGCAAGCCATATGCTTATAAATTTCTTGTGGATCACAGCAAATGGTATTCAGATGCAACTGTTCACCACTGGGTGGTATATCACAGATATGTCTCTTTACTTGCTATTCTATTTCTTTTTGGTGATCATATCAAAAGAAATCCATTTAGATCTGTCATCTGTCTCAGATAGCAGTTTCTCATCTAGACCGTGTCAATGGAAGAAGGTCTCATGAGTTCAGGGTTTGAGAGATCTGGGTTGGGGTTTGTGCATACCCATAACCCTCCCTAGTTTTGTTTTGTTGGGTTTTTTTTTCAGGTCTAAGTCACAAATTCTCTGGAGCATCTAAAGTATGGTCCAGGGATAACTAAGGTCTCTAAGAACCTTGCATAGAGTCTTTGAGATCAAAACTATTTTTGTAATAATATTAAGACATTTTCATTTCCAATATGTCAAATATTGATAGATATAACTCATATAAACAAAGGCAGGTATTTTCAATAATTTTTACAAGTGATAAAGGGTCCTGAAACAAATAAAAATAAGTTTGGAAATGATTTCCCTGGAGGCTTCCAATTGCTGTCTCACTACAAAAAGAAGGATACTCAAGGAATTGGGGGTTTTTTCCTCCTTTCACTCAAAAGGAAATACAAATATTGACTAGAATTACTACATTTGGTCATTCCATAGGCTATTGAACGATGATGATACAAAAAGTCTGTGTTTTTATCAAAGTGAAGCTGTTGTCTTATTATTTACTTTTGCCACAGTCTGATTATAATTTCATCTATCCACCATTTTGTAGCTCTGTTCTTGAAAAAAGAAACATACCTCATTTGGGGGATTTTGTTTAGAAAATGGGCTAAACCTACTAAAATATCATCAGCATTTCAAGGATCTATGGAAGATCACTGGAGGATAGAGGCTTATATTTGGTGTTTGCTAATTACTATTCATGAGGCAGGTAGGTGATACAGTAGATAGAGCACCAGGCTTGCAGTTAGGAATCAAATCTGGTCTCATAAAATTATTAGCTATGTGACCTTGAACAAGTCACTTAACTCTGCCTTAGTTTCCTCCTCTGTCACACAAGCTGGAGAAGGAAATAGCAAACCACTCCAGTATCTTTGCCACGAAAATCCCAAATGGGGTCACAAAGAGTTGAACACTACTCAAATGACTGAGCAATAATAAATTACCATTCATGTAATTAATTAATTAATTCATTCATTCATTCATTAACATCCCTCCTCTGGGTGTTTTGCCTCATATTATAATCTAAATTTCAAAGCAGTTACTGTCTCACTTTTCGACCTGTGTCCTCAGAAAGAAACTTAACACAGTATTGGGCAAATCATCAGAATTCATAATTTTTTTCATTCATTTGTTATTTATTTGTTTATCTGTTATAAAATCCTTATCTTTAAAATGAAGGGATTGACTACAGAATCTGAAAGGTAACTTGCAAGCTCTCCATTTATAACCCAATGCTTCAATTCTTCTTTATCAACACAGATCACAGCTCTTCTTTAACTTAATAAACAGTCTTTATAAATCATTCTGGCTGAAAATTTAAAAAATACATACTGCTGTAAGCTAAGTGGCACAATAGATAGAGCACTAGCCCTTGAGTCAGGAGGACCTGAGTTCAAATTCAAACTCAGACACAACACTTCCTATCTATATGACCATGGGCAATTAATTTAACTTAGATTGAGTAATATATATATCTTAAAGGGATGCTAGATTGGTCCTGAATCTGAGGGACAAACAATCCATAATCAGACCCATATTCTAAGCCTATCCAGCTTCATTTCATTTGTGTAGACTTAGGAAACATAGTCATCTCCACACCACAGTAAGGCATTCCAAGAGTGGAGGACAATAACATCAAACAGAGATGAATGAAAATAGGGCTCAAAAAGACAAATATAGGATGGGGAAAGATGATAGAAAACAATCCCCATGACAAAGCACTGGGGGTGGAAGAGATTGTGAACTAGGACGTCAAACATTCTGGAGGGGGATGGGATAGCCAAAAAATTGCTAATGTGACCTCAGATCGGATTGATAGAAGCTAATGCCTAGAACAACAGTCGCACTGAACTGGGTCATAACCAGAGCACTTCTGGGGTCCTGTATTCAGTGCTGGGCACCAATTTTTAGAAACAGTATTGTCAATACTGGATGCCTCCAGAGGAAGGCGATTAGAATAGTGGGGGGAAAAGAAGCCATCCCACCCAAGGATGGGATGAAGGAATACTTAGTCTGGAAAAAAGAGAATATTAAGGAGCATGATAGTGATGATGAGCAAATAAGTGTCTGCAAAGCACTCAAAACATTTTCAAGTTTATTTCTAGTTTTCTACAGTTTGATGATACTGATGCCAATAAGGAAGTTGAGTCAGGTGCTCTGCAAAATCAAGGTCTAGTGAAAGAAACTTGTCATCCAGATTATGTCGTGCAATAGTGAGAGGGGAATTATCTCACCAGATTTGGAGATTTTGAACAGTTTGACAACCAACAGATAAGCTCCAATTAATGATCCTTCCAGTTCTGAGATTCAATAATTCTAAATCCTTATTTTTTCAGTATACTCAAGAAGTCCAAGGGAAGATTTCTAAAGCTTTATGAAGGAAAACTAGGGAGAAAAATGCTTCACGTAGATCATGCCCTAAGACTTGGGAGATAACTTTGACAAACTCAATCAGCAATTGGGTATTCACTTAGCTATTATTGCTTAATCACACTTCCAACACTTTGTGACCCATGTGGGGTTTTCTTGGCAAAGTTACTGGAGTGGTTTGTCGTTTCCTTCTCCAACTCATTTTACAGATAAAGACACTAAGGTAAACAGGGCTAAGTGACTTTGTCCAGGGTCACACAGCTAGTGAGTGTTTCAGGTCAGTTTGAACTCTTGAAGATGAGCCTTCCTGGTTCCACACCCAGCGTTCTATCCACTGCACCACCTAGACACCCTAGCTGATCTTCAGAGTTCAAGAGCTGCTATTGATTGATGGCTAGGTGCATGGCAGGGCTGGAGTCAGGAAAATATAACAATAAATATATTAATAATAGTAACAACAAAATAATGAGAATTTATAAAGTATTTATAGTAGTTTCAGACATGGTGATAAGCACGAAGATGATGATGATGAAGATAGCAGTCAACATTTATGTAACATCTACTCTGCGCCAGTCACTATCCAAGCACTTTACAAACAGCGTCTCTTTAAGCCTTACAACAGCCAAAGGGGGTAGATGCTAATGTTATTCCCATTTTACAGTTTAGACAATTGAGGTAGACAAAAGTTTAATGACTTGTCCAGAGTCAGACCACTTGTGAAAACCTTGTAAGTCATTTAACTTTAATTTCCTGATCTGTAAAATGAAGGGTCTGTTTTTAATGACCCCCTCTCTTTAAATTTCTGATCATTGCAGTACCAGACCAGTCTTCAAAGGACACTCCTACTTTCACAGGAACAGAGAAAAACAGAAAAAATCAGCTCTCTCATTTTTGTCAGAAATTAGGTGATGATTTGGAACCTTAACGGAGGTATAAAATCCTCCTATTGACTTATTTCCCAATACTCTCCCCTACACGTATGTACCTTTTGCACTATGCCACATAAATTAAACATATTAATTAAGCATAGATTAAGTTTCATTAAAATGATTTTATCTAGATAACTGAGGATTTCACTGTGATGATGAAAAATGCTGCAAAACCCAAGCTGGACATCTCAATACTGAGGATAAGTTGGACTAACAAGGATGGCTCACATCACAAAAGCATTTCAAGATTTATATTCCTCATCCAAGTCCTGTGAAGTATAAATGCAAGTATTTTTATGCCCATTTCGCAGATGAGGTCATCATCAAGGCGCAGAGTGTTGAAATGACTTGCTCTGAGGTCAAGAAGAGGAAGTATGTGAATCAGGGGTTAAATCTCCTCCTCCAAACTCTGAGACTCGTGTAATCCATTTTCTAGCCCTGCCTCTCCAAGGTTTCCAATTTTATTCATGCCCTTTCTCCTTTATGTCAGGACTTAGCTCACTTTAATATTGTTTTTGGCCATATTTCTTGGCACATAAGGAGTTACTAAATGCTTATTGATTGACTGACTGAGCAAAGATCAACCAACTGATTGTAGCCCAGTTACAATAAAAGTCAATTTTCTGTTATTCCTTCACTGTAAAAAAAACTCTGACATTGCTATATCTTAAATATTTGTATATATGCATACACATATGTATGTATATATGCATATACACATGTGTGTACACATATGTATACATGCATGCGCATATACACATTATATATACGTGTGTATATATAGATGCATATACACACATTATATATACATGTGTATATGTGCACATAAGTGTATATATAGATGCACATACACACATTATATATACATGTGTATATGTGCACATAAGTGTATATATAGATGCACATACACACATTATATAACATGTGTATATGTGCACATAAGTGTATATATAGATGCACATACACACATTATATATACATGCGTGTATGTGCACATAAGTGTATATATAGACGCACATATACACATAGAGAGAAGCCATAAAAAGAACACTAGCTTTGGAGTCAGAAGATCTGGCTTTAAGTTCCAATTTCTAATATTTCCTGTGTGACTTTGGGCTAGTTGCCTCTTCCTGGACACCTCAGTTTCCTCATCTGTGAAAGGAAAGGATTGGAAATGATGACCTCTGGGGGGCCTTTCAGCTCTAGAGCTCATTCTATGATGTCATTAGTACCTCTCGCCAAATGAAGAAAGAAATATGTTTATAATTATTATGAATGTTAATGATTATTTATCATATAGCCCCAGGGTAATAAATAAGCTGAGGAAGTTGAGGCTAAGGAAAATTAAGTGAATTGCCCAGAATCACACAATTACTCACTACTTGAGGCACCCTTCAGACCCAGGGCTTCCTGATACCAATCTCAGCTCTCTCTCCTCCAAATCTTGCAGTTGCTGTAAATGATTGGTTTCCATGCAAATAGGATGCCTTAAAAGGAAAAAAAGAAAAGGTTGCAAACAACCAAGGCAGTCACATTAAGCATTCAGATGCTGCTTCCTATCGGCCAAATATTGTTCTGATTAGTGGCTGCCCACTTAATTACAAGCACATTAGGGTATGTGGTTACTTGATCAAGAAAAGGCCAGTGAGATGAATTGATTTGTCCACAGTTTTGAAACACAAACAAACAAACAAACAAGTGCAAAGACTAAAACTCAGAGCACTGCAAATCCAAGCTTCTGCTTTTTGCCCAGAGATGAACTACCTCCCACACCGCACATGTTGTAAACTTTTTGTGGCCCATCTGTTGTACGGTTTATTTTCCAGATTTGCAAGAGTTAGTACTTCTAGATCCAGTATCAGATTGAAATGGGAAGCTGAACATATAAATATATATGTAATATAATCTAGTTTATATTTATAAATAAATATGCTATCAATAGGAATACATAGATTTATGTTTATCTAGAAATGTGTGGTATATATTATATAATGTACTTATAAAATGTTTATACATGTGTATATATATATAAATTGATATGTATTTATATATACATATACATGTAGACATACATAAATACATATACATAGATACATATATAATTATATATACATATCATGGATGTATATGTGTGAGTATATATACAGATACGTATGTGAATATGCATGTATGTGAGTATATATACATATTGTGTGTATACATATACGAATATATACGTGTATATACATGTATATCTACATGGATATATTTTGTCTATGTGTGCATATATGTATTGTGCATGTGCATGTATGTTTGTGTGCATATGTGTACTGTGTGTACGCATGTGTGTTGCATGTATACGTGTGTGTATTCCCCAATCTTAGGTGGGGAAGGGAGGAAGGCAAAGGATACCAGGGAGAGAGTGAGAAGCAGCTCCAAAGACAGGGACCTCAGAGCCCTGGCTCCAAGCTAGCTTTCTACCCCAAGTTTGGGCAGCACCAGTAGCCCTAACAAGAGCAGTGGAACTCAGGGCATTCGCAGGCTCCATTGTGGGCTGCATGTGGGCACAGGCTGGCATTTGGAATCAGGCAGATTCAGGGACGTGATATTTTCTCCCAGTTAATACAGAGACTATAGACAATAATTATGTCACTGAGCCCCCAGAGAATCTTACCCCTGGTCCGCTATTAAACTGGCAGAAGAAGAGGATCACGTCTCTTGCACGAAAGGAGTTGGTGGGAAAGTATCTGGCAGCTCCTCCCACGAATGTTCCATCTGTAAGAACCTTCAGGGTTACCCGGGATGTTGTTTTCCCACATAAGTTGTTGTGCCTGGAATAGGGAGGGGATAGGGAAGAGACAGAAACAGAGATAGAGAGAGATAGAAAGACAAATGCAGAAAAACAAAGAGAAATATTCAATAGAGACAGAGAGACATGGATACAGACAGAAAGACAGAGGACAGGCAGGAACAGAGAGAGATGACAGACAAAAATAGAGACAGAATCGCAGAGGTGGAGAGAGGGAGGAAAGAAAAAGAATGACGCAGAGACTGAAAGAAGACAGAGACGGAAAGAAACAGAAACAACGAGAGACAGAGATAGAAAGGCAAGGAAACAGAGAAGGGGGGAGGTGACAGAGAGGAATGGGATGAAGAATCCCTTTATGAGATAGAGTGTATGATGTCAAGAAGAAAACAGAGACCTGCTGTCTTGCTCTGTGTGTGTGTGTGTGTGTGTGTGTGTGTGTGTGTGTGTGTGTGTGCATTCTAAGTAATCCTCATTAGGCATTGAATGAGTGGTGCCAATCTAATGATGCTAGGATGTCATTCATGAAGAGCCCACATAGAGATCTATGAAAAGGGATGTCAATTTTGAGCACTGACATCATTATTAATCTGTGCTGCCACAGATTCAATCGAAGCATCATCATTTTTAAGCTAGGATCAGTTAAGTGGCTCAGTGCCTAGAGTCGTGAAGACTTGAGTTCAAATCCAGCCTCAGACACTTCCTAGCTGTGTGACTTTGACCTCTGTCTGCTTCAGTTTCCTCAACTGTACCATGAGGCTGACAAGAGCACCTACCTCCCGGGGTTGTTGAAAGGATCAAATAAGATAGTATCTCTAAAACACTTAGCCCAGTGCCAGAAACATAATAGGTACATAATAAAGGCTATTCCTTTCACTTAAGTGATTATTATGTTTTAGGCGCTGGGCATATAATTCAGATCCTAGCGGCTGATTCTAAGTCAAAGCTGAAGGTAAAGAAAGAGGGGTCAATGAATGCAAGGGAGGCCATTAAATCATCAACTTACAACTGAAAAGGGTCTTAGCTCAACCCCTTCATACATTCATTCATTCATTCATTCAAAAGAAGTAACCAGGGCCCTTGGAGGTGAAATGCTTGACTCAAGGTCACACAGGAAGTGAGTGACTGAGCCAGGTTTGACCCAAGGTCCTCTGACTATGGATCTGGGTCTTTTTTGATGGTGCCAGGAGGGTGTGCTGGGAGTCATTCACTTCAGAGGTCATCAACTCTATGAAGACCCACTAGATCACCCCAGATTTAAGTGAGCGCTCTCTTTCGTCCCACTCATTTTTTATCCCAGTTATATGATGTTTCTCAAGTTCTGCCTTCTATGATAGTATCTGCAGAATTTCAGAGGTAGAAAGGACCTCAGAAGTCATCTAATCCAACCATATGTGAAGGACAAGTCCCTACAACATACGGTTTCTGACTCCTTCTCATACAGGCCTTGCTTGGAGATGTCTAGTGAGTGTGAATTTATTACCTCCCAAAGCTGCTCCTTCTACTTCTGTAGAATTCTCACTGTCAGAAAGATATTTTCCTTATGTCAGATTTATGTCTACACTTTGTCAGTTTTCACTCCTTTCTCCTGTTTCTCCCCTTGGGGCTACGCAGGATAATTGTATTCCTTCTTCCATGTGACAGTCTTTCAAACACTGGAAAATAGTTGAGAATTCTCCAGACTAAACATTCCCATCTCCTTGAACTGATTCTCCAGTAATATGACCTCTTGGCCCTCCAACATCTTAGTTGGCATCCTTTGGACACTTTCCAACTTATCAATGTCATTCCTAAAATGTAGCCACTAGAATTGAATAGTACGGATATATTCCAAATGTCCTCTAACCGGAGC
>CM053770.1:218572270-218601927 GCA_028658325.1 Potorous gilbertii
GACCTAAATTAACCATCAAAAATTGATGCTAAATAATCACTTCCTTTAAGGAGTTTATTTTCTAATGAGGTAATAGGACACATAAAAGGAAGTTGGAATGAGAGAGTGGGGGAAATAAGGGAGATATTATTCCTGGAGATTTTAGGGAGTGTTGGAGGAACCTGGAACCAAAAAGACAAGAAGAAAGCTTGTCTATCAAATTCCAGAAAGGTAGGAGGGCACAGTGAGTAAGTGTAGTCATAATGGCCAAAATGAAGCTAACAGCACAGGCAGAGATGAATGAAAAAATAAATAGCCAGATGGCTAGGTGGCTGACTGGTGGGAGAAATGAATGGATGGATGGATGGATGGATGGATAGATGGATAGATGGATGGATGGATGGAGTGTTTATTGAATTCATATTATGTACAAAGTGCTGTGCTAATTGCTGGGAATTCAAACATAAAAATAAGCAGATCCTGCTCTCAGGGAGCTCTGATTCTAATGGGGAAGATAACACATATGGAACGTTTAAGCTGTAAGTCTGATGAAAAGGTCTCAGAGTCCTTAGGGGAACAGCAGTACAATAGATGTAATGACTCCTCTTTAATGTCATTTACACTGACAAAATCCTATCCGTTTTTGACAGTGCCAAGGACTTTGGCAGTAAGAACTTTCATTTTAGTCTTCAATTTCTGATGGAACAAGCACCTACTATACATCAGATACTGTGCTAAGCACTTTACAGGTAGTTCCATGTAAGGAGAGAGCTAGCTCAGCTCAGTCATCTCTTTAATTCTTACCCAGTGTCATTGCTTAGCACGTTCTCTGCCTGTCTGCTCCACCATACTCCAACAATTGCCATACTGTGATAATCTCAACATCCTGCAGGATCTCAGCAGCTTTAGATTTCCTTCCCATTCCTACTTTTTGCCCTTTTGATTGGAGGGTGTGGCCATGAACTCCAAACCTCCAGTTAAGGACAGAGCTCAACATGGCTCAGTCAGCTCCTCATTTCTCTCCTGGCTTCATTTCTTTCTTCTCTGACTAATTTCTCCACTGCCCCTGTATCAGATAACTTCTCCTCCCTCAGTTCTACTCTGCTTTTCAGTTACTTTTGTGTATTGTCTTCCCCTATTGGATGTATTTCCAGCTCCTTGAAGGCAGAGTCACTTTACCAAAAGCCTGGTACATAGTAAGTACTTATTAAATGTTAATTGAGTAGTTAGGTGGCTCATTGGAGTTAGGAAGCATCATCTTCCTGAGTTCAAATCCAGCCTCGAACACTTACTAAATACAAGTACTAAGTAAGTTCATGTAACCCTCATTGCCTCAGTTTCCCCATTTATAAAATGAGCCAGAGAAGGAAATGAAGCCACTCTAGTATCTTTATCAAGAAAACCCCAAATGGGGTCATGAAGAGTCAAGCATGGCTGAAAAGGACTGAAAGCCAAAAATGTTTATTGGTTGATTCATCCCTTTTAGATGTGCTTGTAACACCTGCAATAACACTTGTTCAACTGCATTTCTCCACAGGTTACCTCCCAAGGTGAAAGCTGTGGGTACTGAGCTGGAAGCATCACCATTTTTAAGGCTCTTGTGTTCAGTGTCCTGAGCTATCTCAATCAGACTCTAAAGAGACACAGTAGGCATGAGAACATAGGTCTGAGCTTCCTAACACATGCCTTCTCCTATCTTGCCCCAGAGTTCCTGCCTGGCCTTTGGGTCATAGCTGGATGTCATTTGGCAAACATGACCACTTGCTTCTCCCTAGGAATTGTTTCCTCAAATTAGGTCTTTAAAGTCTGGTCTAAAATAAGGGCTAGAGGTCTGGAGCATGAAGGGGTGGGATGGAAACTCTCTTTGGGTATGAGATAGATGGAAAAGGCAGCATTAGATTAGAAACATAGGTTAAAGCCAATATAAGTAGATAAAATATTCTATAGGGGATTAAAATAAATGCAGTTTTTAACATTAGACTCTTATACTCTCATACAATACTTCTACAATACTTCTACCTGAAGAATAATCTTGTTTTACACTGTGAGTCAGTTATGTTGTTACTGTATTATGCTACATTTTATGACATAGTATATTATATTACTCTATAAAATCATACCATTTACTACTTATGTGACCTTGAACAAATTGTTCTCTGTGATTCAACTTCCTTGTTTTTAAATAAAGGAACTGGACTACACACGTCCAAGTTCCCTTTCAGCTCTGTCTCTGAGGTTATCCTCTTAAAGACAGTTTTGAAGAACTTAGGAAAATTTAACTTTCTAGGAGTATTATTGCATTCCTATCAAATAGAGGAGACTAGTGAATCTACATGAACAAATTAAAGAAATGTTTAAAAAAATGAATAAGTGAATAAGCTGTATTTGTGTGATGAAAGTGAAACTTGGATTTACCACAAGGGGAAACATATTCTTGAATAAATATAAAATTTGAGGAACATGGGAATAAAAAGAAATCAACACAGCAAAATAATTTACAATGCCACAAATTACAGGGTTTCTTCTCCCCTTCCTTTTAGAAACTCATTAACTAGCCTATGTTTTTAATGTACTGGGTTCCCATAATTTGCACCACATTTCCCAGGATTTGCACTCATTTATCACTTCCCAAAAATGTTTGGTAAATATCCCAGTGGTTTGCTGTGAAATAACCCCACAGAGCAAACAGAGATGCCCAAAGAAACTGTTAATAAATACTTAGTCAATTCTCCTAGCAGATCTTCTCTACAGAAAGCCCCAGATGGGGTCTCTAAAGAAAGTGTAATTACATGCTTGATATTGTCAGAGATGCCTCCTGGGCTGATGGCCAAGCCTATGCTAAGGAAGAAGCTTCACTTGTCAGTTGAAGTTCTATGGGTTATTGCAGATGATAAAGGATTCAAAAGCCATTTCCCTCAGTTCTTAAAAATATCCTGAATTTTGTTTTGATTTCTGCTAAATACTGTGAATAATAATGTTTATAATAGCAGTAATAGTAACTAATATTCTAATGGATCCGAAGTTTCTTTGATTTGGATGTTCTCTCCAAAGATATAGATTTCATCCCATCTTGTTGGCCTCTACTGTGCATCTCTTAATCATATCCTTTGAGAAAATTCCCACTTTCCCCCAGTGTGGCAAGGTCTTTCCTCACTTTCTTTTGATCTAATGTGGGTATCCATGGAGGATGAGGAGTATTCAACCGTCATCTCTCATTCTTGCCACATGACCACTACTTAGGTAACCTATCTAAAAAGTAAGACCCATCTTCTTAGCTCATCAATTTATTTGGTGACATTATTTGCACTACTTCTTTGTAATTCTGCCTTTGTGATATATTACAGCCAGCTTATATTCACCATGTCCTCTTCCTCTCATTGGTCTTTGAATGATTTGAGTCCTTCAAAGACAATTCTTTTACAGGACTTGAAACCAGAAGACTATTGGTCTTAAGAAAAAATTGGACACGGAGGTCTGTCTTATAAAAATCTAATAAAAAATTTCAATGATTGAAAAGATACATTCTTTGATTGGTATAGGTTTCTCCCCTAACACAAATCACAGCCCTTTTGTGACATGAGTCTATTTCATGAATTGCTTTGGCCAGAAGACTTCTCTACCTAATGGCTTACCATCTGTTGATGAGCCTCTCTCTGTGCTCAACTAGATTGGTCCTTGGGTAACAGATGTACAGTACATTGGCAAGCCTGCGCTTGAAGCCTTTCCAGTTGGGCAGGATCTGCCAAGGCTCAAATTCAGTTGGCATAGCCTTGGAAAAATCCAGGGTCACCTTCACACCACAATGAGGCACTGAAGTATTATTTAATGGAAGATCACTATGAATATGGACGTTGGATTTAAACAAATTATCTGATTTTATAGGAGCATGGTATTTAGAGCCAGAAAAGGCCTTATGGGTCAGATGGTCCAAACTTCTTATTTTATCAAGGAGGAAACTGAAACTCCAAGAAATTAAGTTACTTGCCTAAGGCTATACTTCAGATGAGTCAGGGGCGAGATTTGAGGTGAAACAGGTTTCCCTGTTCCAAGTCCAACACTCTGTCAATGATGCCACACTATTTTAAAAATAGTAATAATAGTAGCATTCTAAAACAATATAATTAATTATAATAGCTAGCATTTCTATAGAGCTTTGTTTGATCTCATTACGGTTATGCTATCATTTCCTCTCAACATATTTTTCTGCTATTTGCTTCATTTTTTGAGTAAACAGAAAAGGGTGAAAGAGCAGTTTTTAGAATACAATAAGCATAGATTTAGAGCTAGATAGAAACACAAAGGTTTTATTTTTTAGAAAAAGTAATTCTGTGTAGAAATAACAATAAATGCTTTAAGGTTTGAAAAATATTTTACCTGTATCTCACTTGATCCTTACAACAGCCTTTGAAGATGGGAGTTATTTTTATCCCTGTTTTACAGATGGGGAAACTGAAGCAGACAGAGGTTGAGTAACTTTTTCAGGGACAAATGAGGTTGCATTTGAATTCAAGTCTTCCTGACTTCCACCCCAGTGATCTATCCATTGTGTTACCCAGTGGCCTCTGGTATAGCGCATGGAGTACTCAGCCTGGTATCAGGATGTCCTGTATTCCTCTTCTACCTGAGACACTTCCTAGCCAATCCAACCCCCTCATTTTATATATGAGGGAACGGAGGCCCAGAGATATCTGCAACATTGGGCAAGTTACTTAACTGAATGAGCCATAGCTTCAAAACTTTAAAATATAAAAATGTAGATAAAAAAAATAATATCAGAGGGTGGTTGTGATGGCCAAGTGGAAAAAAATACATGTGAATCATTTTGCAAACCTTTGGTTTCTATAATAATGTCAGGTATTGTTATCCAGTTCAACTTTCTCAATTTACTAATGAGAAAACTGAGACCCAGAGAGCTGTGGTGACTTGTCCAAGGTCACTCTGTGAGTAAGGGGCAAATTTAAGACATTTAACCCTGGTACTCAGCTTCCAAATCCAGAACTTCCACCAGGACCCCACTGTAGTCTATCATGAAATCAACTATGCTTTTCTACCTGTAAAATAACGAAATAAAAGAGAAAGAATTAGATTAATTCTTTCTCTTTTACTTTATTTTTTGACAAGTGAACTTTAAAAAGGAAAAAATAATTTTTAACAAGTGTTAAAGGAATGCTTCTACAGCTTCAGGGGAAAAAGATCTGCTGCGACCATTTATTCTTTAGTGTATGTGAAGTATCCTGTCACGAAACTTGACAGAGTTGGAGAGAGTCATCTTTCATCTGAGGGAGAAGGAGAGAAAGGAAGAGGGAGAAGGGAGAATGAAGAGAGGGAAAAAGAGAGGGGGAGAGAGGATAGTAGAAAAGAGAGAGAAAGAGAAAAAGAAAGGGAGAGGGGCAAAGAGGGAGAGGAAAATAGGGGAGACGAAGAGAGAGAGAGAGAGAGAGAGAGAGAGAGAGAGAGAGAGAGAGTTTTCTCTGTCCATTACTTATTTTTTCAAAGCAGAGTACAAGGATGAATGAGATGAATGCTAAATCTAACTAGGAAAGAAAGAAGAAAAGGCTGAATCATCTCTTTTGCTACTATTTAATTTTCAAAACTTGGCTGATAAATAGGGACATAATGCTTTAAGTTTTTTGCCATCGTGAGATATTCATTTGCTTTAATCCATCAAAGGACAATATCATTAAAATCCAGCTCCACTAGGAGCATAGCTTTAAAGCTGTATGACTGCTGAGAGAGCAAACAGATTAAAGCCCTAATTTGACCAATGAGGAAACTGTGGAAAATATGGCATTATTTGCTCAAGGTCACACTGCTTATATGTCACAGTTTTAGTTTTGAACTCAGTGCCACTAAATCCAAATTTAATGGTTTGGTTTTGTTTTTGTTTTTTTTCCTATATCCCTACCCTTAAAATGGGCTTGTAAGAATGAATGCAGGAAAAAGAAAATGGGACTTGTAGACCAATGACCTGAGTGCAAGTTCTGGATCTGATCATTCCTCTGTTTGACATTTTAGGCCCTTTATAACCCAGCCCCTTCTTAGCTTTCCAGTCTTCTCACAATTTACTCACGTTCATACAGTCCAGCTATATTGATGTCCTGTTTTGACCTTACTTTGTATCCCTTACATTTATCCTAGTACACAGTAAGGACTCCATAAAAAAGGTTATTTGGTTTTGGTTTTTTATTGATTAATTAATAAGCAAGTCACCTAAATTCTGTGAGCTTCAGTTTCCATTTTTATAAAGTGTAAGTAGTAAGTTATTCTACCTACTTCTCAAGGTCCTCAGCTCCTGTACAAACATTCAGGAAAACACATGCATATTTGATGAGACAACCTATGTTTTACACTACAGAAAATACAGATACAAAGAAGGTACAGGAAATCTTATGAAGAAATAGAAAACACACAAAGTACTCATATAACCCATGGGGCTTTCCCTGCAAGGCGTTTAACTGATTTTGGTTTTGCAATGAGGGAAACCTTTTGATATTCTAAGTGTCTCCTTTGAAAGAGTACCTCCTCAAATTCAGCGTATCACCTTGTGGAGATGGATGATTAATTTTTGTTTGAAAAAAATCTTGCTTTTTTATCTTCCTGACCATGGAGTTCAACTTCATCTCCTTGAAAGTTACAATAATATCTTGATATTTACAAAGCACTTAACAAAATGAGTGTATTTTTATTGCATTTTTTCCCTGTATTTATTAATATTTAGAAAATATTTTCTACTTTTTGTCTCATTTTTTCCTTACAAGAGTCCTGTAAGGAAGGTGTCAAGATACAAGGATTATCATTTATGGTTGTGGAAATTGAGTCTCGGAAAGCTAATGACTTGTTAAAGATTATATGGTTAAATGATGACGCTACCATCCCTACCATAAGGTTTGGATATATTGTAATAGTTTTCAGTTGGGTCTGACTCTTCATGACCCCATTTGGAATTTTCTTGGCAAAGATATAGGAGTGGCTTGCCATTTCCTTCTCCAGCAAATTATGTAGATGACGAAACCAAGGCAAATAGAGTTAAGTGTTGCTCAAGGTCACATGGTTAGTAAGTGTCTGAGGCCAGGAGTTTAATATATAGTTAAAGGATATATAGTTGTACAGTGCTATTCAATTAAACATTGTGTTTAAAATAAAATAAAAACCTTAAGTGACCCAATTTGCATGAGATTATTGACTATTTTTGTAGATGGAAATCATGAAGCATTAAATATTTGATTTTTGCCTCTATCTTCTGATCTAGTTCATAGGATTATAGATACAGTTCCAAAAGGAACCTTAGTACCAATCTAATTCAATCACCTCATTTTACAAATGAAGAAACTGAGACCCAAAAAGTATAATGAATTCCCCCCAAGTTGAACAAATAGTAAGTGGCAGAATCAGAATTTGTCTTTATCTATCTCTGAAGGTCTTAAAATATTAATGAGGACGGTAACACACTTTCAAAATTACTTGTCTCACTTGACTACTTAAATGAATTTTAAACAAATGAGACGATATTTGTAAACCACTTTGCAAACCTTTAAGGGGCTACATAATGCTAATTAGCGGGATTAGAATCTCATGAATTAAGGTAATTACTTCAGGAATAAATATTAAAATCCTTTGCATCAAATGCAACACTTTTCCATGCTTTCACCTATAAAAATAGCTCAAGTTTAATTCAATCAATAATTGATCAATCAAACAATAAGCATTTGTTAAACACCTACTACATTTATCCCTCCCACACTTCAGGGGTTGGGGTATGGCACCCCTGTGATCTGGAAAATCCTGAAAAATATTTGGTCTTCCCTTCATACCAGAGAAGAAGTCTGAATTATTATGATGCTAAAAGGTAAAATTTATGTATGATATTATACAATAATATACATATGTTTTATTCATTTCTGACTTTCTAAACTTTTTCTGTGCCATCTGCTTATCTCTGTGTGTCATCCGAGGTTTCCTAAAAACTCCCCCAAAATTCATATTTAATTTCTGATGTCGACCCACAAAGTATCAAAACTTCAAAAATAAAGTTGTGGTATGAAAGGAATAACTGTATATTCCAGTCATTGTGAACTGTATATAAAAGGACAAAGTAAATCATTCCTCATAATTCTACTGGGAGAAATTATATGCTGATAAATAGAAAAATACAAATAATATTTGGTAACTAGGAGAGTACTCATACCTGGAGGAGATTTGCAATTTAACCAAATGATAATGTTCATACTTTTTAATGCATCTATCACAGCTGTATATGTGTTCTTTGCATATATTTTTTGGACTCTTAAAAAACAGAACTAAAATTATCATCGATACTACAGTTAAATCAACACTATGTTGATGAATTATTATAGAACTGGTTTGAAAAACTTCTATATTTCAAGTTCAGAAATATATTCTAACTTATTCCATAATTTAATTTGTAGATGATATCATACTTTTGCTTGGTTCTATAAATTCGTCAATAACCTTTGTTCAAAAATTTTCATCTTCCTCCTCTACATCTTTCTCTTCTTTTTTGTTACTATTGTATTTGTTATTTTCCCCATTTTAAAGCAGGTATGCTACTGATAAAATGGGAATGAAGCAGGAATAATAGATGTGAATTAGGCTATGCTAATGCTCCCACAGTGGTTAACTCTGGTAACTGACGTAACTGAAACGATAAATTTCCTCTCTGGCAAGGAGCTAACACCATGAGCAATGCTCATTCAGAGCTTCACATATTAGAGCTGACCTTTTGCCGGCTAAGAGTTGAACAAGTCCATGATGATTAGCAGAGCTAATAAAATTTTTAAATGGCACTAATAGTCATGTAAATACCTTGGTACAGTGATAGCTTGAAAATTTGATAATTAGCATGGAAATGCAATATAATAACTTTACAAATAATTCATTCAACCCATATTCACTGGGTGCTTACTCAGTAGCTCTCAAACTTTTTGTTCTCCCTAACAGCACACTATTCTTTGATGCTGAGGAATTATGAAATGCCAAGTATTTAAACTGGCAATTGTACCTGAGAGTCAGGAGGCCCACAGGTGTGCAATTTACCTTCAATAAAGGCAACCATCTATGATGAGTTCTTTGAAAGTTCAAATTCTGGCATATTAGTAGGTCTTTGCACTAACAGACAAATTTGGTTTTATTTTGCAAATATGATACTTGTTATACTGTGCATACTAGGTAAGCAAAGCATCTTAAGTAAAATTACTTTTAAATTTCCATTTGTTTGCAATGATATAATATCCATTATTTTTCAGTACACTCTTTGAGATCCCCTGAGTTACTAGATGCAAAACACAAGAGAAGAAGCTGTAGTGGGACAGAAAGAAGCATAAGACATAATACCTACACACATGGAACTGACATAGCCTAATTTATGTGCACACACATACATGCATGTACATGTATGTATGTAGTGTTTATACATATATTCGCTATACAAATCTGTAATGTAAATTTATATAAATATAACGATTTATATACATGGTATATTATAACATGTGTTATATAAAATTTATATAACATTAAATTTGTATATTATATAAACAGTATTATATAAAATTATCATTACATATAATATACATGTAAATTTTTTTATAAGGTACATAATTGTTATTTCATTCAGATACCAAGAAGAGCAGCTCAGTCTCCTAAGTAATAGGACATAGAAGGCAGGCATGAATGACGGGTGTACTGACTCTATGTCTCTCATGCCCTCCTCCACCTTGCTGCCAGGAGGGCACACTCAGACCCCTGCCCCTTCTCAAAAGATTGCCCTCCATAGGCTGGTCCATTAAGGATAATCTAGACCTATCACTGATTAGCTTTTTGTCTTGAATCAGAAGACCAAGGTCAGGTACCTAGAAAAAAAAACACTACCCTTGACTGATTCTAAACCATATCTCTGTCAAATTTCTGCCAGTTGGTTGTGAAGATGTTTGACTGTGAAGATGTTTGACTAGGAGTAAGAGGATCCTGGTCTAACTCTAGACCTTTATTTCCCCCTGTGATATGTGGGGATTGGATAAAGAAATCTTGAAGATTCCTTCCAAGTCAAAAATTCTTTGAGTCTATGTGTGTGGGGCTCCATTTGAGTCCATCTCAGATAAGCTTCAGTAGATAGTGAGCCTCTGACCATTGGGAAGGGCAGAAGTGGGCCCAAGGGAAACTCTGGATCTCTCCTCTAGCAGTAGGGATGGTGGGCAAGGGTAGAAAATCAGCTTCTAGTCAATATGGGAGAAATAGAAGGGAGAACTGACATAAAGGTTAGGGTTGAGATCTCAGAATAAGAAGTGAACCACTCTCCACCACCAACACATCCTACTCCTTGCCCAGAACCCACTATGACCCCTCCTTCCCTTCTCTTTCTTATGCCTTCATGATAATGCCCTTTTCATTTTTCTCTCTTCTGATGAACACTATCCTATCCCCGTCTCCCTACAGGGAGATGACTTGCCCTATCCCCCATTTCTAATCTTATAGGAAAGAACTCAGAGCACCACTTCCCTGTAACCCTTAGGCACACTAAAGCCTTCCAATTTGTCCCAGGCTTTCCTATAAGCCTAGTCACTCGATGGACATGAATGCTCACACCTCTTCAACAATACGGCAGTCACCAACTACAGTCCTTCTAATAAGATAGAGACTACTACGGTTTACTATCTGCTGTAGCTCCTCCAGATAACACTCCACCCCTCTAGCATTACTATCCCCATTGCTAATGTAACAAAGGACTAGTGCACCCTTATACCTATCCTGAAGCTGTATCCTACTATGCATACTATGCTTAGTGATTTCTTTGTTTTCCATTCATCCATTCATTCATATTGACAAGTTGGAGAGGACTCAGAAGAAGGCACTTAGGATAAACCATTTAAGAAAAGGAGCTATATCACAGCCAAGAGGCCAAAATAGGCAGAAAACCCTCTTAGCCAGCAAACATTAACCTCCTTGCCAAGAAGAAAGATATAGGAGCCAAAGATAATGCCACTTTAGCATCAAAGCTCGTTGCAAAACATCACAGAGAATGATTACTGGCAACCTTGGCCTGAAAATACAAGGAAAAACCATGGAAGATCACATCAAAAATTAGAACTGAGATGGACATTAGAGGCAATCTTGTCCACCCTCTCCACAACCACCTTTTACAAATGAGAAAATTGAGGCCCATAATATAAAATAACCTTCTCAAGACCACATGCATAGGAAGCAGTAGATCTGCATTTGGAAGCCTGTTCTTCTGACTCCAAATTCAGGTGTCTTCCCAATATACTACTGAAAAATGAGTTTGCAGAGGACTTACCACCTGAAGATCACCTGAAGGATATTTGTAAATGAAACTGGGAGGATATCAAACAGATGTGAAGTGAAACAGATCTGCATATATTTCTGTAGTATAGTATTGTCACCAACATTAATAATGGAATAATCATATTTGAACCCCAATATTTCAATACTCTAGTCTATACTCTCTAATTAGGTTCCAATACCAGTGCTAAATATGTGATCTCTCTCTCTATTTCTCTGAAGTCTACTGCAGTCTATTGATCACTTGAACTGGATGTGATGTAGGTATTTCAAATGCAGTATGTCCAAAATGTAACTCATAATCCCTCCCCTCAGAAAAAAAAAACAAACCCCTTTTAAATCTCTCTTTTGCAGTCAGGGACATCACTACCCTATCAGATCACTACCAGATTTGTAGCCTGTCATTCTTCACTTCTCATTTTTCTTCTCTTTTTAACTCTTTACTTTCATTCATCCCAAATATTTATCAATTTCCAGATCCTGTAATTTCTTTCTCTTTAACATCTCTCACATTAAATCCCATTTTTTATTCACAGTTATCAGTCTATAACAGATTCTCATTTCTCTCCTGCACTATTAATAACCTTCCAATTGATTTTCATTTCAAGTTTCTTTATTCTCCGTATAACTACCAAAGGGATTATCCTAAAGTTCAAATCTCGCAATAGCATGATCTACTCCATGAAGTCCACCTGTTCGCTGTTACATTCAGGATCAATTTTAAACTCCATTGGTGTTTGAAAGCTTCCCACAATCTGACCATTTTCTATCGTTTTTGTCTTCTGAAACATTACTCTATGAACTCAGCAGAAGAATTATTAGCCATTCTTCACATACAATGCTCCTTATCCCATCTCTGTGCTCTTTACTTGACTCATGCTTGGAATGTTCTTATAATTCACCTCTGCCTCAAGGAACCACCATCTTCCTTCCAAATTCTACTCAAATTTTCCACCTCTTGCAAGAGACCTTTCCTGATCTTCTCTACCTGATAATGCCTTCCTTACTAAGGTTACCTTCCATCTATTCTATACAGATCTTGTAAAATACTTGTTTATATTTATATTGCCCCCCCACCATAGTGTGAACTCTGTGAGGAAAGGGACCATTTTTCTTGGTGTATGATTGTAGCAAGATCAAATTCTAGTGAAATACCAGAAATAAAAGTCATTTATTTAAATTAATTTTTAACACATCAGTGATGTAAACATTTCAGTTTTATATGCTACTTTTCTCAAAACCATTCTATAGAACAAAACCATGTAGAATATAAGCTCTTGGAGGACAGTTCTCTTTGTTGCTGAAAGGCTCATTGCATTGTTTGGCACATGATAGGTGTTTCATACATACTTACTAGATGAATAAATGAATGTCTCCCATGAAGTAGGCAATTTGTTATTACTGTCATAAAAATGAGTGTTTAGCATTAAATGACCAGCTATATAAATCATATAATGTCAAGTGTAGTACTTATAGAGTGTAGTTGGACATTGAACATTATACATACATATAGACAAATAAGGAGCATATTATATATCTATATATCTCTCTCTATATATATGTATATATATATATATATATATATATATATATATATATAATATAGATAATGAGGTGTGTTTATGAGAGAGAGAGAAAGAGAGAGAAATGATGATGTTTCTGGCACAGTCAGTTCTAGAACCCAGGTTTGCTTATTCCCAATCCATTGTACCACATGACCTCATAAATTTGGAACAAGAAAAGTAAAAGTTTTCCCTTTTGTTATGTTTACATGGTGTTTGGTTTTGTCTGAATATGTGGAAGTTAGTAAGGGGCTCAAATACATCTGTGTGTATATATGGATGTATAACTATACACATATGTATGGCTCAAATGTGTATATATGTATAGATACATATATATCCCAGAAAATATGGATTCTACACCTCTGGAAGTCAGCAAGAGCCTCAAATATACATACAGACAGACAAACATATATATATGTATATATAAGCATATGCACATATTATCTTTTATACTGATATATTTTAAAGCATTTTTGAGATTATATATACATACATTCATATACATGCATATACATGTACACATGTACATATACATACAAGCATGCTCATATATACATGCCCACATGCATGCATATATATACACACATATCTATGTCTATCTATATATACAGTTGAACTGTATGCACACATTCATACACATATATATGCGTATGTGTGTGCACACTTATGCATCCCCATATATCCATAAGTATGTGTGTATGTATGTATATACATATACATATATATATATAATCACATTTGAGCCCTTACTGTGCAGACAAAACCAACACCATGCAGAAATCCTTTGCTTTCCTTGCTCCAACTTTATGGGATTGGGTGGTGCAATGATGCCTATGTGAATCAATGGACAAAACCCTGGACCAAAAATCAGCAAACTTAAGTCCTAGAATTAACTCTGCCACAAATGTCACTGCCTTGAGCCTCCTTTCCTCATCTGTCGAGTCAAAAAATTGGACCAAATAATCTCTAAAGTTCCTTCTATCTGTAATATTCTGTGATTCTAAATTTTCTAACAGATGTTTTCTGTGGGAAAGGAGAATTTTAAACATGCCAAAGTAAAACTTGATTAATAACTATAAGAATATAAAGAATTATTTCTTTTCATATAGCTCAATATGAGGGTACAAATATAATCTTAGCAAGAATTCACAAGATTCCAAACATCTACGTCAGTTACATGATTGTCTTTAACTTATCTATAATAGAAAATTGCATACAGTAGAATGTAAGCTTCTCAAGGTGTTGACAAACTCCCTGTCTTTGTATTTCCCAGAATCATCACAGAATGGAGTGGAGTGGAAATTTTTATCGCCACTCCTCCCTCTAATCATATAGGTGTATTACTCTTTTTTTTTTCTACAGGAGCACACATACAAAACAGGAGTTTATTTATGGTAGAATAGAAAGAATACTGAATCTAGAGCCAGAAAATGTGGGTTCAAATCCCACATATGACATGTATGGCTTATTTGATCATTTAATTTAGCTATTTAATGTTCCAACAGGAAGAGGCAGCTAGGTGGTATAATGATAGACTGCTGTACCTGGAGTCAGAAATAACTAAGTTGTAATCCAATTTCAGATACTTATTAACTGTGTGACTCCTGGCAAGTTACATAAGCATTTTCTACCTCAGTTTCCTCATCTATAAATTAGGACAATATTAGCACCTACCTCTGAGACCTCTTGTAAGGAACAAATGAAATAGTATTTGTAAAGTGATGTCTGGCACATAGCATGTTCTTAATAAATGCTTATTTTCCTTCCTTCCTTCTTTCCTTCCTCTTTCTTTCCTTCATTAAGTTTCCCCATCTGTAAAATCCAAGGGTTAAGCAAGAGTTGGAAGTCTTTTCCAGCTCTATGCCTCTGATCCTAAGAGCAATAGCAGTCACAGATGAAATCCCCTCTTCATGTATCACCATAATGTTGCCTTAAATTGAGCAGGACTGAATGCTTTTTCTCTTCTCCTTCTACCAGAACCACACCCTTGACACATGAAAATTTAATGAGTATACATTAACATGATATAGATATACCAGTAGCAGAGAGATGTTCATTTAGCAGAATGCCGTATATCCTGAGATAAGGGTTACATTATGACCAGGACATGAGTTAGTCGTGTAAAATTTGTGGATGCTTTGACTTTCTCGAAAAGGCTCAGCTTGCTAGTTGTACTTAAATTCAGGGTATGATGAATTTTAACAGCTTTTGGAACAAAGCATTAACTCATACACCACCTCCTACAGGAAGCCTTCCCTGACCTCCTTAGTAGTGGGTACTATTTTTAAATGATGTCTATACTTTTTTGTTTATATGTTGGATTCCCTCAATAGTATATAAACTCGTTGAGGTTAGTCACGATTTTTCCTTTTGCTTATATCAACTAGCATAATTCCTTGCACATTTTCAAATTTTGGATTTGGGATTTCTCTGTCATAGTAACTATCCTGTACCAAAACAGATAAGGAACTTCCCTGTAATTAAGACTCTGCCTCTGGCATTGAGAGGTTAAATAGTATCTGGAGTCACAGAATCCGTTTGTTTTAGAGACCTGATGTCATAATTTCCTGATATTTTAAGTCTGTGTGTCCACAGACACTGAGCACCTTGCTTTTTCTGGCACATGACACACCATCTCCTACTTCACTGGCTGTCCCCTATACTTGGAATGCTTTCTCTCCTCATCTTTACTTCCTAACTTCCCTAAATTCCTTCAAATCATAGCTCAAGTTCCATTTTCTGAAAGAAATCCTAATTTTAATGATTTCCCTTTGAGATCATCGTGTGTGTGTGTGTGTCTATGTGTGTGTGTGTGTGTGTGTGTGTGTGTGTAGTTTACACACAACAGTTTGCATGTTCTCTCTCCCATTAGACTGGAGGTTCCTGAGAATGGCTTTTATTTATTTAATTTTTTTGCTCTTTCTTTGTAGCACCAGCCCTTATACTAATGCCTTGTTAATGGTATGTATTTAGGAAATGCTTGTTGACTTGACTTTTGCTCTTGATTTTTACACGGTTGTGTGATCAATGAGTGCTTGTTGATTGAATTGGATATGCATTATTGCCAATCTTTCAGAAAACGCATGTGCATACAATTCTAACAATAATATATGGGATTTTCATAAATCCTTAAAATTTCCAGGACATTTTGCATCAACCGTTATCAAGGAACTGTGTAGAGGAAGAGAAGATGGACTGGTCATCTGCAAGAGCAAGGCATGACAGGAGAGAAGCTAGAGTACTTCAGAGGCACCCTTACAGTATCAGTAGAGATCAAGAAAGACTCCTTGCATTGAACTTATGGGAAAATGTGGATAAGAGATGGTGGGGATGGTCAGATATGGATGCCCTGTGTTCAATGAAAGAAATTTCCATATTGGTGAGAACTTAGATCCAGTGGTATCATTGGTATCTATGTTATATGCCAGGGAGACAATGGAGTTGGATAATGATTCTACTTTTTTGGGAGTTCCTAAAATTTCAAATTGCATTGATTTAGAAACCTGAGTAGAATTAGCCCTGGATAAGACATCAACAACAAAAGACTTTTTCAATTACAAGACTGTTCATTCCTTATCCATCAATACTTCAGTAAAACTCATGATATGTATGTTTGCCCTGTGAACTTGTCTACATTCTCAAAGGATTTATCACCTAGGGAACTACAAAGACTTTTTTTTTCAATCACCACTCTATCTTTAGACTCAATAAGTAATAGAGAAGGTATGATCCATGTCACTGGTGAAAGTCAACACATGGAAAATCTGATTGACCATTGAAATAATGGAAAAATACTATACAATATGCTCAAGTCCAATGGAGTTGTGTAGGAAAACTAGTTCCTCTACCAAATGCTCCCAAACTATTTCATATATAACGATTCTATTTCTTCTCAATGCCTCCTCATTCCTTTCTCTTGTAACTTTGAATGATCTGAAAATGTCAGACAAATGGATAACCAATTTTGCTTATTGAGAATGTGTGACCTTATCCAGAATATGGAGTTGATAAGCTTTAGTTAAGGTCACTTCTCATCCACCATGACACACAATGCATGGGCTTTGTAACAAATCATTTTCATGCTGTTCAGAACTTTTATTTGACCTTGTTTCTAGTTCCATGGCTAAGCTGCAACAAGTAAGATTTCCAGGAGGGTGAGAACTGAAAAGTGGGACAATCTTGACTTGAATTAATAGCTATTTTCAAAGCTCCTCTTATGATCATACCAAGTCACACAGTCATTTATTTCTAGCTATTCTATGGAACTGAATTGCCTCATGGAAATTTAAATTGCCCTTTTGAAACATTTCCCTATTTTGTTCAGTGTCAACTTTGTTTAGTTTTCCACACTGCATTGCGTTTAACCAAGTCCAGTAGCATACAAAGTGGACTTTCAAGTCAAAACTTAAAGGCTCCCCGGGATCAGTCATAACAGAGGGTGGGCGTAAGAAATGGTAAAAAAGCATCATGGATTTCTATGAAAGTAACATTAGTTTCACATTTTCTAACCCTGCAGCCTCTTAGAGATAGTTAAATGATCTGAGAAATACAGTCAAAAAAAAAAAAAGATGAAGAAGAACCCTCCAGGCATAAAATAACTTCAAAGGAAAATAGAAGTTAGAAAAGAAAATATTGACTCCTTTTCTCACTTTATGAGATTTATATTGCAAAAGGAGATGAAAGTTTCTTTTTTTCTTTCTTTCGTGTTTTTTTTTTGCTTTGAGAAGGGAATGCTTCCTTATGATCTATGATGACTAGTTGTCAACATTATAAATGATCTCAAAGCAGAATTGTACATTTGTGGCAAGCAAAGAATCATTTTAATGAAATGGGACCCCAAATCCTGTTTTCCATTCATCAAATGTCATAAACTATATCTTACTTTCAACTCTATACGTTTACTCTCAATAAACCATGATTTCTCAAAATCTTTATTTTTAATTTAAGTATCCATGGAATGTTTCACCCTCATGATTTCAGTGACTGACAATGAAATTATTTATTCATGAACTGTTAAAAGAGTTTTTTTCCCCATTTTTTCCTCTTTTATTTTTCCTTTTGTTTTTAAGGGGGAATGTGGTAGTTATCCAGAAATAAATGTAAGGGCAGAAGGTTTTAATCCAATTCCAAGCTTCATGGCCACAATTTTAGGATGGCTTTTTAACATTGGCTAAAAAAATCTTGAAACTTGGAGAACCAAAGTTTCCAGAAGAAATCTTCCCAGGATTTAGTTGTGTCATTTACTATTAAAAAAATAGAAGCATTCTAGGCTGCTGTTTTGTGAAGAGTGGAAAAAGCATTTCTGGAGAAAGTAGTCTTTAAGGTTGGTAAAATAATTATTGACTGAAATATCAAAAGGGTGGAGGCCTCCCTCAGTAGGAATAAATAAGTAGATACTGAGTCTT
This sequence comes from Potorous gilbertii, assembly GCA_028658325.1. Taxonomy (NCBI): domain Eukaryota; kingdom Metazoa; phylum Chordata; class Mammalia; order Diprotodontia; family Potoroidae; genus Potorous; species Potorous gilbertii. The sequence goes on from CM053770.1 coordinate 218,590,533, forward strand.
GTTGCCAAGTGTCTTAGAATTAGTGAGCATCTTCCCCTCTACCACCAACCCCTTCCCTCCCACCACCTCTGGGAATAAAATGGATGTACCAATTTCTGGTCTCTGAGAGTCTAAACATTCATTGTTCCAGCTATCAGATGGATTCACACCATAAAATGTCACCAGCTGATCTGAGTTACTGAGCTTTCATCCTAATTTTGCCTCTTTCCTTCCCTTTCTATCAATTCAGGATCAACTCTCCTCACTCCACACGATGACAGTAATGCTGTCCCGTTTGTGGTGTGTGAAATAAGTGAAATAAATAAGGAAAAAGACGTATGGCACAGTGGGCAGACTGTTAACCCTGAAGTAAGGAGATGTGGATTCAAGTAGTGACTCTGCCACTTACCAGCCATGTAACTTGGGCAGCTACTCAGTTTTCTTCTGGGCCTCGGTTTCCTCATTTGTACCAATGATGAGTATTGGACTATAGGAATTCGTACTTACTTTTTATCTTGAAATAATGTGATCTCATCACAATCTTGTGAGGTAGGCACTACTATTATTCTCAATTATTCTATTATTATTTACAAATGTGGAAACTGAGGCTAAGATTAAGAGGCATGCCCAAGTCACCCATCTGGCAATGTATGTCAGTGACTACCTGCTATTATTTTTCTATAATAAATAGTTTTTTATTGTTGTTGTTTTACTGATCTAACCTTTCATGAGTTACAAATGAGATGTGGACTGTGATTTCATTGGTATAAGGAATTCTCAGGTAAGAAAACTCCCTCTAACAATGCAAGTTGGCACGTACTATAAAATTTGTAATCTTAGGGAACCATCTAGAATACTACAAGGTAAAGTGACTTGCCCAGGGTCACATAACCAGTCAGTGTCAGAGTCTAGATTTAACCTAGGTATTCTGGCTTCAAGACTGGTTGTCAATCCTCTATGTTATGCTGCCTCCCAGAGGTCATTTGTACATGAAAATGGCAGTTTTAGACACTTAACAAATTCTCATTGACTTGAAATTATGGAGAAGATAAAAAAATAAGCAAAAATCATCGTGTTCATTTATTTGCCCAAATGGTATGGTATCAAAATGGTGATAAGGGAGACCTGCTCTTTACTTCCACATAGGAAACACTTCCTGAAACAGATGGAAAGTGACTAAATTCTTCTTAATGGAAAGGGCTGAAAACTTCATAAGTAGAGTACAGCATGTGATAATTTGGAGAAGCAGGAAGGAATACACCTACGTACCATTGAACTCATGTTCTTTCTTGAAATGCTCTTCTCATTTGATTTCTATGATATTAATCTCTCCTACTTCTTTCCCTATTTCTTTGACTTATGCTTCTCTCTCTTTCTCTCTGTCTTTGTCTCTCTGTCTCTCTGTCTCTCTTCACTTTGACTCTTATTTTTTCTCTACTTTATTCTCTTTTTTCCAGTCAGTATCAGTCACAGACAAGAAGAAGTCATTCTTGAATGGGACAGGCAATTGGGAAAGGCCTCAGACATAGTTAATAGGAGAAAGTCTAAGCAGGTAGATGGAGTAACAGGGGATACTGATAGCATATAACAGCTACAATAGCAGCAATAACTGTAATTTATGAGGCAATTTGAGGTTTGCAAAGCACTTCACATGTGCCGTTGTCATTTGGTTCTCACAATATCCCTTTAAGTTAGACGCTATTATTCCATTTTACAGAGGAAACTGAGGCTGCAAGAAATAAAGAAACTTGCCCAGAGTCACACATCTAGTACGTATCTGAGACAGATCTTTTCACTCCAAGTCCAGCACTCTAGACGGGCATCACCTAGCTACCTCAGATATTAAGACAAAGCCTAAACAGACTAACAGTCATCATTAGGAAACTCTAGCAAGCAACAGTTCATGGGTATCCACCATGGTGGTGGGATGCTGAGGACTGGGGAAACTTAATGGCTCAAAAGCAGTAGAGGCAATTGACATCAGGGAGAAGAAAAGTCTAGAAACAGGTGCATAGAATGAGCAGGTAGTGATGGCACCATGTCAGAGGAACCAGGTTATGATTGAAACCTAAACAGACAAACAGAGTTAGGAAGGCTTGGGAGCAGATGGCAGAAACTCAATAATTTGGAATGGAAGTCAAGGGAGGTCTTCTGAAAAAGAATGATGAAAATAAAGAAAAGTGTCAGTCCTAGAGGCAGAGTAGAATATTTGTATCGGATGCTGATTCGTAATAAAATAGTGGGGAGAAAAAAGACGTTTGGACACAGTGGAAAGAGAACTGTACTGAGACTGCAGATCTATGTTTAAAGCCAGCTTCTGACTAGGGGCAGTAGAGTAGGGTCAGAGAAACCTGTGTTTGAATCCTAACTCAGGTACTATGAAGCCCTGTGAGAAAGCCACATAGCTTCTCCCAGTCTGTTTCCTCATCTGTAAAATGACCATGATACCTGTAGCAATCTCACAGGGTTTTTGTGAAGATCAAGTCCAATACTACATATAAAGAGCTTTGTAAACCTTTAGGCCCTAGAGAACCACTAACATTTTTATTCTTACTTATGAGATTTTGACCAAATCATTTAAAGCCTCTGGATCTCAATTTCCTTATCTTTAAAATGAACTAAATGAACGCTAAGGCCACTTTAAATATAAACTTTATATGCATGTACATATTATACAGTTGTGTTGTATGAATGTGCATTTTTATGTTTATATGAATATATTAATGCATACACTGTACACATGTATAGGAACCTATACTGTGCATTATATATGTATGTATATGTATGTACGTATATGTGTATGAATATGTGTATACACACATGTAAATGTGTATGTGCATATTGATGTGTACATATATAGAGTAATTATACAATGTATTATACGTACATGTATAGATGTGTGTTATCTATCATAAATGCATGTATGTGTATTTATCTTCCTATAAACTTTGGACTGGATTTTAATTCAGGAGACTGTTTTTAAAACCTTCTTTTAATATGTATTAGTTATATTATTAGTGTTTATTAGTTATATTTATTAGTTGTAACAGCTTCTTTGGATCTCCTTACATATAAAATGAGGGTGCTAATTCTTAGTCTACCCACCACATGGTGCCATTGGAAGAAAAAAAAAACACTTTATAATCTTTAAAGTCTCATGGATGTGTGAAATCTGTTCTTATTCAAACTCCATAGAGGTACGATGTGGACAACTAAGTAGTGCGTATAGTGTGTTGTGTCTGAAGTGAGGAAGAATCATCTTCATGAGTTCACATTCAGACTGAGACAGTTCCTAGCTGTGCAATCCAACGCAAGTCACTTAACCCTGTTGGCCTCCATTTCCTCATCTGTAAAATGAGCTGGAAAAGGAAATGGCAAACTGCTCCAGTATCTTTGCCAAGGAAATCTCAAATGCGGTCAGGAAGAGTCAAGTATGACTGAAACTGACTGAACAACAACAAGTGTTGAGAAATCTTGCATTTTAAAAATTCAGACTCAGGAAATAAAACCGGAATTCAGTTATCTGCACTGCCACACAAGTGGAAATTTGATCACAAAGAGCAAGGGAAGAGCCAAGTCATGAGGACTATGGTTAAATGTATCCCCTCAATGGATTTGTGATTTCATCAATGCAAATATTCCTTGGAATGGGATAAATCGGAGACAGGATATGTCCTCTCTTCTTCTATAATTCTTATTGATGTCAATCATTCCATCCATCAACCAACTTGCTGTCTTGCTATATGCTGGGTTCTCCCTCATGTTCTCAGAATCCAAAGACAAAAATGAAATAGATGAAGGGGTGCACAGGAAGAAAGAGACAGCACATAAATGTATGCATGAATATATACTGGATTATCTGCATATGTATGTGCATAAATACATACAAATGTATGTATGTTTACATGTATATCTATGCACATGTGTAGATACATGTGTGTGCATGTCTGTATATGGAATACATATATAGCTGCATGACATTTCTCACATAAATGATATAAACCATTTCTCACATCAATCCTCCATAGTTACTAATGATCTTGTCATTGCCAAATCCAGTGGTCTTTTCTTAATCCTCATCTTTCTTTACCTCTCAGCAGCCTCACCCTCTTCTGAGGCTGGATTTGAAATTAGATCTTCCTGACTCCAGACCTGATACTATGTTTACTGCACTATTATCTCTGTACATCAACACAAAACTCTTTCTCTCTCCATTTCAGGCTCCCCTGTTCACAAATAAGGAAATACACAAGAAAAAAAGAAATTAGGATCAGTATGCTATATCATATTGACCCATTTGCTCCAGTGAACAAAGATTCCAGTTACTTCAGTAGATCAAGAGCTTGTTCGCTACTCATATCCTTTGCATTCAGTCTCTCTCTCTCTCTCTCTCTCTCTCTCTCTCTCTCTCTCTCTCTCATTCTTTCTCTCCAAGACCTCTTCTGCCACATGACTCATATGTATCTGTCTTGATAGTCAACTCAAAATACAAATAAAATTAAAATCAACACAGCCTTGAAGCCTGCATCATCTCTTAGTTCAAAACTCACATTTCCAGTATGGTGGAACTTCATCCAACTAAAGGACCTTCTGAGTCACCCAGCATTCAGAGTTTCTCCCCCAGTGTCCCAAGGTTGTTCCTCATGATGGCAAACCAAGAGGTCCCATCCAAAACCACAGAACATCAACTCTCATCATTCTAGTTCTCTGGGTCATTGAGATATCTCTGGCTACATGGATGCTATTTCATTATCCACTGGGACCAACAGAATAGGTGTGCCCAAGGTGTGAAGACTTTCCCATTATTGAGTGGCTACGAATTCAGGTAGTTGGTGAATTGTTGCTCCTCCCAGATTTTCCCTCCCCCTTTCTATCCAAAGGACAAATGTTTAAATCCAGTTTTCTGCTCTTTAAAGTTGTTTACATAATATTTTTAGTATCAAAGTGGGCCCCTTTGATATAAATGATTGATTTTAATTTCTTTTTAGCTGTATGTTTTCTGACTTTCGAACTGGAAGCTATAACAGATGGTAGTGCATGACCTATAACTTTTTTCATAGAGGCCATGGTTTCTTATCCTCACTGTAAACACTCAAAGGCATGGTGACCAATTGTACTTTGGAATACTTTTTACTAATGACTTTCCTCTTTTCCTTTTCAAAAGGAACTTGTGGTATTTGACTAGCATTTCTGTCTTATTAACTTGTTTGTTTATCTATCTATTCACTTAATAATTCATTTATTTATTCATCCATCCATCCATCCATTCATCCATCATTTATTTGGTATCACATACAGTGAGTTATCTTCATGGAGATAATTGTTGAATTGATGAGAGACAGAGGATGAAAGAATGAAGAGAGGTACCAGGTCTGACTTGGTTCTTTAGCCTGGTACTCCTTGAGTTCCCCATACTCCCAGCACTTTAAACTCATTCCTTTTTTCTCTAATTTCCAAATGTCCTCCACATCATGACAATGACATTTTAAAAATCTCTTTTTTCCACTAATTTCCAAGTCTAAAAGTCAACAGCACTTACTACGTAAGCACTTACAGTATGCCAGGCATTGAGCTAAGAAATAGGAATACAAAGAAAGGCAAAAAAAAATAAATTCCTACACTCAAGCAGATCATAATCTGATGATAAAGACAGCATGCAAACGACTATGTACATTCAAAACAGATACAGTGTAAATAGGAAGATATCTCAGAGGAAATAGTACAGATGGGACAGGAAGGATTCTTGAAGAATGGGATTCAAGATGAGTTTTGAAGGAAGCCAAGGGAAGTCAATTTGGACTAGAAGATTCTCCCCAAATAGGTACTGGGAAATTTGTCTTATTTTAGGCTATTTTATCTGCTCTTTTCCATATATCCAGCTACTAAAAATCTAACTACTTGTACTAGTATTACCACTACACCTTCTCCTTCTCCTCCTTCCTCTTCCTCTTCTCCTTCTTCTCCTTCCATTTCCTCTTCATTCTTCTTCTTCTCCTCCTCCTCCTCTTTTTCTTTTCCTCCTCCTCCTCTTTTTCTTCTCTTCCTCCTCCTCTTTTTCCTCTTCTCATTCTCCTCCTTCTTCCCTTTCTCCTCCTCTTTTTCTTCTTCCTCATTCTTGTTATCATCATCGTTGTTCTTCTCATTCTCATTATTAACATTATTATTTTCAGCATGCATGGAGCCATGGTTTTCAGTGGGTCTGACTTGGTGCTTCCATTTAGTGTAAGGATCCTCCAGTGAGAAAACTTCCCTTATGAATGCAGGCTGCAAATATCTCTGGAATATACAGTCAAATGATGTTGGGAGGATGAGTGACCTAATGAGGGTCTCACAGCAAATAAACGAAGGGATTTACAGTCAGAAATTGAATCCAACTCTTGCTAACTCCAATGCCAATTTTCTATTCACTGAGATGTGTACACCAGTTCTCAAATAAAGAGCCCTGAGAGAACACAGCCAAGATAACAGAAGAGAGAAAAGCAATCCAGAAGATCTCTCCTAACACTCCCCTCCAAACAACCTTAAAATAATGCCTCAAATCAAATTTTGGATGGGTAGAGCCCCTCCTCCCTCACTAATATTTTCTTTTAAAATATTTATTGTTCATTTAATTTTCTTTTAGTTTATCTTCAAATTATTTATTTCAAGATTCACTTTTATAAGATTTTTGAGTTTTCAATTTCATCCTTTTCCTTCCCCTCTCTCCTCCTCAAGATGACATGCAATCTGACATAGTAATTTGGGATTTTCTTGACAAAGATGCTGGAGTATTTTGAATTTTCTTCTCCAGTTCCTTTTACAGATGGGGAACTGAGGCAAATCTACTGCACCACTTGGCTGCCCTTAATAGATATTCTAGAACACTTCAAAAGAGAAATAGAAACAAGAAAAGAAGTTACTATGGAATAAATAGTAAAATATGTGGCCTGCACAACAAAAAGTTATTAGTACAATAGAACTTAAATCTGTAATTATACTTCTGCAGGAGTAAAGCAAGAATGATAGATTTGAAAAATAAGTGTAAAGAAGTGAAGGAAAAAGTGAAGAGAAGCAAAAAGTAATGATATTAGAAGAAAACATAATCTCTGTATAAGCTAAAGTCATTGATCTTAAAAACAATATGTATTGAGACAATTTAAGGATGAAAGGTGTAGTAGAAAAGCATAAATCAATGAAACTGAATATCATAATGCAGGAAATTAATACAAAAAATGGTACAGAATTTAGATTTACAAAACACAAGTCAAAAGAACCCTCAAATCTCCACTAAAAAAGAAAGAAAATGAGAAAGTACAAGTAAAAGAGCAAGAAAGGATAAAATGAAGGAGAGAAAGAAAGAAGGAAGGAAAGAAAGAAAAAAGAAGGAAGGAAAAAGAAAGAAGGAAGGAAAAAGAAGGAAAGAGAAAAATAGAAGGAAAGAAAGGAAAAAGAAAGAAGGAAAGGCAAAGAAAGAAGAAAAAAAGAAGAAAAGAAAGAAGGAATTTTTAGGTTCAAAATTCACTAATCATGGTGGTTATAGTTAAAATTCTATAACAACAAGTTCTGCAAAGGCCAGCAAAAAAAAGACTTTAAAATATAAGATAGAGAAAATTTGAACAAGACAAGATGATTCTGCATTCACTAGAAACTCTAGGAAGGGATAGAATAGTATTATATGAAAAGTAAAAAGGTTCATGGTGCAAATGAAAATTTCCTACTCTGGAAACCTGAGAGTAACCGTTACCAAAAAAAAATGAATAGTCAATAAAAGAAACATTAGAGGCATCCTACAAAACAAACAAATAAGGGGAAAGAAGAAAAAATATACATGAACAGAATATTCAAATTATAAATATCCCAAACAAAAACACAAAAGGAAAAATTAAATGCAGAAAGAAATTTAAAGAAAACAGAAATTAAATTATATAAGTACACCTACCAAAAATGAATCATAAAATAAATCACACCATATCTAGACATGATTAAAACAATTACAGTAACAATAAAAGGGAAACTATGAAGAGGTTTTAAGTATGTAAAAAGTAAGGATGAAAGCAGAATTTAAAGAAATTGAGAGAAATAAAGAAGTACTGGTGGAAGTCCATTCTACCATTTCCCCTCTCAGATACTTATATAATACAATTGTCCTCTCAGGTACTTATATAACAGAACATTGAGAAAAGAAAGGAAAATGAACACCTCACAAAAATGAGCTTCACCTTTTAGAGATCCCAGCCTTATTTCCTTGGTCATGTCCTTTGAGTAGGAAATTTGCGATGCATATTTTCAGTTTAGCTTAAAATTGGGAGAGGGAGTACAATCTGTACAATTTCTCTGAGTCATTTTGTGAGTTTCATGACTTCTTTCTGTGCAAGCCAACTTTGATGTTTGGACTCACATTATTGGTCCCAGGAAAGGGAGAGGAAGGAGATGTAATTGTCAACAATATTCTAGAATTCAGAATGACCTTGTAGACCTCATTCAAATTGTAGTGTTAAAATTCCAACTCTTTATACTGCTTTTTTTCTTCTTCAGTGTTCTTGGGAGAAGTCTTCCTTCCCTAGCTTGAAGCTGATCAAACTTCTGAATGAATAAATGAACAACTACCCATGAACTTTTTCGTATCCTACTATCTGATGTTTGTTCAATACGAATCTTTTAAGTCATTCTATCAGTTTTTTCCACAAATAAAAGTAGGCAGTAAAACCAAGTATGTAGCAAGGTCAAATCAAGCCAACATGACTTTTCAGTCTTCTTACTTTGGTAAGGGAATTTATAACATTTCCAGCATTAACTGTTGTGCTACATATTTTTTCCAGTAGATATAGTGGCAATTCCACTACATCTCCATGGTTGATACTTTTTTCCACATCATTGCTTTTGAATTTCCACCTTCAGCAGCTGGTGGACCTTGCAGCTGCTAACATCTGTGGGAGTTATGAGGAGGAACCAACAAATTTAGGTGATAGGGTTCCCCAGTATAGGTAAAGACAATGATCTAAGCAAGTGGTGTGGAAAAAATTCCATCAGAACGAATATAGCATCAAGTCTGCTGTCAGAAACAACAAATACCAACATTAGTTCCTATGTTCCTGGCTCTGACAACATTAGCTGTTTTCAGAGAAAGCATGTCCAGTTATTAACTCTACTGTCTTGAGCCAAGCCAGGACTGTTTTCAGCTTTCTCCAGTGACTCACACCAAATCCATCTTCTTTCCATTTGTTTCTACAAAGTCTTGACATTTTGAAGTTGACTGGGGGCTTGAGGAAAGAAAATGAAGAATTATTATCACATTAGTAAACCAGTCCTCTCCTGCTAATGTAGGAGAAATGGAATCCATTCTTCTCATCTTTGGCAAGTCACCTTGATATTTCAACCATCCATTTATCAGAAGAGGCAAATATCTCAAAGTGATTCAGCCAGTGCCAAGTGTTCATCTTTGTTGCTCAATGAATAATGCTCCTCCAGTCATTTTTTCATTGTCATTTCAATTAGAGCATTCTTTTGCACCTAATATTGATGGGTTTCTATGTGCTTCTTTTGTGTGTTTCCTCATTTTTAATTTTTTTCATAAAGCAAGAATGATTTCTGACCCTGCAAAGTGATGAATATCATTTATAACTAAAAATTCCCACTGAATGGGAATCTGACTTGTGTATACAAGCACACTATTTAAATAAAACTACATTATTTTTAGAAAATTTAAAGGTGGAAGGATAAATCAAGAGTCAAAAAAGGCTTATAGTTAACATAATTGACATCTAAATGTTTTGAATTTTTTTTAAAAAAGTACCGCTAACATGCTGAGATTATTGTATAAATATAACTATCAAGGTTTAGATGTAAGAGGCACTGAATATCCTTCAAGTTAGCATGAGAAGGGCAGCTGCCAGTTGAGTTTTTTATCCTGAAATCAGTTTCAGTAAAATAAAACTGTGTGTGATGTAGGGGGAGGAATGGGGAGAATACAGAAAAGGAACATGCAGTATATGATATAGACACCTATTTCTTGAAATGTATATTCATGCAGCTGGTAAGATTACTCATATTATCAGAAAAATTTATGAATCTACCAATGTAGAGAACTCCTAGAGATGAGGACCCCTCTTCCAATGTAACTAATGATTTGGCTATGATGAAGTGTTTGCAAGTTGTCTCAACTACACTCGTGACTAGGCTCATACAGCTAGTGAATGTGAGAGGCAGGATTGGAAGCCAGGGTTTCCACACTCTATTCTCAGTTCTCAATCTTCTGTGCTGCTTTAGAATTTACAAGAATAGGGGGGCAGAGCCAAGATGGCGGAGTAGAAAGACTCACATTTGCTAGCTCTGAACCCACAGCCCATGGATTTCCTCTAAAAAGAACTCTTGACAAATTCTGGAACAGTGGAAGCCACGCAGCAACACAGTGAAGGAGATTTCCGTTGCAGAGAGCCCTGAAAAACTGATCCCAAAGGTCCATCGAACCCTGGACGGGAGCGGAGCCCTGTCCTGCGGAGCCCTGCCCTGGCCACGAGGCACTGAGAGGAGCAGGCAGATCTGAACAGGCTTCAGGGACCATAATCTCCAGCAGCCACGAAGGTCCCTCCACCCACAGACGCACAAGTCAGTGAGAGACACAGGCTGAGAGGGGAGCAGGGAATCTCCGGGACTCAGACCCCCTCGGGAGGAAGCCTCTGCCGCACAGGCAGAGACAGCTGTGGCCAGAGGCTCCAAGAGCAGGCAGCAGCTCCACAGCAGCTCCATTACAAAAGGTCTCTGCATAAACCCCCTGAGGGAACTGAGCCTGGGAGGCAGCCCTGCCCCCACCTCAGTACCAGCAGATAAGCTCCCATTGAATAGCAGTCAGGCCTGCCACCAAAAACCCTGAGGCTGGTGAACAGCATTTGAATCTCAGACCCCAAGCACTAGCTGGGCAGACCTAGGCCAGGAGTGGAGAGGACTCTCAGAAGTCAAGTAACTGGCTGGGAAAATGCCCAGAAAAGGGAAAAAAACTAAGACCATAGAAGGTTATTTTCTTGGGGACCAAATGATTCCGCCCTTCCTCTCTGACGAGGAAGAACAATGCTTCCCATCAGGTAAAGACATAGGAGTCAAAGCCTCTATAACCCAAATATCTGAAATAGATACCCCATGGGCTCAGGCCATGGAGGAGCTCAAAATGGATTTTGAAAATCAAGTTAGACAGGTGGAGGAAAAACTGGGAAAAGAAATGAGAGAGATGCAAGAAAAGCATGAAAAATGGGTCAATACCTTAATAAAGGAGACCCAAAAAAATGCTGAAGAAAATAGCACCTTGAAAAATAGGCTAACTCAATTGGCAAAAGAGGTTCAAAACGCCAATGAGGAGAAGAATGCTTTCAAAAGCAAAATTAGCCAAGTGGAAAAAGAGGTGCAAAAGCTCACTGAAGAAAATAGTTCTCTCAAAATTAGAATG
>CM053770.1:218602427-218619134 GCA_028658325.1 Potorous gilbertii
TAAACGGTGAGAGAGAAATGGAGTGGGAGGAGAGAGGGTGAAATGGAATGGGATAAATTAACTCTCACAGATGAGGCAGGCAGGAGTCTCCTTAATGGAGGGAAAAAGAGAGCTGGGAGAAAAAAAAAGTTTACTCTCATCACATTTGACTAAAGGAAGGAATAAAATCCACAATCATTTTGGTATGAAAACCTATCTTACAACACAGGAAATTGGGGGAGAAGGAGATAAGCAGGGTGGGGGCAGGGATGATGGAAGGGAGGGCAATGGAAGGAGGGAGCCATTTGAAGTCAGCACTTGGGGACGGACAGGATCAAAAGAGAGAATAGAAACAATGGGGGGCAGGATAGGATGGAGGGAAATATAGTTAGTCTTACACAACACGACTATTATGGAAGTCATTTGCAAAACTGTACAGATATTGCCTATATTGAATTGCCTGCCCTCCCAAAGAGAATGGGTGGGCAGGGAGGGATGGGGAGAAGTTGGAACTCAAAATTTTAGAACCTACTGTTGAGTATTGTTCTTGCTACTAGGAAATAAGAAATACAGGTAATGGGGAATAGAAAGTTATCTGGCCCTACAGGACAAAAGAGAAGATGTGGTAAGGGAAGGGAGGGATGATAGAAGAGAGGGCAGATTGGTGATATGGGTAATTAGAATGTTCAGTGTATCGGGGAGGGGGGAGGGGACAAATGGGGAGAAAATTTTGGAACCCAAAATCTTGTGAAAATGAATGTAAAAAGTTAAATAAATTTATTAAAAAAATAAAAATAAAAAAGAATTTACAAGAATAAAAGTCATTCTGCAATTGATAAATGCCCAAGGATAAGAATAGGCAGTTTTCAGATGAAGAAATTAAAGCTATCTATAGTCATATAAAATGCTCTAAATCTCTAATTGATCAAAGAAAATCAAAACAACTCTGACCACATCACACTTATTGCATTGGCAAACATAACAAAACAAGAAAATAATAAATGTTGGAGAAGTTGTGGAAGAGTTGGAACACGAATGTATGTAGTTGTGAACTGATCCCTTGTTGGGATCAGAGTTCTGGAGAGAAATTTGGAGCTATGCCCAAAGAACTGTAGAACTGTGCATACCCTTTGACCCAGCAATGCCACTGCTAGATCTATGCCCCAATGGGATCATAAAAATGATAAAAGAGCCCACATTCAATTGGTGCTTGACATTAACAAGAATATGAGAGACTTTTGTTGGCTTTCTAAGTAGATGCCCAGATCTGAAATGTCTGAGAAGATTTGTTCTTCTTGAGTTTATTTTAATCTTAAATTTTCTAATATTTGAATAGCTTACACAAATGCTAGTGTCATTTGCCTTGAAATTCTCCAGGACTAGGAGTTTACTTGCCTGAATCTTCATTTCACATTAGAAGTACTAGCAAGTAGAAACCAGCTTGAATAAAATAAAATATAAAATCAACAAGCTAGAATAAAATAAACTAAAACCCATCTGGGAATATATTTTAGGTTTGTAACAAAAACGGCATTTTTGCTTGATTTTTCTATATCTGCTATTGTGTGAGTGGACAAAAACTTGGTCCATGTAAGGCAAGCATATTGTCCTCACATCAAATGTCTTGCTTTCCCTCTGTTATCATTGGTATGATAAGAACTTGCCATGTTCATTTATTGTTGATATTCCTCTAACACACAGCATACTTTCTATAATTCAGTCAAGTTTTAGAGATTTCTCTGGGACAACAAGGGATTAAGTAATTAAACCTCTCTAGGCCTCAGTTTCTTCATCTATAAAATAAGGAGAGTGAGAGTAGAGAGCATTAATGTAGGGACTTATGATCTTTCCACTTCCCCAGGACCAGGAGGATATTATCCATAACAGCAATACTATGAACTTGTCCATGGTTAGAGTCAGTAAGTTTCAAAGGCAGGATTTGAACTCAGGGGTCACTAACCCCCATGTCCAGGACTTTCTGATGTCCAATATTATTTCAATGTCTTTACAATGTCTGCCTGATGATAAAAGACAGGGCCTAGTGGAAAGAGAATTGGCTTTGGGTTCAGGTCCTGTCTCTTTGATAAATACGAGCTATGTGACTTTCCACAAATCACAGAAGCAACTCTTGAAGATGATGGGTAACAGATGAGTTTCTAATCAGCATCACTGGAGAGAGTTTAACCACTACACATCTCCTTACACTGATGGAAGTGATGAAAGTTCAACTTTCACCCCCTCCAGATCCTCCAAAATATGCACATATCAAGAAAAAAAAATTCCCACTGTCCTAAGGTCTTCTTATTGCTCTTTGTTTGGGGTTTTTCAATATTACCTAAGATTTCATGGGGAGAGGCTGGATGGTAACATAGTGAATAGAGTGCTGGGCCTGGAGTCAGGAAGACTCCTCTTCCTGAGTTCAAATTCAGCCTCAGACACTTACTAAGATGACCCTTGTGAAGTCAATTAACTTGCCTACCTCAATTACCTCCTCTGCAAAATAACCTGGAGAAGGAAATGGCAATCCACCATACTATGTTTGCCAAGAACACCCCAAATGGGGTCGCAAAGAGTCAGATGTGACTGAAATGACAGAACAACAAAGATTTCATACATATAAGGAAATATTGATAAGAAATACCCACCAATACACACCAGTACTTGTTTTGCAACTTATAATCTTAGAGTTACTTAAGGCACAGAAGGGTTAAGTGACATAGATGGTATGTATCAGAAATGAGACTTGATTCCCTTTCTACCAGTTTTCTATTCGTTATTCTTTTCTTTTTTGGTGTCTGGTACCTAGTCAATAATTAAAAAATGAAGAAACAAAAAGAAAGGAAGGAAGGAAGACAGATGAAAGAAAGAAAGAAAAAAAGAAAAGAAAGAAGAAAGGAAAGAAAGAAAAACAGAAAGAAAGGGAAGGAGAGAGAGAGGGAGGAAGAAAAGAGAAAGAAATAAGTGAAGGAGGGAAAACAGAAGAAAAGGAGGAGAAATTATGGTGGCATAAAGACTGGAGTCCTTGACTCACACCTTGAGTCATGAATAATTTAGAACCAGGATCCCAAGACAATCTTGTTTCCAGCCCACCAATGAAGTACTGATAAACCAACATGTCAGAAGGCAAACCCATAAGAGGGGAGACATTTTGTAAATGGAATCCAGTGGAATTAATAATATGTAAGAACTGAGTTAGGTCAGGAACTCTATTCTCCAGAGAGATCAAGATAGTATAGGGACTATAACCCCAGGCATTGAGGGTTGAAATATATTTGTATTTTCTTGTGATATCTTTGAAGTACATATTCCTTTATAAAGAATAATTTGATATGAAGTGGTTAAAAGGAACTTGAATGCTTGCACTCCTAAAGTGGGAGAGAATACCGTTGGTAGAGGCTTGAGCCAATAGCAGAGATGAGAGACCTTAAAGTACCTGAAGACCCTAAGGGAAGGCGTGAAATATGAAAGAACTGACCTTCAGACAATGGTGTCCAGAGCATCACTTGTACATTTAAAAAAAGATTCAGAGGAACTTAGGAAGATCCAGAAAAAGAAAAGGTACTTAAGCATCCATTTGATTTTCCCTAGAGAGCAAAAATATTTCGGTGAGGGATTGCTGAACAAGAATTCCATTTCATCTTACACTTCTACTATTTAATCAATTAATATTGAGTAGAGACATCTTGAGGCCCTTGACCCAAGATGTTACTTCAGTCCTTCAATGCAAGGTGAATTTTTGCATTTTTTTGCCATTTTTCAAGAATCAAGCAGTTGAATAAATCTCTCTGGTAGAGCCTGTTTCCAGAATTATTGAATTTTGTGACTCAAATTTGTAACTCATGGCAAGGCAAAATAAGCACATGTTTACCTCTACCATGTGCTTCTCCAGTAATTCATCAATTTTTTTTCTGTTGGGCAGAAGAAAGTGATACTCAGGATAGTGTTACAGTCTCTGACCTATGCCCCAAGAAGAAAACTGAAATACAAAAGGCATTGGAAACTTAAGGTCTAGGAATCACAGGCCATTTGGACAATGCATGCAACTTATTAAGTGCTTTTTTTTCTTGAAAGTCACCATTTATTGTTTCTGGGGAGGAGCAAAGGGAGAAATAAATCTCACTAATACAGTTCATCAAAAAAAGGTCCACTCTACATTGCTCTAGTTTTTAAGCCTAAGGGAGGAGAGAAAAGTAGGACCAGAGTGATTTCATAGATCATTGGAAAGTCTGGTGCTTTCTGTCCCCTTGAGGTTCAGCTGCCATCATAAATAGAAGCACCTGAAAGCTAATCAGGGGAGTTCCCTGTATGCTTTTAAAAGATCACCAGACAAAAGTCATCTCCTATAATCTCACCAGATTGGTTGGGAAACTCATCCAATGGATCAAGGGTTCCCTTGATCACTGTCCATGCTCATAAATTGAGTCCTTTAAAATCTCTTGGTTTATTTCAGACTATAAAAGCTTAGGTTGGATTTAATAAAATGGCTGGTTAAAGGAATGGAAGAAAAAAATAGACCTAATATTTAATTTTTTAAAATATCATAAAACAACAACAAAAACATCTGTCATGTACAATTCATTTTGCATTTTGTGCTCTGAAGTATATACACAACCTCCTACTGTAATTAAGTTGATCACAAAAATGCTCTTGGGATTTATCTCCAAGAACAAACACCTGCAAGTCATTGTGTGAGATTAGCAACAATTTTTCTTTTCTTATATTCAATTTCTTGGCTTCTTTAACCATCTCAGATTAATCTGCAATTTTATGCGGTCCCTTCTTATGATGTTGAGAAATGAAAGTAATAAGAAACATGAGAGGGCATTTTTTTCCTTCTCCTAGATACATAATCAGATAGACCTAAGAGCACTGGATGCAATGCTTTATCATTTGTATTATGCATTGTGATTTCTTGCTTAAAGAGAATGAAAACTTAAATGCTAATTGAAAATGTAAATGTATTTTACACCTAAATTTCCTGAAGAGGGCATCATAAAAGCTAAAAAAATAATAATACGTATATGCATTTCATATATACTATAAAACCAAAGAATCCATGTCTCCTTTCCCAAACCCCCAAATTCAAGGGAAAAACTTTTGACTCCTGGCAGCATTAGAAAAAATACATTTCATTGTGAATTCATCTGGTTTGTCATTAGAGATAATTCAAATAATCCAAACAATTACTGAAGTGCAAAATAATCCCAGACTGCACAAAATTTGTTCTAAAGAGATTTCTAACAAAGTATACCTGATTTGTGAAAAAAAGGAAGGAACAATTCAGGCAAACATTTGCGATGTCCATCTGAAATATGTGATAGATTAAGTCAAAACCTGTATTCTATGATATTATTTTCATTTTCATTTTTATTTTCAATTGAATAATTTCTTTAAAGCTCTCCTTTATGTTTTGTTAAGTCTTTGTTAAATAGCTCTGGTACTAAGTATCTACGAACAAGCCTATATATCCCTCCTCTTCAAAAATAACCTCACTTGATCTGTCCATCCTTGCTAGCTATCATCTCTATCTCTATTAAGTTCCTTTTGTGGCTAAACACTTTGACAGAACTATCTGCTATAAGGTGTCTCCCTTTTCTCTTCATTCATGCTCTGACTTTCTATGGTCTGACTCTTGACCTTGTCCTTCAACCAAAACTCCTCCTGCCAAAATTACTAATGATCTCGTCGTTGCCAAATTCGGTGGCTTTTTTCTCAATTCTCATCTTTCTATACCTCTCAGTAGCCACACACTTTTCTCCTTGATATTCTTTTCTCTCTAGGTTTTAGGACACCAACCTCTTCTGGTTCTTCTCCTACCTATATGACTAATACTCAGTCTCCTTTACTGGATCCTAATCCAGGTCAGATCCATTAGCCTTGGGTATCCCTCAAGGTCCTGTTCTGGACCCTATTCTCTTCTTCCTCTATATTTTACTTGGTGATCTCATCATCTCCCACAGATTTAATCATCATGTCTATGCTGATAATTCTTCAATATACACACCCAGCCCTAACCTGTCTGCTGACCTCCAGAGGCATGTCACCAGCTGCCTGTTGAACTGCATGTCCTGTACTGTCCAAATGTCAACATGTCCTAAAGCTTCCCCTCTTCCTAATTTCCTCATCCCTATTGAGGGAAACACTATCCTTTTAGTCACCTAAACTTGAAATCTAGGTGACTTTCTTGACTGTTCAATCTCTCCAAACCTCCTTATCTGACCTGCTGCCAAAGACTATTTATTGTACCTTCTTCACATTTCTTTTAATCTGCGACACCCCCCCAACCCTTTCTGTCATCTGCTACTACCACCACCCTAGTGCAGACACTTATCTTTTCACCACTGTAATATACCCCGCTATTGAAGGAGAAACCATAGTCTATCCTCATCCTTTCATCTGTCAAAGTGTTCTTCCTTCAAAGCTTCATAACTTGCTGCCCTCTATCTTTTGAGGTTTCTTCCATCCTACTCCCCACCCTCACCCTAGCTCATGCTTAGAATGCATTTCCTTCTCACAACCACTCAAACAATTCTTCTCTTCTTCAAGACGGTGTTCAAGGTATACCTTCACATTGTCATCTATTTTTTTCATTCTTTTTTTTTTAATTTCTCATAAAATCATTAACTTCCATTTGCTTCATTCTAACTTTTAAGCAATTATTTTCTTCAGTGAGGTTTTAGAGTCCCACTCCATCTGGCCCACTCTGGTTTTTAAGGCATTCCTCTCTGCATTGGCCTCTTGGACTTATTTTGCCACTTGGTTTAATCTAATTTTAAAAGTACTATTTACTTCAGCATTTTCTTGGGTTTCCTTTAGCAGGCTATTGACTTTTCATGATTTTCTTGAATTACTCTCATTTCCTTTCCCAATTTTTCCTGTACTTCTTTTATTTGGTTTTCAAAATCCTTTTTAAGCTCTTCCATGGCTTGAGAACAATTTATATTCTTCTTAGAGGCTTAGACTCAGGAACCTTGACTTTACTGTCTTCCTTTGGTTGTATGTCCCAATCTTCCTCACCATCAATGACATAAGAAAATACTTCTTCACGGAGAAAGTATAAATCTATAGTCTGATTCTTTTCCCTTTATTTGCTCATTTCCCCAGCCAATTACTTAGCTTTCAAACTCTTTGTTATGTGGAAAGCTCCAGAAGCAGCCTCTGCTTTAGCAGATGGAGGCTGGGGCTGGGGCCAGAACATGCTCCCCTCTTAGCCAGGTGAGAGACTCTTCCCACTCCTTCATAGCTGTCTTTAGCATTTGTTGGTTGAGAAGTCTGGAAACCACAGTATCCACTGTGATTCAGTCCCCCAAGTCCTGATGCAGCTCTGTCCACACTGGACCAGCCCATGCTGAATTGTGTTCTGCTCCCAGTCAAGGGTGATACACAGTTTCATGTTGATCTTTCAGGTTGTCTTGGGCTGGAAATTTGCTTCAATCTATCATTGTTTGACTTCTGCTCCTCCAAAATTTGCTTAAAGTTCTTTTCTATGGCTTTTTTAAGGGCTTGATGGGAGAGCTTTAGCAGATCCCTGCTTCTACTCTACCATCTTGGCTCAAACCTCCCCAATAAATGTGAATTTTGAAAAAAAGTTTTCTCAACTGTTTAAAAATGGTCATATCATATTAACTAAAGAAAGAAGTTTTAAAATCCTAACTTGGGTAGGAGTCCAGACACTATGTTGATAATGCATTATTGCCTGTTAATATAATTTTGCTTCTTAATAGGAAGATCTTCCCCATTGATAATGGAACTTGCCCATTAAAGGGAGTTTTATTGGGGAAGATTTGTAAGAAGGTCCATACCTTTTGTTAATTTCTAATGAGGCACTGATTCACAAAGATTGTGATGCCCTCTAATTCTGAAAAATGTGTAAGTATTCTGAAGTGAGGTTTTACTTTGGGGTTTACTTATTGGAAGTGTTTGTTTGGCCAGATGAGACTTGGAGCAGCTGCTAAAGAGCCCCCTGGTTTTGAAAACTCAGATGTTAGTGACTATAATACATATATATATATATATATATATATATATATATATATATGTGTGTGTGTGTGTGTGTGTGTGTGTGTGTGTGTGTGTGTGTGTGTGTGTGTATTATACTTCATGATTTTCACTATGTAGTTAACGAACCATCATATATATGTAATGTTCAAACAGTTGGATCTCTTGATCTATATCAGACAGTTTGAAGACATGTCTATTGATTTTGATTTCTCTGAATTTTCTCTGAAGCCCAAAGTGCTGTCTTTTTCCCCTACCAAGTAAATGATACATGTCCTTGATTAAAGTGATTGTTGACCTCTCAAAAATTGCCTTTCCTTTTAGAAAAGCAGATCAAAGAACCTGTGATAGCAGGCCCTCTTGTGTACATTGGGGCCCTTGCTCTTACAGATATTTGTGTTAAATTATATAAATTACAAGAATAAGGGATTCAAAAAAAGAAAAAGAAATTCTCTCATATACAATCATAGACAAAATTGTCAGAGTTGAAAAGGACATTAGAGATTATCAAGTGTAACTATCACTCTATAGATGAATGAACTGTGTCTGTAGGGGAAAAGATGTATGCAAATTAATGGGGACAAAGTCAATTAATTAAATTTATTGATAGATAAAGTCTGGGAAGCAGGGTTTTCGTGGGGATCAAATGAAATAATATTTGTACACTGCTTAAAAGACAGTGCTTGACAAATAATAGATGTCCTATAAATGCTAGTTACTGTCATCACCTCATAGCTATCATCATTTATTTTACATGATTTAGCTTTAAGTTTGCAAGATGTAGTAATTTTTTAATTCTTCATCAGAAAACCACAATTTTATTAAATGAATTATTAAAAGTATCACTTTTTCAAGACTTACTTTGATTATGACTCATAGGTTTTAAATGGAGTTTAATCAGGTGAATTCAGAGATGATCAAGGTATATTTATCTTCAACATTTGGATAAATGTATTAATCTTTCATGATGTGGTAGAAGGCAAATTCAGTTTTCAGCATTCTATCTCCACTTGGAAATATTTGCATTTTCAGTGCATTTCTACCTCTCAGCTTATCAGTATTGTTATCAGAATTCATTGTTCCCTCAATATGGACAAGAATCCCAAGCCCACTTGATGCAAAAATCCCTAGGATGTTTTTCAAAGATTGATATTTTACCGAGAAAGATACCCACATCTTATACCTACAGACTTACATCTTTTAAATCTTTTATCTAGATATCTTATATCTTCTGACAAAAGATTTGCAAAATTGAGGCCACAAAATCTAGCAATCTTCCTTCCCTTTATTGATATCTACTGGAGGCCATATCCAGTCATCCTGATCTATATATCCTGCCACTGTACCCAGATTGCTCTGGAGGGGAGTGAGGCTGGTGACCTTGAAGATCCATCCCTCACTTAAATAAGTTTCCTGGCAAGTCATGTTGTCATATTCCTGATGTCCTCTTAGAGAATGAAGAACAAACAATAACTACACATCTACTATATTCCAAGTACTATGATGGATACTGGGAGTACAAAGAGAAGTATGAAATAGTCCCTGTAGTCAAGGAGATAACACAGTGAAGGCACTTTAAAAATGTTGAATTGACTTCTTGGTAGTAAAGTTCCTTTAGTTAGCTTCATGGTTGACTATGGCACAAATATAAAAATGAATTGTCATATGGAAAAAAAAAATTTGAATTTTGAGTCAGCGAAAATGGGCATGGGACCCAGTTCCACTATTTACTAATTTTATGACTTGATGCAAATGAATTAACATTTTATAGACTCTGAATTATGAAATAAAGTAAGTTAAAAGACGTTATCTCTAAGGTTCCTACCAGCATTGCCAGAATCACAGAATTTTAAAGGTTAGAAGGAATGTAAGTGACCTCTCAGCCAATTTACCTCCAAAAATGAATCCTCCACATAACCTGATTGATAAAAGGTCATCCGGATTATGTTTAATGACCTCTAGGGAGGAGAAACACATTTTCTCCCAAGGCATTCCATTGCATTTTGAGACATCTCAAATTGTTAAGAAGATTGTGTTTTTGATTTGTTTTTTGGTTTGTTTTTTTCTGATATCAAGTCTACATATCTTTCCTATAGATTTCCACCATAACTCTCATACACAACCATAAGTCTGACTATCTTTTTCAATATAACTACATTCCAGTACTAGAAAGCAGATGTAATATCCTATTCTTTCCCTGCACTCCCTACTTTTGTCTTCTCCAGGCTAAGAAACCTCATTACTTCCAACTGAATCTCATGAAAAGTAGATTTATGTCCCTTCACAATTCCAGTTACCCTGCCTTAGGAGGGTCAATGTCCTTTGAAAAATGTAATTTCCAACTTCAATGCAATATTCCAGTTATGGTCTGAGCAGAAAACAGTTCATTGAGATAGTTATGCCACCATCTCTAGGTTTTTTTTCAGCCTTTTAGTTTTTTTTTAAGTTCCTAATTTTTCTAATTAAATTTATTTATTTTCAGTTGTCAACAATTACTTCCACAAAATTTTGAATTTCAAAATTTCTCCCCACCTCCCCACTTACCCCACCTCAGGACAGTGTGTATTCTGGTTACCCTTTCTTTCAATCTACCCTCACCCTCTGATCACCTTCCTTTCTATTTTCCTGTAGGGCAAGATGGATTTCTATATGCCATTTCCTATATATAGTATTTCCTAGATGTATGTAAAACAATTTTTAAAGATCATTTTTAAAGCTTTGAGTTCCAAATTCTCTCCCTTCCCCCCTCCCCACCAACCCTCATTAAGAAAGCAAGGAATTCTATATAGGGTATACATATATAGTCATGTAAAACACTTCCATAGCAGTCATGTTGTGAAAAACTGACTATATTTCCTTCTATGGTGTCCCTGTCTCCATTTATTCTATTCACTCCTTTAACCTGTCCCTCTACCAAAGTGTTTGCTTTTGATTATCCCTTTTCCTAGTCTACTCTTCCTTCTGTTATTCCCCACTCATTCCCTTCCCCCCTGAAGGGTGAGATAAACTAAAATAAACTTCAATCCCAATTGAGTGTGTATGTTATTCCCTCCTGAAGCAAAATCCAATAAAAGGAAGGCTCACTTTTTCCCTATCACTCTCCTCCTCTTCCTCTCCATTGTAAAAACTCTTTCTTACCTCTTTTATGTGATAGGATTTATTCCATTCTACCTGTCCCTTTCTCTTTCTCCCAGTACATTCCTCTCAATTTTATTTTGTAGATATCATCCCTTCATATTCAGCTCACCTTTCTCTCTCTCTCTCTCTCTCTCTCTCTCTCTCTCTATATATATATATATATATATATATATATATATATATATACACGTACACAAACACACATATACATTCATATATACTATACACAAGCATATATACACATATGCACAACTACACATATTATGTATGTATATATATACACACATATGCATACATGTGTGCATGTATTTTCATTCCATTTAACCTAATACTGAGAAAGATGAGGTGAAAGAAGTCATTGGAAAAACAACTGACCTGGAAAATAGATCCAGGAGAAATAATTTAAAAAGTATTGGACCACCTGAAAGCCATGATTAAAAAAAGAGCCTAGATATTATCTTTCATGAAATTATCAAGGAAAACTGTCCTGATGTTATAGAATCAGAGAACAAAATGGATATTGAAAGAATTCATCACTAACCTCCTGAAAGAAACCCAAACAGAAAAACTCCTAGGAATATTTTGGTCAATATTCAGAGTTCCCCGATCAAGGAGAAAATACCGCAAGCAGCTAGAAAGAAACAATTTGAGTACTATGGCAATACAATCAGGATAACACAGCATCTGGCAGCTTCAACATTAAGGGATCGAAGGGCTTGGAGTGAGATATTTAAGAAGTTAAAGGAACTGGGATTGAAGCCAAGAATCACCTACTCAGCAAATCTGAATATAATACTTCAAGGGAAAAAATGGTCATTCAGTGATATAGTCAAACTTCAAGATTTCATGTTGAGGAAAAAACCAGATCTGTATTTAAAAATTTGATTTCCCAAGACAAGAATCAAGAGAAGCATGAAAAGGTAAACAGAAAAGAAAAATCATAAAAGTCTCTCTAAAGCTGAACTATTTACATTACTACATGGAAAGAAAATATTTTTAACTCTTGAATCTTTTCTCAGTATTTGGGTAGTTGGAGAGATTGTATATACACACACACATACACATGGATAGATAGAGAGTAAAGGGTGTGTTATATCAGAAGAGATGATATCCATACACACAAAAAATAAAATAAAATGAAATAAAAATTCAGGGGTGAAGGAGGAAAATCCTGGGAAGAGAAAGGGAGTTATGGAATGGAGCAGACTATAACTCAAAAAAGAGATAATAAAAATCTTATTCAATGAAGGAGATAAGGGAGAAAGTGAGGGGGATGGGGAGGGGGAAAGAAAGGGGGAATAAAGTTACTCTCCCCACATGTGGCTGAAGGAGGGAATAACATGCTCCCTAAATTTAATATGAAAATTTATATATACCACAGGAAAGGAGGAGAGGAGGTGATGAGTGGAGTGAGGGGAATGTTAGAAGGAAGGGCAAATGGGAGAAGGGAGTCACGAGAAATAAACACTTTCGTGAAGAGACAAGGGCAATTATAGGGGGGAAAATAAGGGGGGATAGGGTAGGTCAGAGGGCAATATAATTAGTATTACACAACATGATTACTATGGAAATCTTTTGCAAAACAACACATATTCTGTCTGTATTGAATTGCTTACCTTCTCAGTAGGGCTGGGGAGAAAGGGGCGAGGGAGAGGAGAATTCTTATTGCATATCATCAGGAAATAAGAACTACAGGGATAGGGGTATGGAAATTCATCTTGCCCTGCAAGAAAAGAGAGAAGATGGGGATAGGAGAGTGATGGGGTGTGATGGAGGGAGGATACATTGAGGGATGGAGTAATCAGAATGCAAGGTTATTAGGAAGCTGTGGGGAGGGGAGTGATGGGGAGAAAAGTTGGACATGTTACAAAGTAAGCCAAAATCAATTAGTATTAAAACAATAGACTGAATTAATTACTGAGAATATATCAATGACCTCTTTAGTTTGGAGAAAAGAATTTCAGTCTAAATTTCCTAGAGGAAGGTAACCTCAGGTAAAATTTTGCATTGATGGAAAAGTCAAGGTTGTAATGGTAAATTTGATTTTATGATTGCATTTTAATCAGGAACTAGAATATGTATAGAAAGGCATGCAAACCACTTAAGACTTGCCTCAAAGATGTTCCTTAGCCAAAGTGAATCTATAATCATATTTGAAAACTGGTTATTGGAACTTGCCATTTTTAGATGCTATGGGACTATTAAGTGACTGTTCTTCTGAGTCTAACTCCAGGTATGGGTAGCAAGAAAGACGATCTGAGCCTCCAATACATGATGCCAGTAGGCATGAGATGAGATGATATCAAAGGAAGGGTGGGAGAGTGGCTATTCAACGTGGGCTGAGGTAGGATTCTCCTGAGTCAATTTCCCCACTGACACCTGGCAGACTTTAAGCCTGACTGAATGCAAGTGGACAATCTAATCCTGCCTGAAACTGACATGAAGTTGGGGAGATACTGTATCCCTTCAATGTCCTTACTATTGGTGGCAATTTCCTATAGTCAAAAGGTTTGTAAGCTTAATACCAGATCTACTCAATTATAGGTTAGGGGTAGGGGAACATCTGAGGTTGTCTAAAATTAAGCTATTAGGAATAGGACTTTGGACCAAGAACAATAAGTTAGGGTCTTTTAATTCTTCATAATACTGTGGAGACAATTAGGTCAAGAGCTTGTGAAGTTAGCAACATAAATATTATTTCTGTCTTAGTTGGTTAATGTTTAAAATAATTTCTTTTGTGGTCCATAGTGTAAATGCTTTAAGGAGAAGTATCACCTGTCCAAAAGTTGGAATTGCTTTATCTGTTATAAACTGTGTTAAAAATAAATAATAAAATTTAAAAAATAAATTAATAAAATTATCTCTCTTGGATCCATTTTCTAAGTCAGTTGCTTTTCCAATGAGATGCTTCACACTGTTTTGTATTCTGTTTTCCCTTTTTTTGTTTTGTTTTATAATTTTTTGATTTCTCATCAAATCGTTATCTTCCATTTCCTCCATTCTAAGTTTTAAGTAATTATTTTCTTCATTGAGCTTTGCAACCTCTTTTTCCATTTGGACAATTCTGATTTTTAAGGCATTCTTCTCCTCATTGAATTTTTTTGTACCTCTTTTGCCATTTGAGTTAGTCTTATTTTAAAGGTGTTATTTTCTTCAGCTTTTGGGGGGAAATCTCCTTTAGCAAGCTTCATCTTCGAAATCCTTTTTGTGAGTGTGTGATTTCTTGGTTTCTCATAAGGTCATTAGCCTCCATCTGTTCCATTCTAATTTTGAAAGAACTATTTTCTTCAGTGAGCTTTTGAATCTCTTTTTCCATTTGGCTAATTCTGCTTTTTAAAGCATTCTCATCCTCCTTGGCTTTTTGAACCTCTTCTGCCAATTGAGTTAGCCTATTTTTCAAGATGTTATTTTCTTCAGTATTTCTTTGGGTCTCCTTTAGCAAGATGTTGACCTGCTTTTCATGCTTTTCCTGCATCTCTCTCATTTCTCTTCCCAGTTTTTCCTCCACCTCTCTAACTTGATTTTCAAAATCCTTTTTGAGCTCTTCCATGTCCTGAGCCAATTGAATATTTATTTTGGATATTTGGGAAACAAGCCTTGAATTCTATGTCTTTCCCTAATGGTAAGCATTGTTCTTCCTCATCAGAAAGGAAGGGAGGAGATATCTGTTCACCAAGAAAGTTACCTTCTATGGTCTTATTTTTTTCCCCTTTTCTGGGCATTTTCCCAGCCAGTTACTTAACTTCTGAGATTCCTCACCACACTTACCTCACCTCAAGAAATCGCCCAGCCAGTGCTTGGGGTCTGAGATTCAAATGCTGCTTCCCAGCCTCAGGGCTTTCAGTGGGAGCAGGGCTGCTATTCAGTGTGAGATTAAGCTCGGGTGCTCAGGTGGGGGCCGAGCTGCCTCACTGGGGCTTGGTTCCCTCAGGGGGCTTATGCAGAGACCTTCAATAATGGATCTGAGCTCCTGCCTTCTTTGAGAGCCCTTGTCTGCTGCTGCCTCCTGAGGGGGCCTGAGTTGTGGAGACACCCTGCTCCCCTCTTGGCCAGCCAAACAGGCTCTCTCACCAACCTTTGCGCCTGTGGGTGGAGGGACCTGCATGGCTGCTGGAGATTCTTCCCCAGAAGCCTTCTCGGGTCTGCTCCTCTCGATGTCACTCGGCCAAGGCAGAGTTGGTCTCTGCTCCAGGTCCGGTGCACGATGGACCTTTGATGTCAGTTTTTCAGGTCTCTATGGAACAGAAATCTCCTCCACTATGTTGTTCTGTGGCTTCTGCTGCTCCAGAATTTGTTGGGAGTTCTTCTTTACAGGTATTTTATGGGCTGTGGGTTCGGAGCCAGCATATGGGAATCTTTCTACTCTGCCATCTTGGCTCCTCCCCCTTCAAAATACTTTATGAGCTCTTTCATGCCCTGAGACCAATTATAATTTTTCTTGGAGGCTTTAGATGCAGGACCCTCAACTTTGTTGTCTTCTGGTTGCATTCCTTTGTCTTCCTTGTCAGCAGTTACTGAAGAGAATACCTTTTCTTTGATAAAGTAAGAATCTATAGTCAGTTTTCTCCCCCATCTGCTCACTTTCCCAGCCAATCGCATGCCTTTGGGCTTTTTATTAAGGGGAGGGCTCCTTCCTTCCTTCCCTTCTCTTTCTTTCATCAGCCACATCCATTTGTTGACTTCTATTGAGTTTATGTTCCACTAAATCCCCACCCCCACCACAACTTGTCTCTATTTAAAATAAATATTAACTTTCCATGTTTTCCTCTCGAGGCTTGTGAAATACATTTCTTAAACTCATGAATAAAACTTTCTCTCTGAAAATTACTTTTTTTAGATTTGGCCCTAATTTCTAATCATTCCTGTGTGTGCCACATTAGTTTTAATTTCTTAGATTGAAGCACTCATTTCACTGTCAAATTTGTGATTTTTGACAGATTTTCTGCTTCTTCATTTGGCATGTTCTCCCTCCCTTCAGTTAGTATGCCACATTCCCTCATTTCACCGTTACTTGATCCTGCTTTGTGGTAACCCCTTCCACAAACCAGTGAGTGAGAAGTTCTTCTAATCATATAATTTGTATATGTAAATATGTATAAATAAGATAAATATATATGTATGATAACTGGGGGCTATGTAAGGAGGATAACCTATATAAAACCATATAATTAAGCATAGATTAAAAAAATTGGGAATTCTTATCATGGAGAAGACAATACTTGGTTGGAGAAGGGAATTGATAGGTCCCTTCAAAAACTAAAGGGATGTTATATGGAACATGATAAGACTTCATTTCTTGACCTCAGAGAAAGCCATTGATGGAAGATCAGAGGCATATTTAGGCTTGATTTAATAATTAGACAGGCAGGAAAGCAAAAAAAAGCACTTATTAAAATTGCAGATACTGTGCTAGCAATAATTCCTTACTTTACAGAGTTTGTGTTCTTTTTTTTTTTTAATTTATTTAACTTTTTACATACATTTTCACAAGATTTTGGGTTCCAAAATTTTCTCCCCATTTGTCCCCTCCCCCCTCCCCGATACACTGGACATTCTAATTACCCATATCACCAATCTGCCCTCTCTTCTATC
>CM053770.1:218619634-218676887 GCA_028658325.1 Potorous gilbertii
CAAATGGGGAGAAAATTTTGGAACCCAAAATCTTGTGATAATGAATGTAAAAAGTTAAATAAATGTATTTAAAAAGGAAAAAAAAAAAAAAAAAAAAGAAAAGGAAGTCCAGAGTCTTTAAGTGTTATACCCAAGGTCACAAGAATCACAAATGGCAAGGAGAATTTGAACTCAGGTCCTCTGGTACCAGAGTCAAAGTTGTCCATATGCATCATCACATTTCTAGGCTATCATCCATTTATTCATTTAAACCCTTTAGAGTGTTAACACCTTGACAACAGGGATTAGACATATATATGTATGCAGAATGCATACATACATATACATACATGTGTATATATGTATGTATATATGTGCTGTTTATATGGTATATATTGTGTGTACATTGTATATACACATTGTGTGTATTACCTGTGTGTATATTGTATATATGTATATTGTATATATTGGGTAGCTAGGTGGTGCAGTGGATAGAGCACCAGTGCAGGAGTCAGGAGTACCTGAGTTCAAACCTCACCTCAGACACTTGACACTCACTGGCTGTGTGACCTTGGGAAAATCACTTAACTCCAATTGTCTCATCCTGGGTCATTGGCAGTCATCCTGATGAATATTTGCTCACTAGATTCATATGGCTCTGGAGAAGTGAGGCTGGTGACCTGCACAGCCCTCCCTCATTCAAAACAAAGTCAAATGCAAGTGATACCATTATTTCTCTCATGGCATGGTCTTTTTTGGCAATGAAGGATGAACACACAATTGTATATATTGTGTGTATACTATATATATATAGTATATATTGTGTATGTGAATATGGTATATATTGTATATATGTATATGTGTATGTATATATGTATATTCAGCAATATAACATATCGTAGGGGCTTACTGAATGGAATCTTCAGGAATGTTGCTTTTCATCTGAACTATTAATTATTGCTGCTATTATTTTCACTACTCTGTTTTAATTGTGACATGTTTTTATGACACCTTCCACAGTTGCTTATTCAGAGGGATCTGTATCTGATTAGCATTCAAAGAATCAGGGATCCATCTAGGTATGAATCCAGTATCTGCCAAACCAGATCCATTTCTATCAGATGTCATAATAAACTAATAAGAGAAAGATATGGGCAGACAGATTATCAGAGGTTCAGACAAGAGAGGATCCAGAATAAAACATATTCTATGCATTGAAATACGGAGTAAAATTGTTTCTAAATCTCACAAAAAAGACCTTGTTTATTCCCACAGTTTTCTATTTCTACCCCTTTTGCCTCGTTGTTACTTAGAGACTGATTCAACTGTTTCCTTTTAAAAGCTCTCCTTTTTCTACAATGCCTAGATTCATCCTGTATACCAATGGCCAACTGCTTTCTCTTTTTCTAAGGCTTAACTGGCTGTGTTTTCTCCTCTGGAGCTTGAGGCAGAATCAGGGCTAGTAGAATTAAAATCAGAAGGTAAGCCTTTCTGAGGGCTGTTACCTTTGCACTTTTTTTCCTCCAGTTGCCACAGGTATGGAAAAGGAGGAAGGAGGAATTGGTTTTAAGGAAAGGAAGATAAGTTAACAAGTTTTTAAGCAGCTCATTAAGCATCTAATGCTCCAGGCATTGTTCTAAGTTCTTGGGAAACAAGGAAAGACAAAGCACAATTCCAGTTCTTAAGGAGCTCATAGTCTAGGGAGAAAGCTAGGAATGCAAACAGCTGTATACAAACTACAGGGTAAACTGGAGGTAATCCTAGCGAGAAGGAACTAAGTTTAAAGAGGACTGGGAAATGCTTCTTGAATAAGGTGGGATGTCAGCTAAGAGCTAACAGAAACCAGAAAGCAGAGATAAAGAGGGAGAGAGTTCCAGTCATAGGAGACAAACCAGTAAATATGCCCAGAAACAAAACTATGATCCTGCCTCTAATAATAAAGAGAACAGTCAAATCAGGTGGCCTCTATTATAGGACAAGAAAATAGTGAAAATGGAAATTTCTGATGGAATGTTGCAGAAATGCCAGGATTCTAGATGGAGCCAGGTGTGTTCATGACCATATTTTTTCTATCATAGTTCAACATCTCTGAGAATCAGAGGACAAGTGTAGTAAATCTGGTTCTACTGTCATTTTTTCCGCTCCTCCTCGTGTCCTACTCTTTAAATACTCTATTTCAGTAAGAAATAATTCCTCAGAACTTTTTTCCTCAGGAAGGAGACAATTGGCTTTGACTCTGGGGCAACATGCCTTTTTTCCCAGTTCTTCCATAGTTTCTAGCCCTGTTGTGGCTGGCACCCAAGTTTTTCTCTTTCCAAATTTCTCAGGATTTTACATTTTCCAGCTGTCAAAGATCATGATGGTAGGAGAAATAACAGAGGAGCTGGAAGACAGGAGATCAGAATTTTATTCTGAAGGGCTTTTAGAACATCTTTAATTATTTCAGTTGAAAAACAAACAACCAAAAGATCAAGGCACTGTCTTCAAATAACTACCTTCTTTGCCTATGATTCTCATAGATGAC
This sequence comes from Potorous gilbertii, assembly GCA_028658325.1. Classification (NCBI taxonomy): domain Eukaryota; kingdom Metazoa; phylum Chordata; class Mammalia; order Diprotodontia; family Potoroidae; genus Potorous; species Potorous gilbertii. The sequence goes on from CM053770.1 coordinate 218,622,138, forward strand.
ATTCCATATAACTAAAACGGTAAAAAAAAAAACAAAAAAAACCTTTAATGGAAAACTTTTTGGGTGGGGGAGATGCTATGTACATAAATCAACTAATCATATAAATTTTATGACTCTATTATCTCATTCTTATCTACTCTTCTGTGCTAGGTACTGGGCATAAAATAAAATCCAAATGTTCCAGGTATTAAGGGGCTTGTATACAACTGGAGGAAAGGAAGCTATATTCTTCTTAAGCATGTAAGTGTCTTCCAAAACCAGCTTTGTGATTTTCCACATTGTCCTCTTGGATTTTTCAGTTAGTAAACAAACAATTATTAAGTACCAACTGTATTCCAGGCACTGTTCTAAACACTAGGAATACGAAGAAATGATAAAAGACAGTCCTTGTTCTCAAGGATTATAGATCCCTGCTTACAATCTAATGGAGGAGCTTACAGTCAGGGAGGAATCTGCCATAAGGATGTTTAAGATATATCTTAGAAGGGACCATCAGAATTCATGAACCAAAGAAAGGGGGGGATAAAACCTTAGCTCAAGGGTATCTCTTACAAGAAGCCTGTCTTGATCCTTCGTCCACTCCATTCAACTAGAAACTACTGTGTATAGATTTTTGTCCTTAATATTATATGTACACACTGCTCTTCTCTCCTTCCCAATATAATGTAAGGTCATGGAGGGCAGGCATTGTTTCTCCAGGATCTACTACATGTGTTGAGCACCTACTATTATGTGACACATAGTAGGTGCCCAATAAATGTGGGGAAGGAAGAAAGAAAATAAAAGAAAAGGAAGGAAAGAAAGAAGGAAGGAAGGAGAAGGAAGGAGAAGAAGGGGAGGAAGGAAGGAAAAAAGAATAGGAAGGAAGGGAGGAAAGAAGGAAGGAAGGGAGTTAAAGACTCACTGAGAAGGCAACCAGGTTGAATAAACTGGGTTTTGGAACTTCAAGACATGGGATCAAATCCTACTTCAGATACTACCTTGTGCTGATACTACCAACTGACCTTGGGCAAGGTCATTTAGCCTCCTTGAACTCATTTCCTTATCTGTAAAGTGAAGATATTGATGTCTCTTCCAGCTCTGGATTCTGGATCACAGACTTAGAGCTGAAAGGGGGACTCAGAGTCCATTTCGTCCAATTCTTCTTAGGAAACTGAGGCCCAGAAAAATGAAGTGACTTGTCTGCAGTCTTCCAATTGGTGTGGGTGGTCGGGGAGGCTCGTTTGAACCTAGATTGATGCTCCACTGAATCAATTCTTTCAGGGGTCTTTGATTCAACAACCTTAGCAACAGCTTACATGTTCATTATGGTTAAATTAAAGTTTACCAGCATAATCTCAATTGAGCTTAATAAAAATGCTGTGAGGAAAGTACAAGTGTTGTTGTCATTCCCATTTTGCTGATGAGAAATTAGGGTCCAGAATAGTCAAATGATTGTTCCATGGTCATGCAACTAGCAGGCCATTGACTTAGAATTGGAAAGTCCCTTAAATCTTATTTAGTCCAACTAATTTTATATATGAAGAAAATTAGGTCCTAAGAGGTGAGGGGACTTACCCAAGTCATGCTAGAATTGGAATTTTAACTCTATACTTCATTCTATATCCAGCACTTCATTCATTGTACCAAGGCAGAGAAGAAGCTTGAACAATGGTCCAGTGTCACTACACCATTCATTCATTAATGGTTGGTTCAATCCATCCATCCATCCATCCATCTATCCATCCATCTATCCATCCATCCATCCATCCATCCATCCATCTATTCATTCACCTGTTCACCTACAGAATGCTATGTTGCGTCCTGAGTCTTCTAATGATTTGACACAATCCCTACCTTCTTAGATATTTCAGTATGGTAGAGGAATATGATACAAACACAGATGATTGTATTAGTCTAGTTAGCAACAGAGGGCACCTAGGTGGATAGAATGCCAGACCTGGAGTCAGGGAGAACTGAATTCAAAATTCAGCTTCAGAAACTTACTAGCTATGTAACCCTGGACAAATCACTTAATTTGTTTCCCTCAGTTTTCCATTCTATGAAATGATCTGGAAAAGAAAATGACAAACTACTCCAGTATCTTTGCCCTCAAAAGGGGTCATGAAGAGTCAGATATGACTGAAAGGGCTAAACAAACAAATAGAAAATTAGTAACATGACCTGAATTGCATTAAAGAGATTCAAAGCCAAGGCAGGTCAAAGATGGTGGCAAGGGGTGGTGGATCTTCTATCTTGTTTGGAAAGGATTATAACAAGATGTTTATAAAAAATTATAACAATGTCATTGGGACACCTCTCATCATAATTCTTTATGTGATTCTACTGAATGAGGAAGTCTACGATCACTGGAGGTTTCATGGAAACCATCTTGGCATTCTTGGATCCATTTGGGTTTAGGTCTTGGATGGAGGGAAGATCTGGAGAGATGAGGAGTAGTGAGAGGCAACAGGCAGAGCATTTGTCTTCTCACTATGCCTTGAAGAGACTCAGTTAGTACCCTCTGGGTGACTTGAGGAGAAGTCAGTGCAGTGAGGAAATATTATTTCATAACCATGCAAATGACCTATAATTTTTCCAATAATTCTCAGCCTGAATACTGAGTATCGAAATATATGGTATTCAACTACAGCAGTAAAAAGCTGGCAACATTTCTTTTGGTCATTTATGAGTCTAAAAATAAAAATAATTTTGAAACTACACCGTGATTTGACTTGCATGACTTACTATATTGTTCAGGACAATCTATTTAATGCATAGGTGGATTTCAGACATAAACTGAAATCAAATAATAGTGAGAAAAAAATATTTCTTTCCTTAGGAAATAAATAAGGGTATCTCAGGTTGAGGGTTTCCTTTTTTAAGTTGATGACTTTTTTGATGTTTAAAAAGTACCAGAGACATAGTTCCTGGGAAATTTAATCATTTTAATAATAAAGTCAGAATGTTTATTAATAAAAAGATGATAATTTGGTTATCTCTCTTTTAGACCAAAGAAGATTCACAGTTAATAATCTCTTGGGAGAGAGGTTCCTGAGGGTGGCAATCAACTTTGATTGGTTAACAATTAATGAGAGAATGAATGCTAACCTCATTATAATGAATATCTTGAGGTACATGACCAAGATTACCAAAATATTGGTCGGAAAGATTTGTCAATTTCCATATCACCTGTATGAAAAAGTGATAATCCATATTTTCCCAGATCTGTCTGAATAAATACAATGAAAAAGGAATCTATCCATTAGCCTAAACTTAGAATTTCTTTCACAGTTTTTGATTAGATATTTAGTCTGAGTATGCCTTTGAGAGAGATTTCCAATACATTTCCCAAGGTTGATTTCTGGGTAATGATGTAGAAAAGAGTTCTGATTCAATAATTGGTTATTAATACAAGAGACAAATAACTTTCAGTTTCCACTTAGTTTTAACTTACTCTGACTAATTAATAATTAATCTGTTATGATTTCATAGAAGCATCATGGTGTATTGTATAGGACACTGAACCTGGAGTCAAGAAAATCTAGGTTTGAAATCTGCCACAGAAGTATATGAGCTCAGTGACCCTGAGCAAGACATTTAACGTCTTTGGGACTCAGTTTTCCCTACTTCTGTAAAATGATAGTGTTGGGTTTGATGATTTCCGAGGTCCCTTCCATCTCTAGACCCTATGGTCTTTTGAGTGCCTTTCACTGATTCATATTGTAATCTATCTATAATTTAATCCTACAGAGATGCTTCAGAAAGGTTAAATAGTCTGCCTACTCTGTAGTAGTTAGAACCAAAATAAGCAGACTAAATTATCCAAGAAAATTAGTTGTCCCAAATATCATTGAAATGGGCACAATTATCTAGAAACTTAGCATGAACTGTGGCATACTTTAATGAGATAGACATGTTACATCCAGGAGTTTGGACTGATAGACTGGGATGGCAATTTCTCAAGAAACAACCTGGTGTAATACATAGAAAGAGCACCAAGTTGGAATTTCAGAGCTAAGAGTTCAAGTCTATCATTCCTAGGACCTTGAACTAAATACTTCAATTCAGTTTCCTCATTGGTAAATTGGGGATGGTGGCATCTCAGCCGCCTACCTCACAGGTGTACAGTGAGGAAAAATATTTTGTAAACTGTAAAGTGCTCAATAAGTGAGAACTGTTGTGATTATGATAGCGAGGGTGTACAGATGGTATTGGAACATTCTTATGTATGCACGTTAACCCAGACGATGTGCCTGCATCTGTTCTATGTAGGGCTGGTATATGTGACTAAGATAGAATCTTCAGAATACATGGAATTTGCTGGTGTGCTTTGAATTCAATCCAGCCAACATGTGCTCGGGTTGATGATCACAGGGCCATCGAATTAGAGCCACAAGGGACCAGAAGAGGTATCATGACCCTCACCTCAGAGATGGGGAAAGCAAAGCTCAGAGAAATTAAGTTGTTTGCCCAAACTTAGAAAAAGTACCCATGCCTGCTCTCATTGACGGGAGTCACACTGAAATATACCTCAGATCTTTACTAGCTATATGACACTGAGCAAGTTCCTCAACCTCTGTCTGCATCAGTCTCTTCATATGTAGAATGTAGATAATAGTAGTACCCATCCCCCATGGGTCAAGTGAGATAATATGTATAAATTGCTTTTAATTCTTTAAAACAGGGATGAGGAACCTGCCTCCTCAAGGCCACATGTGGTTGTTTAGGTCCTCAAGTGCAGCGCTTTGACTGAATCCAAACTTTACAGGATAAATCCCCTTAATAAAAGGATTTGTTCAATAAAACTTGAACTCAGTCTAAAGACTGGACCCAAGGACCTAGAAGGCCACATGTGGCTTCAAGGGTACAAGTTCCCTGTCCCTGCTTTAGACAATATGTAAATACTATCATTTGTTGTTGCTGCTGTTATTTCCTGTCAGTGGTATCTGATTCTTCCTGACTCCATTTGGGGTTTTCTTGGCCGAAGATACTGGAGTGTTTTTTCATTTCCTTCTCCAGCTCATTTTATAGATGAGGAAACTGAGGGAAGCAGGTTTCAGTGACTTGCCCAGGGTCACCCAGCTAGTAAATACCTGAGACCAGATTTGAACTCAGGTCTTTGTGACTTCAGACCCAGTATTTTATCCAGTGTACCACCTCATTGTCTGAAAACACTATAATTACTAGAGTTATAAGAATTACTACTAGTAGTAGTAGTGATAGTATTGTCTAATCGTTTTCTCAAATTTTGCCTGTTTATGACTGATAAGGATCTGATTTATGACTCGTAAGCATCTGTAGTTGTGTATTTCTCTGTAAGAGTGAATGATGAATAGTCTGCTTCAATTCTCACTTTGAAAGCTTTTTAAAAAAAGCTTTCAAAAATTTACTAATTTTAGTGGATGAGGTCTAGATTAATATAATAATTAAGAGTTAACATGATATTAGCTGTTAATAAAATATAGTATATTTTAAGCATATATAATACAGGCATTTATCTATAATCAAATAATAAAATGGTAAGATACATTCATAGAGACAACAAGGAGTCATGGGAGGTGGAATCTTTTAGTACCTCCTGAATGCCTACCAAATAAATCTCCAAATCTTAAGATTGCCATTCAATGTCTTTTAGAGTTTGGTACTATCCTATCTTGCCAGCATTATTTCACGACACTCCCCTTCTTGTACAATCTCTTCCATTCTAACTGGATTATTTGTTGTTCTCTATACATATATTGAAATTTCAACCAGGAACTCTCATTGAAAGAGCCCTTAGTAATATAAATGGTTGGAACAAGCAATTGGTTTACACAGCAATTAAACACAAGTGATCATAAAATGAGTAACAGTGATTTTAAGATCTTAATTTGGGCAAATATGGAAGATGAAGGGCCTCTACAGAAGTTATCCAATCTGTCGGTGCTGAGTGAAAATGCAGGTACATAAAATGCAAGTCATGCTCTCTGAAAGAAGAAAAATGTATAATGCTTTCTTTAAAGACGGAATGACAGAGAGTCACTTACTCATTGTCATTCCTAATTATCTGATTCAATATCCTATACTTTTGATGAGTCATGTGGTAACACCTGATAGTGCCAGAAAGAACCCAGAAAGAAATGCTAGGAATCATGGAAGTCCGGAGAAGGTGAAAAAAAACTGGGACAGTATTTTTATCACTGCTGCCAATTAATAGCAGAAACTTCAAATTAAGCAGGAAGGTCTGAGAAGTGCTCAGTCGCTTAAAATGGTGTATAAAAACGAGACTATGGTATGTTAAGAAAAAGGGCTTTTGGTCAAGAATGGAGGCCATCTATTGAAGACCAGGTAAAATAAATCTGTGTCTGGAGAGATATATTCACATGAGTCTGTGTGTGTGTGTGTGTGTGTGTGTGTGTGTGTGTGTGTGTGTGTGTGTAACAGCAAGGACTTTGACATACACAGAAAGGTCTGCTGTTCAAGTGGTTAGATGTGCTTTTCTAAAATGAAAGCAAATTTTGAGAGGTCCACAGTCACTTTAGTCAAGCATTTATGTCATTCGCTTAGTTCAGGGGGAAAAGTCAGCACCCTGAACTTCCAGAGAAAACACAAACAGAGAAACAAAGATCAACAGACAGGGCTTCCAAATGTCTGACCATATATACAGAATTACCAGAGAGAGAAGCATCAGCATCTGGGTTTTCGAAACTGGGGGGCTCCTTAACGGTTTCCCAGAGTCCTCTCTGGCCAAATACTTCCAATGAGTAAGCCCCAAAATAAAAATGTCACTTTTTTCATTTTTCATAACCACCGGACGTCACAACCCTTGAGAACCAGTGACTCATTAGAAATTAACCAAAGGGGTGGGTCTTCCTGCAAAACAAATCTCTCTCAATCAAACTTCCCTTAAGGGACAGATCCATTAATGGATGTGGAATATCTTTAACTCTCATAATTACCATAACAATGTGTGTATATGTGTGCATGTATGTGTGTGTGTATCTGTATACATTATATATACAGATGTGTGTATGTCTGTGTGTATATATAATGTATACAGATACATACACATATACACGCACACACATACACACACAGAGACATAAAGGAGCTAAAATATATAATATATATACCTAAAAACCCAGATATGTATTTCACTGATATATTTCATTTTTGAATGAATAATTTGAATAAATGAATAATTTGAAAAAAACTGAACTAAAATCTGATCAAGTAGACTTTAACCTGAAAATTATAGGAGAAGAGGGCAAATATATACAATCAATAAACCATTTAATCAATAAAAATTTATTAATACCTATGATGTGCTATGCACTGTACTAAGCACCTAGCACCATTCACATATCTGCCAAACTTGATCCCACAGATGATAATAGATATGACATGAAGAGAAAAATATCAGTGAAGAGGCCTATTATAGTCATTCAAAATAGATAATCTTGAAAAAAAGCACTATAAAAGTTTGGGCCTCAGACGTCTATAAACAAGCCCACAGAGGGAAATAAAAAGTCAAATTGATATGTTAATGTCAGGAAAAGAATTTGACATGAAACTTTCAGTAGGCTGTGATTCAGTGCTAGAATGTAGTGATAGGATGTGTAATTCAAAAAAGATTAGCTCAAAGGGATGATAGAGTAGCACTGTAAAGAAGAATGGGAGATATCTCATATGATGAAATTCATGAACCAGACATGGCTGGGGAGAAACTGGATGAGTATCAATTTATTTATCTGGAGTCTTGAAAATCTCTAAAGCATTTAAACAAATCGTTCTTCAGAGAGAGAGAGAAAGAGAGAGATGGGGGGAAGAGGGAGAGAGAGAGAGAGAGAGAGGAGAGAGAAAGGGTATGTGTGAGAGATGGGGTCAGTATCTGGTGAAGACTATGGACCTCTCAGAATTATAACTTTTAGTCCAAAACATAAAATGCATCAGAACACTAAAGAAAATAATTATTTAAAAAAATATATATGTGTATGCATATATATGTATGTATAGGAGTGTGTGTATATATGTATATATGTTTGAATATATGTGTGTGTATATGTATGTGTGTATACATATAAAATCTCACAAATTCCTTTGCTGTGTTAAGAGTCCCTGGTTTAAACTGAAAAGAAACTGAGACAGAAACATTCCCTAAGTATATCTACACAATTGTATATAATGAGAAGTAGCTGCAATGTAGGAAGAAAGACAGTAGAGATGCCCAGAAACTCATGGAAGACAAAATCCAAGGAAGCATGTCTCTACACCTACACACAATATGAAGGACAAGCAGTAATCCTAACAGAAGCAGGCAAATTTGAATTCATAGACTAGGCCTCCTTGTCTCGACCAGGTTAAAAAATACAGCACCCACACATGTGCTCAATTCTACTAGTGACTGGTGTCGGACCTTTGATTTTGCTCAGTTCAGTACAACTCAGAAATCCTGAGTTCAAGTAATTATTAGTTTCATCCTACCTGGTAGCAGGGACTGCAGGAGAATGCTACACATAGATTGATTTGGAGGGATATGACTCATAACCAAAAGGATATATGTTATTCAGAAAGAAGATGACAAAAGTAGTGGTGAGATGGAACAATGGAAATGTATATTAAAAAATACTCATTTAAGAAAAACAAATCAGCAAAAGGACAAAACGTGGTAGAGAGCATTTAGGCCTAGGTTAACAGGAACAAAAATAGAAGTAATTCCATCCTTAGAATATGCTACATTCCTCCTGTACAGAAAGAGGAAATTGATGATAAGCTTGCAAATTCAGTCGTAAGCCTCAGGTACAGGCTCATTTCATGGAGCTTGGAGATGATAGGTATGGTCTTACTGATTAAAATTCTACAGTGGAGGGAGGGGAAACTAGGTGACACAGTGGATAAAGGAGCATTGGTCTTGGAGTCAAGAGGACCTGAATTCAAATATGGCCTCAGGTACTTAATAGCTGTGTGACTTTGGGCAAGTCCTTTCACCCTGCTTGCCTTTAAAAGATTATATTTACTAGTTGTGTGACACTGGGAAAGTCACTTAACCTTGATTGCTTCAATAAAACCCTTTTGTAGTGGAATCTGATCTAGGAGGGATTGGAAGCTCTTGAGAAATGAAATTCTAAAGATGTGAAAAGAAGCAATTCTGATAAAGAGGAAAATGGGAAGCTGTCTAAAGATATATACTTGAATTCACAGGAGATTCATTGACATATACCCTGAGATGGCATGTACAGAAGACAGAAATAAGGTCCAGTAATGGAAGGTAATTACAATTAGAAATTATATAGCTAAGTTTTGTAAAGTACTATGAATGAATACAATGTGCAACTCAGCTTTGTGATAACCATAAGTCATTCTGAAATTTGGAATCAACTGAAACTTAAGAAAACTAATGACAATCAACAAAAGAGATGGTTGATTCTGCCTTTTCTTTTTTAGCTTTATGGAATAGTGGATAGGGTGTTGACCTAGGACCTGGAAATACCTGGGTTCATGTCCTGCCCTTGACACATGCTGATAATGCATTTCTACTTCCCATAAGCCTCTAATATGTCTCTGTTGTCATGGGCTTGACCAATGACTTCTTGTGGTTTTGCCCTTGGATCTCCCCATCACCACTCAATCTTGTGCTCTTTAAAAAATAAATTTGTTGGAATAATGGTATAAGAAAGAGGGACCATGATGCTTCTTCCTACCTCACTGTCTTTATTGGTCTCCCAGTCCTTAGAATAGGGAAAAGCAGAGTATCAAAGAGAGGAGGTCACATTGCTGAGGAGACAATGATAGCAGATGATGAAGATGGTGGAACAATTTCACTCATTTGGCTTTTCTGTTCTCTGCCAAAGAAAATAATATCTTGACTGGAAAAGACAGAAGCTCAAATCTGAGGTAAGTGGGGATGCAGTGAGTGCAAACACTACCTCTGATATTTTTAGTGTTCTCCTGAATATCAGTTTATCTGTAAAACTGGAATAATGAAGCCTAAGTCATATATCTGATAGCCTAGAGCACAATCAGACCCCAAAAAAACAACCCCCCTAAAACTAACCAAGAAATCCTATAATAAATGCTTTGTAAATCTTAAAGCAGCATGCAAATTACTTTTTAGTTTATTTTACTAAAAATGATTGGAACAGAGCACAGCAACTGTTATATGGTTAGCAAGAGCTGGGCATCTGCAGCCTGGGTGGAGAGAAGACATTCTTTGTGACTGCAGCTGAGAAATCCAGCACTATAAATGATTAGAAAGTTGCTGTGGATTGTTGGGCAGAAGCATGGTAGCTAGCAGCAGTTGGGGATGAGATCACTCTTTTTGAGCCCAGGTGTCATGAGGGACACGTGTTAGAAACCTTGTCAATGTAAGGCCAGTGAGGTTAGATGTGACCAAGATTTACAATGAGTCATTATGACAGCCCATGAGCAGTGAGATCAGGATTTCTGTGTCTCTGCTGTGTAGTACACAGGCATTGAGGGACTGCAGTGAATTAAAGGCTTTTGGTTCCTTCCAAATTGGAAATGCTCAGACATGCACAGAACTATGGACAGTGGTTGCTTCTACCAAATTTGTTTCATCCAAAACCAAACCAAACCAATACATCTAAGGGCATGCAAACAAAGGGCAGGTGATGCAGGGCACATTGCAGCTTTTAAAACTAGACATATGGGGAGATTTTAATTATCAGCCAGAGTACCTCTTTCCAAGGTGTTATTGATAGCAGATAGATGACACCACAGTGGATAGAATGCTGGTCTTAAAGAAAGGAAAATCTGAGTTCAAATTCTGCCTCAAACCACTTACTACTTGTGTGACCCTGGCCAAGTCATTTCACCTATGTTTGCCTCAGTTTCCTCTTCTGTAATATGGTTGATAATCATGATGCCTACCTTGAAGGGCTGTTGTGAAGTTTAAGTGATATAAATTATGAGAAGCATTTAGAAAAAGCCAAAGTGATATATATATATATATATATATGTATTATGTAATATAATAACATTATATTATATATAGCATATATATATATTACATGACAACATTCTAAATGTTATCATGAAATGATCACATTCTAAATGTTTATATTCATATATTTCAGTTCTTTAAAAGATTTATGATTAAAGTAGGCCCCCTCTTTGATACTGGGCACTCACTCAATAGTTACAGTCAATCAGTCAATTAACTACAGTTATCCCTTCCACATTGTGACTTTCCCATCATGGTTCCAGTATATCATGGGTTGGCATAAGAAATTAAATGTGAACTTTGGGGAATTTGGTGGAAGTCACAGACGACACACGAAGGCCAGCAGACTACAAAGACCCTATGACCAAATAATTAACCCACATTTTACTATGAGGTACTGTAAACACTCAATAAAAGAAAAAGAAAAAATCAGGCTCTTTCTCTAGTATGAAAAGAGGGCAAAAAAATTTTATGTGGATTTTTGATGCCACAGGTATGCTGTGCCTCTAGCCCTGGCAATGTAGAAGGGATAACTATACTTTATTTATCTCCCAGTGACCCTGGGCAAATCATTTCCCCCTATTTGCCTCAGTTTTCTCATCTGTAAAATGAGCTGGATAAGAAAATGACAAACCCCTCCAATATCTTTGCCAAGAAAACCCCAAATCGGGTCAACCGTAACTGAACAACGAAATGTGTCAGGTAGTGTTCTGGGCACTAGGAATATACAGGTAAAAAGACTGAGAAACCCCTTGTCCTCATGGATCTAATGGTTTACCAAAGTATTGAGATTGTATCTTCATGTGGCTTAAACATCCAGTTTGAAAACACAACAATGCAATCAGCGTAACAATTATTTGGTGTCCTTGACGTTGAATAATGAGTTTGCTGCTTTTCATGGAGTAAGCTGGTTGTTTTGACTTTCTGTGGGTATAGTTTCCATTTTTATTGTCTTTGTTCATAAACTGGGAGAATGAATTCAAGAGAAGGAATGTGGATGTTACGTGAAGAACAAGGAAGACAATCTTTGGGAGATGTTTTCACAACCAGTTTTGCTAATGCACAAATTTTTCACTTGTCTAATCCATGTGAGCTAATAAAGGCAACAGTAGCATAATTTTTAGATCATGTGAGAAACATGTCAAAAATCTCTAGAAATACTTTTGGAATAAGCAGACTTCACATCACTAAGCAATAGAAAAAGTTGAAAGTACATTTGTGTCATTGGAATTTTCAAGTGCAGCCAAAAGTAATTTCACTCCAGATAAAGCGATGGAAAGGGTTAATATCTAAGAAGGAAATCAAAAGGGCCTCCATGGGCATCAATAATCTCAGCCAACATATACATAAAGATGTATTGAACCAATGTCTGAGTCATATAGATTTCTTTATGGAATTGAAAGGATTTATCATAGTAATTCACCAGGGCTTTTCCACCAGTAATCACAGAAAGGTTATTTTTAAAAATTCTGAACTAATGATCAATGTAGATAATGCAAGGAAATGTTAGAAACTATAACAAATCACTGTAGGATGCAATAATTTCGCACCCTATTGAATATTTAGCAAGATCAAGGACAAGAATTGTACATCAGAAACTCTCAATCTTTTATGGACTGATGAATAAAAAAAAAATCACAGAATTACAAATGCAAACTCTAAATATCCTGGACAATTCTATCAATACCCTGCTTTGAAACCAGGACATTATTACAGACTGAATTGCTTCCCACCATCACTTACACATAATACTGATTCGTAAAAACTTAAGGACAATATTTTTCATAGATGTAGCCATATCTTCAAGCAACATGAAAAAAAGCCCTCAAAATATACAGACCTAGCAGAGAAGATCAAAATTAACATGGAAGCAGGATGAAATATGCGTCATCCTGGCTGTTCCTTTTTGTTAATTGAGTCGTAACAAGAATGCTTTCAGTGAGACTACAGAGTATAAACTTCTATATCAAGACTGTCATTCAATTGCAAAAAGCAGATTTTTTATCCCCTAGTACAATAGTCCATAGGATATTAAATATGCTAGAATAATGGTAGAATAGAGCTTTGTTCCATGAGCCTTTCTTCCTCAACTCCATTGAAAAACGTGATAATGAGAATGATGACCACAAACAGCTTTCATTTACCTCACAGATTCTAGCACTTCCATATTTTATTAGGTGGTCCCCATGAGTTCTTGTGGCCAAGATTCAATTATCTAGTGGTGATGAACCTCTCCAAATTTTAAATTTTCCTTGAATTATATAGATATACTTTTGACTAAACATATAGTAGAAGCATTTCTAGCTTTGTTAGATGTGTTAACATATGTATGTTTTGTAGGCATAGTGTTGGAACATGAAGAGTCACATCCCTACCAAAATGAGCCCTTGAAGAAGTACATTTGTAGAAGATTAGCACACGTACATGCATATACCCAGGTGCACACACATGTGTACACATATACACACAAACACAATTCTAGTCTTCAAATTTACATCTGAGTGACTAGTGAATGTAATACTCCTACTCCCCTATAAAATGACACAGGGATGCTGAGAGCAAACACACCCCAGTTAACTGGGAATCTACTTAGCAATGGAATTACATAAAAATGCTTAAGCTATCTTATGGAAAAGAAAGTTTATAGGAGCAATAAATAAAAATAAAAACAAAATGAAAAAAATAAAAGAAAGAGAAAGAAAAAGAAAGATAAGAGAAAGGAAGGAAGGAATGAAAAAAAGGAAGGAATGGAGGGAATAAGGGAGGAAGGTAGGAAGGAAGGAAGAAAATGAAGGGAAGAAAAAAGGAAAAAAGAAGAAAGAAAGGAAGGAATTAAAGGAAGGAAGAGAAAAAAGGGAAGGATTAAAAAGATACAGAAATCAAGAAAGGAAAAGAAGAGAATGAAAGAAAGAAAAAAGAAAAGAACAAAGCAAGGGACAAAAGAAATGAAAAAAAGGAAGCCTTCAGAGGAGAAAACATGGACTTTGGATTATCCAATTGTCTATTTCAGTTATCAGTGCCTGGTATGGGAAATAGCCTGCCCATTTATGTCTCCCTAGCACCAGAGTCAAAGTTCCATTTTTTCCAACCCCTATTCGCTTTATGACTACAGTTTAGTACAGCTAAACATCAAAAAACAATACAAGCACTGAGAAACAGTTTGAGTTTTACAGATCTTAGGACATTTTTAAGGGAGGTATGTACAATTAAATCCATTTAAAAATACCTAAGGAAAGCCCCAATTCTCATTATTATGATTCAAGAACAGCTGCCTACTTCCCTCATCTGAAGGTAAAAATCACCATCAGCATTACTGAGTAGAGAGGAATTTGTAACAAAATATTCTCTTTCTAGGAGGGTAAGATCAGTTTTGGTAAGGGACAGAAATCTTACTGCATTAAATTGTTTGGCTTAAAATTTTTAGGTAAAAAGACATATTACATAATTCTCCATGCTTCAATGGTAACTGGGGCTTATCATGCCAGTGAATGTTCCATCTGCCTTTGATATGCTTCTATTTTGATTTTCTAGCATCCCTATCATTTAGATTACCTACTCTAGGAATGATCAGTTCTTCCATCAGAACTCTCATTTCCACTCTTCCTGGATGCACCTCATTCTGTTTGTTTTGTATTATTATAGCCCCCTGTGGGGCACAGTGGGAAGTAGTTCCTCCATTCTCTGAATTTTGCCATGATCCTTCACCTGCTTTCTCTTTCCATCCTTTTTTGCTTCATTGAGGAATTCTTCCTAGAACTTCTCTTTTTTTTTTTAGAAATTTTTTTTAATTTTAATTTTATTTATTTATAAATGTTCTACAATCACTTCCTTAAAATTAAGATTTTATACCCCCACACCTTCCCTTCCTACCCCCCTCCCTCCCCATGACAGCATACAATTCTGTATAGGTTTGACATATACTTTCCTATTGAGCATATTTTCACTACAGTGATGTTATGTAGTCACACTGACATAAGTGGAAGAAATCATATAACAAATCAAAACATAATACACTAAAACCCCCACACACACAGCAACGACCACAGTGTGCGAGAGTTTTTTCTGGTGGACTTGGAACTTTGTAATAACACAAGATCTTACTGAAAAAAAAAATCCCAATGTTGCTTTTCTAAGGCAAAATGTCTTCCACACTCAGAGAAAGAAATATGGAAGTCATTCGCAGAACTTCTCTTTTGACAAAGGGGACAAATCAGCCATCTTCAATCCTCTAGACTTTGCCAGCATGTCCCCTCAATGGGTGCCACCATCTTCTCAGTCAGCTTCTTTTTAATGTGTTCAAATAGAAAAGAAAAAGATAAACTCCTTGAGGAAAGAGACTCTTTTTGTTTTCACTTCTGTTTGAATTCAGGGCACTTTTTCAGTTCCTTGAATGTAATAAATATATGCTAATTCACTGACTGCTGACTGATTTTTTTTTTTTTGATACAGAGGATATGGATTTAAATCTTGCCTTTGTCTCTTACTATGTCCCATGTGACCTTGGGTAAGCCATTTAACACCTTTAGGTCTCAAATTTCCTCATTTATAAAATGAGGAGGTTTGGCAGTTTTTGTTGTTCAGTCATTTCTGATTATTTGTTTTCTTGTTTTATTTTTTTTGGAGGGGGGCAAGATACTGGAGTGGTTTGCCATTTACTTCTCCAATGAATTAAATAAAACAGAGGTTAAGTTACTTGCTCAGGGTCACACAACTAGTATCTGAGACTGAATTTGAACTCCAGATGTTCTGACTCCATGCCCAGCCCTGTATCTACTGAACAATCTAGCTGCCCCCATAACTATATCTATATCTACATCTATATCATCTATGTCTATATCATCTATTTTTGTATCTATAGCTATATCTTTGTGTGTATGTATATATATGTACATATGTATGTATATAGATCTATCTATATACATGTATATATTTCACATACATCCATATATGTACACATATATATATAATATACACATAGATGAAGCATATATGCCTTTTGGATCTGACCAAAGAAGGAATTTATTTTGCTTAATAATAC
The DNA here is from genome assembly GCA_028658325.1 of Potorous gilbertii. NCBI lineage: Eukaryota > Metazoa > Chordata > Mammalia > Diprotodontia > Potoroidae > Potorous > Potorous gilbertii. The sequence continues at coordinate 218,638,100 of CM053770.1, forward strand.
ATGCTTTTACTTTTCTTGTTTTTCAGTTAAGAGATAAGGGCAGAAGTGTCAGGAGAAGAATGCCAAGATCTCTGAAAATAAAGTAAAATTTAATTAAAAAATTTTGAGCAATAACTAAGGGAAAAAAATCAATGTAAAAAGAGGGCATTCCCATTACATGACAAAATCAAATTAAAAAAATGGACAGCTGATGGTTGCCCCGGTATGGACTCCATTTTAAACATCTCAGAGGAAGGTTGCATATAGTCCTCTGTGAAGGGTTTGTGGATGAGCCAGGGAAAGGATCACACCTTATGAGAATGAGGCAGGACCTGTGTTGATGAGATCAGGTATCCTTTGTATTAACAAAGTACGTCCAGATAACTGGCCAGGGTGAAGAGGGAGCTCAAAAGGGAAATTAGACAGGCTTCCTGTCCTCATGGAACTTCTAGTTGAGAAAGTAATATTGCAGGGCAGCTAGGTGGCAAAGTAGATAGAGCATCTGCCCTGGAGTAAGGAGGACCTGAGTTCAAATCTAGTCTCAGGAACTCGATACTTTCTGGCTGTATGACTCTAGGCAAGTCACTTAATACAGATTGCCTCTTGGTGAGGAGAAAAAAAACAAGAAAGAAAGCAATATTGAAACATATGGGCCATGAGCAATAGTGGGGATGAAACTTAACGATTGTGCATGAGAAATATAAAGCATCTGTACTAGTCCCCTTCATTATCAACATAGCTAGGCAGGTCTTGAATTCAAATCTAGCCTCAGACACTGACTAGCTGTGTGACCCTGGATGCATCTCTTAACTTCTGTTTGACTCAGTTTCCTTAACTGTAAAATGGAGATATCAATATCTTCTGCCTCTTAAGGTTGCTGTGGTAATAAATTGATAATATTCACTAAGCTCTTTCAAACCTTACGGTTGTATATAAATGTTAGCTGTGATGTTGATAACAATTTTGCTTTGTTGTTAAGCCTTGGGGAAAAAGTCATCCAGTTAAGCATTAACTCCATGGCTGAGACACATGGTGTTGTGGAAAGAATATAAACTTTGAAGTCAAAAGACCAAGGTTCAAATCCTACCTCACATATTTACTATGCAACCTTGGGCAACCTCTGTAGGACTCAGTTTTCTCTTCTACAAAATGAGATGGTTGACCCAAAGAGCATCTGGGGTGTTTTATAGTAGATCTATGATTCTACAACACTTCTTCCCTTCTCAATTCCAATGAACCTTCTCTCCTCTCTGACTTATTTTAATTGTTGAAATCTCCATCCACCCAACTTTCCACTGCCCACCTAGCTACAGTGAAATCCTTGTCCAGTCCCCAGATTCCTCTAGGTAAACAATGGTTTTTTTTTTACCCTCTTTAGAAGTGGGCATCCTTTCCCCTTCCCAAACCCCTGGCTCTTGATGGTCAGTCTTCCCAATCCCAAACGCATTATTTCTGCTCTCTAGTTTCTCAGCTCTTGTAGTCCAGCCACAGAATATCACTACATAGGCTTTCAGCTGGAAGGGGGTTTACAGGTCATTGAACTCTGCCTCCCATGTATTGCAGATGAAGAAGTTGAATTCCAGAGAGGTTGAATGAATGTCAGTGGTCACTTGGAATAAATGGAGGTCCTGATTTGTAGACCACCATCCCTTTTTATTCCAAATGCATTGCTTTTAAAACACAATGAAAAGCTATTCATATTTGGTCTGTTGCTTATTCGTGCTTCCCAGTGACAATCTGGCTTTCCCTTCTGTTTTCATTTATTTCTCACTCTATCACGAACACCCTCCACATATTGGCCATTCTAGACCTTTCTTTCTCTAAAATATTCCCTCTTTCCTATTATGCCCTCATCCTCATCACTTTTCAGTTGACGATGTTGTAGCCTCATATAATACCTGTAGTAATAATTAAGTCTAGGAGTCATATAATGGTCTTTCAGGTTTATGTGGTTTCTCCTCCATCTTGGGGCAATTAGGTGGTACAATGTATAGGTGGCTGAATCCATGGTCAGGAAGATCTCAGTTCAAATCTCAGCCTTCTATCTGTGTAAACCTGGATAAGACACTTCACATTTATCAGCCTCAGTTTCCTCAACTATAAAATGGAAGGAATAATAGCGTAATATGGATGATGATGATGGTAACTGATAACGATGAAGCTGTTGTGAAGGTAAAATGAGATAATATGTGTGCCGGAACTTAATAAATGTCTGTTGCCTTCTCTGGCTGCTTTTGGGAGTTTGTGGAGCACAGTCACACTGAGCCCCCAGTTAGCAAAATGTTAGTTTTGGCTTTTTGCCTTCATTTACATTTATCTCTAGCTAACCCCTGGCCCCTTGGTGGTTGAGACAACATTCAGGTTACAGGAAACAATTTGTGTGGAGAAGAAGCAGACTGTATCAGAATTTCTGTTAAGGCATCTGGAGGGGAAAATGGAGAAATAGTTGTTTCCCTCAAGTCCTCGTGCTCCCTTGGAATTTCCTTCATTCCTTAAGTGAATGAGTACAAGTGGTGGTTTCAGTCATAATTTCTGCTCAGAGATGCCAACAGTGCCAATGGCTCTCCTAGGTCTTTCCTTTCTCCATCATATCTCAATCCTTTTTCCTTCCCTTCTGAACAATTGCTCCAGGGCCACAAATTCTTTCCAGCTCACTCTCTTTGTCTCTACTCTTATACTCTACTGTCAGACCCTCAATATTTCTGTCCTCTAAGAAATTACCATTAATTGGAGAGGTAAATGTACATATGTGAGTATATATACTATATAGGAAAATTAAATAACTACATGTATTCCTAAACCCTTATATGTTTGCCTATGGTACATAGACATATACATATGTTTTGTTCAATGCAATTGGCCCCATTAAATCTGGATCAACATTCCTGTTGTAAAACAACCATTATTGTTTCTAGTTAACATAGAATGGAGGGTGAAGGGGGACTTGGTGCAAATGAGTGGATTTGTGTGATGCGCCCAAGTGCATGCTGGGTGAGCTTTTGGCTCTGGGGTATGTTGGAAATGAAGCCAGGGGATTTTGGCAAGCATTATTTTAAAAAGCTGCTTTTAAAGAGGAAAGCTACATTTTATTTTTACATCTTTCAATTAACAACATTTTTTTCTATTTGTGGATTAAAGACTTTAAATTATTCCCTTTGAGTTTTAATATTTTATATGTTTGCATCTAAAAAGGAGTATTTTTTAACATTTTAAGCAGAAAGGACAGACTTGGGCATGAATATAAGAGTTTGATTGATTTTCTAATAACATTTAATTGTTTTTTTCTTGCAATTTTTTTCTCTTTAATATTTAGGGACCTTGTACTCTTTCTCCATTTAAGGATTTTTTTTAATAAGCACAGGAAAATGCTTTATTTATTGGTGACAACTGGTGACCTCATTGGGAATCGTGTCAAAAATACATGATTATATTTATATGAAATAGCACACATGATTTTGACATCTGTGTATCCACAGTAAGGAAGCAGATCAAAAATGCACTCACAATTAATCTTGATAATGACCTTGAGCCTAGATTTTGCTGCAGGTGGCTGGCAGAGCACAGTCAGAGATGAAGCCAAAAAAAGGAAAGAGAAAAAAGAGAAAGACAACATCTACATTCTGATCATTGAAACTGCAAGGCTAAAATCACTCTGCAATGGAGATTCATTCAAATAGTTTGAGTTCATTCCTTTTCTGTTGACTGAGACAAGGTGTAAGCCCTGAAGTTACCTTTCATCAATCTGCTTAGAAAAAATCCCCAAACTAGTAAAACACTTTGAGTAAGCCTCCACAGCCCTGACCTCATATGTCTCACCTACATGCCAGCCCAAATCACGTAAAGGAGAAAGTAAGGAACATGGAGCTAAGTCTCCAACATGATTATGTCATCGTGGATTGGAATGTTCATTTGAAGAAATGGCCTCAGTCTCTGGAAGGAAAAATATACTCAAATCCTCTGTATATTTGCCTTATTTCTATTTTGCAAGGAGATCACAGCTTTGGGTTTTAATTATCAGCATCTTACACATATTTTTTTCACTATGGCAAGACGTAGGTTTTGACCTATATTCAAGTGTGGTACACCAGAAAGAACACTCATTTGGAGAAAGAGGCCTTGAGAGGACAAATCCGGGTTCTACAGTCATCCCTTACACATCATGACTTTCCCCATCACAATTTCCATATATTGAGTGTCAGGAAAAGAAATTAAATGGGATTTTGGAGTGAGTTTTGAGGAAGCTGCAGATGATACAGAAACAAGTTAATAAACTCCAAAATGTCTAAAATACATACATGATATTGCATGATATCAATATATTTTATCTTTTAATACCATAATAATTCAGAGTTTTTCTCTGGTATGAAGAGCCAAGATTTTTACACAGATTTTCCAGATTGCAGGGGTGTGGATACCTTAATCCCTGCAATGTGGAAGGGATAAATATATATCTTGTTGTTGAGGTGGCTTTGGGCACAGTACATAATCTCTTTGAACCTCATCTTTCTTCTTTGTAAAATAAACAGGATGATCTAGATGGTTCCTTGTAACCCTCAGTCCATGATCTATGACTTCTGTCTTTTCATCTTAATTTCTTCCTTATGAGCAAGTTTCCCCCAGGGCAGCTAGGTGGCACAGTGGATAGAGTGCTGGGCCTGAAGTCAGGGCTACCTGAGTTCAGACACTTACTAGCTTGTGATTCTTGGCAAATCACTTAACCCTGTTTACCTCAGTTTCCTCATCTGTAAAATGGGGAAAATGATAACACTTATGTCCCATGTCTGCTGTGAGGACCAAATTTGATAGTAATTGTAAAATGCCAAGCACAGGCCCTGGCACATAGTAAATGCCATATAAATGTTAGCAATGATGGTTGAGGTGGTAATGGTGGTGATGATGATGGTAGCAGCAAGGTGGCAAGTGGATAGAGTGCTGGACCTGGAGTTAGGATGACCTGAATTGTGGCCTCAGATATTTACTAGGTGTTTGACTCTGGGCAAGTCACTTCACCCTGCTTACCTCAGTTTCCTTATCTGTAAAATGAGCTGGAGAACGAAATAGCAAACCACTCCAGTATCTTAGCCAAGAAAATCCCCAAAAGGACAACGAGGAGACAGATATGACTGAAAAGCGACTGAACAATGAATAAGCTTCCCCACCAAAACCCTGACTTTTTAAGGGTCAGAGAAGCTATATAACAGGCAATATAGTAAAACAATAGAGAATACATCTGTTTTTTTTCACATGAAAGTTTAGCCATGAGTACTATTCATTCACAAATAATTTATGATGATTCTTCGGATGATTATTCCTTCTTGGCTTTGGAAGTCAAATATCACTTCTGAAACTTTGACTTGTGTACTTGGACAAATCACAACCCATCTTGGCTTCAGGCTTCTCATCTGCAAAGGGAGGGGGATTGGCTAGCGAACTTTCAGCTTGCTTCCACTCTACACCTATAATCCTTTGATGCAGACAAGTCTTTTAAAGTTCTTGGTCCTCAGTTTACATCTGTTAAGTAAGGAAGTTGTACTAGATGGCTTCTGAGCTCCCATCTGACTATAGACCTATGACTTTCTGACATACCCTCTTGGGACCCTAAGCAACTCTGGAATGTTGTAAAGCTTTAGGGGAACAAATTTTTTCTTTCAAATCTATGAATAAATTAAGAATTTATACTAAAGAAGAGATAGAGAGAATCATAGGAAGTTAAAAGGAGAGGAATTTGGAACTATGTGAACTATAAAACTGTGCTTACCCTTTGACTTCTAAATCTACATCCCAAAAGTCAAAGGGAAAAAGCACTTAACTGGACAAAATATTTTCAGCAGCTCTTTTTGGGGGCGGCAAAGAATTGGAAATTGAAGGGACACCTACTAACTGGAGAATGTCTGAACAAGTTCTGGCATATGATTATGATGGGATATTATCATACTGTAAGAAATGATAAATAAAACACTGTCAGAAAAACCTCTAAAGACATATGATCTGATGCAGAATAAGGTAAGAAGAATAATATAAAATGATCAAAGGTGAATGGCTTGTCTATTCTGATGAAAGCAATGATCCAAGACAATTCTGAGGGACCTATTATGAAGAAACTTCCACCCACATTCACAGAGAGAACTGATGGAATCTGAGGGCACAATTAAGGATTTTTTTTCCATTTTCTTTATTTTCATTTTTTGCAGCATGGATAATATATACTGTGTTTCACATGATTTAATGTATAATTGATATCACAATTTTTGACTTCTCATTGTTTGGGGAAAGGACAAGAGGGAGGGAGAGAATTCAGAACTCAAAATTTAAAAAAAATATTAAATAAATGACAAATATAAAAGTAGAAAGTTATAAAGCTTCAGAATTGGTTTATCTCTGTCCTGGAACATCAGATTTCCTTATCCAATCATTGAAATCATCATTGAAATCACAAGCCGAGACCAAAAGAAAAACAAAATTCTTCTCCATAATGAATAGGATAGAAAGTAGAGCAATGATTTCATTGATGTAGATCAGAGTTGTCACACATACGCTGCTGCAATACTTCAGAGTTTGGTCCAAATCAGATTTAAAGGTAATTGAGAAATATTTGACAAAATAAATAAAATAAAGTTAAAAGATAATTTTATATTTTAAAACTGTTAATCTGTGCCTGTAGGCAACAACTTTGGGGTACTAGCTCACATTCATCAGATTGGTTATATGACGGAAAAGAATAATGACAAATGCTGGAGGGGATGCGGAAAAATTGGGACACTAATGCATTATTGGTAGAGTTTTGAGTAATTTGGAACTATGCCCAAAGGTTATGAAACTGCATACCCTTTGACCTAGCAATATCACTGCTAAATCTATATCCCAAAGAAGTCAAAGGAAAAGGACTTATAAGTATGAAATATATTTATAATAGCTCCTTATGTTTGGATTAGTGAGATCGTGTCTCTTTTTGAATTTGATTCCACTAGAGTATGTAGCCATAGTTTCTATGTCTCTATAGAAACAATTTCATTATGTTGAAGAACTGTTACGACGAATGTAAACTGGTACCTTCTTTCCAACTTAAAGCCTAGAATGATGTTCTTAATGTATGTGTGCGTATGTGTGTGTATGCATGTGTGTTGTGTGTGTGCGCATGTGTGTGTTTGACGGACTCCTCTGGCAGTCTGCTTTTGAACCCCTCAAAATAAAATTCTTAAGTGCATGAAACACGTAGGATTCCAAATTGTCAGTTATAATTACAATTCATAAGATATTTTTCAAAAGTAAGCACCCTTCTTGTTACAGTGGTGCCTAGAGCCCTTGGAGGTTAAGTGACTTGCTAAGGTTCACTGAGCCAGCATGTGTTACTTGGGGCAAGGGTAAGAGCCCAGGTCTCACCCCCTTCCAAGTCTAGCTCTCTATCCATAGTTCTGTCTCCTATAATGTTCCTCTTACCCTCCAGCAAACACAGGCACAACTAACATTTGTTCATGTGCATTTTGAGGCTTTAGATCAAATAAGATGAAATATTCAAAGCACTTTAGTAATTCTTGAAGTGCTACGTTAATGTTAGCTTTATTATACTATACACATGTTCATTTTATTAAAATGTTAACTGTTTTTTAAAGATTTAATGTTATCATACGTTATTGATCTAACTCATAAGACCTTCATAACTCTAGAATTGGAGAAAATTCCAGAGGCCAATAACTCTGAGGCCTCCCCTTCCTTTTTTTTTTCTTACAGATGTGGAAACTAAGAGTTGGGGATGTAAGTTATTTAAAGTCATAGCATAAATAGTAGTTAGAAGAGGTACAATTTTAACCTAGGTCCTCTGAATCTAGAGCTAGTGCTTTTCCTACTAAACCACACTGCCTGCAAAAATCATATCCCAGGCAAATATATGCCTTCTCTATGTGTAGCATTCATCAGTAGGTGTTGAAGAATTTTCCTTAGAAACCAGTCCAAGATGACTCTGTTGCCACCGTTTTATGTAGACACTGAGGATCTTCAGAAGATTAGCAAAACATTTATTTTTGAAGGCATTTCAAAGGTTTCCTGTATTGTAGGTTTATCTGATTAAGTTGGAGGACTTCAAAAGAAGACAGAGGAATGTGATGTCTGTTGGCATGGGATGGGAGGCTGGAACCCTGCCCTGCTTCTCGAGCTTTGATATTTAGTTTATGAAGTATCTGAGACTAATGGCTTCATTCCTTTTTTTTTTTACTTTACAAGAGACAAAAACAAGCCACAGAAGTGTAGTAATGCTTACAATCTACAGAGATTCATCATTCATTCATTTATTTATGTATTCAATAGATGCTGGTGAATGTCTCCAACTCCAAGTAACTGCTGGGTTTGGGGGTGGAGAAATATAAGATAGGGTCCTCACCTTCCAAAAGCTATAATCTAATTGAGAGATATGTGCACAAATAACTCTAGTCTAGTCAAAGTTATATAAATGGTAAAATCTATAAAAATACAGAGGAAAGGGAGGTCACTGTGAGGAGGCATGATCAGGGAAAGCTTTATAGAAAGGGTAAATTTTGGGAGGGACCTTGAAGGACTGGTAGGTGCTGATTGGAGAAATGACCTTCCAGATAGAGAAATAATATGATCAAAGGCAGTAAAATGGTTAAAAAAGAGTGGATACTTAGGGAATGACACTTAAAGAATAGTTTGTGAGGAGTGGAAGGTTCCTATAGAAGAAATGATGGTGTAATCTATACTTGGACAAGTTTGCTGGAAACCTTGAATACATAATTATTTAAAAAATGGATATTGTTTGATACGCAATATATTGGCTTTCAAGGAAGAGTAGGGACATCTCAGAGTGAAAGTTTTGTTTTAACTTATCTAACTTCTCAACCTTCCAGGTAATTCTCTAAGGTTGTAAATTACAGAGAAAGTACCCACTTGTGAAGGTAGAAGGAGTTTCTTCTTTTGGGAATTCCTTATACCAGCAATTAGTACTGGCAACTGAAGTTGAAAAATAATAATTTTTATGTACTGTTAGGTTAATGAAAGGTAAATCAACCATTTGCAACAAAATCTATCAATAGCAAAGAATTGTAAACAAAGGATGAAAAGAGTTAATGTGAAATGTCTGAATCAACTATGATACCAGAATGTAATGGATTAGTATTGTTCCCTAAAACATGATGTATATAAATAATTCAAAGAATTGAAGAAAGACTTATGTGAATTGGAGCAGAGAAAAGTAAAAAACAGGCAAATGATATACAAAATGACCACATGAATGCCAATGAAATGACAAGAAGGCTATCTACCACCTGCCACCATTGCTATTACAACCACCAGCACCAACACAAACCCCACAAGACAGCTCTGAAACAAAGTGATGAAAAATTTTATTGACGAAACTTGGCCCTAAAGAAGAGAGAAGAAAATTCTCCTCCCTACTTTTTTTGTAGAGTTGAAAGTCTATGGTATAGATTATCACTTAAGGTTCTAGAGAGTTTTCATGGACTTTTTCCCTCTTTCTTTTTCAGTCTGTCATAAGGGATAGTTTGCTGGGTAGAAGACTGCGGAGGCATATATTTGAAATGAATTAAAACCCTCCCTATTCATCCCCATTGAGAAGGCAAGCAATTCGCTATAGTCTATAAATGTTTAGTCATGCAAAACACCTCCATAACACTCATGTTGCAAAAGATTAACTACATTTCCCTCCATCCTATCCTGCCCCTCATTCCATGTAGGAATGTAAACAGTTCAACTTTAATTAGTGTCTTGTGATTTCTATTTCTTGTTTACCTCTTCATACTTCTTTTGATTCTTGTGTTTGAAAGTCAAATTTTCTATTCAGCTCCGGTCTTTTCATCAAGAATGTTTGAAAGTCCTCTATTTTATTGAATAGCTATTTTTTTCCCCTGAAATATTATGCTCAGTTTTTTGAGTAGGTGATTCTTGGCTTTAATCCTAGTTCCTTAGACCTCTATAATATCATATTCCAGGCCCTCTGATCCCTTAATGTAGAAGCTGCTAGATCTTGTGTTATCCTGATTGTGTTTCCATAATGCATGAATTGTTCCTTTTTGGTTGCTTGAAATATTTTCTCCTTGACCTGGGTGCTCTGGAATTTGGCTACAAGATTCCTAGGAATTTTCCTTTGGGCATCTCTTTCAGAAGATTCTGAAAGAATAGAGGATTCTTTCAATATCAATTTTACCCTCTAGTTCTAGAGTATCAGGGCAGTTTTCCTTGATAATTTCTTGAAAGACAGTATCTAGGCTCTTTTCTTGATCACAGCTTAAAGATAGTTCAATAATGTTTAAATTGTCTCCCCTGGATATATTTTCCAGGTCAGTTGTTTTTCCAATGAGATATTTCACATTATCCTCTATTTTTTCATTCCTTTGATTTTCTTTTACAATTTCTTCATTTTTCATAAAGTCATTAACTTCCATCAGCTCCCTTCTAATCAGTGAACTTTTGGAACTCTTTTTCCATCTGGCCAGTTCCTCAGAGGGCATTCTTCTCCTCATTGGCTTTTTGGATCTCGCTTTCCATTGGGGTTAGTCGGTTTTTTAAAGTGTTATTTTCTTCAGCATTTTTTTGGTTCTCCTTTAGCAAATAGTTAACTCATTTTTCATTATTTTCTTGCATTACTCTCATTTATTTTCCCAATTTTTCATCTATTTCTCTCACTTGATTTTCAAAACCCTTTTTGAGCTCTTCCATGACCTGAGACCAATTTTTATTTTTCTTGGAGGCATTAAATACAAGATCTTTGAATTTGTTGTTTTCTGTTTGTATGTTTTGATCTTCCCTGTCACCGAAGTAAGATTCTATAGTCTGATTGTTTTTCTGCTTTTTGCTCATTGCCCTAGCCATTTACTTGACTTTTAAGCTCTTTGTTAAGGTAGTTCTATGCTTCTAGTGGGGGTGGAGGTGTGTGTATTTTTCAGTTGCTAGATCCCCCACAATCTCCAGAAACAACTGCTGCCCCTGTCCCTGCTACTACTGCTTCTGAGGATTCTTCCTCTGCAGGGTCCTCCTTCCCCTCCACCACCCTGGGCCTGGGGCCCCACCACTCTACCCTATCACACAGGTGAGGGAGGTTTTTCCATGGACCTTCCTATTTGTCCTAGTTGTTTTGAGGTTGTGAAGTCTGGAAACTGTCCCAGCTGAGATTCAGTCCCCCACTAAAACTTCTTCAGGTATCCTCTGTTCTGGGGCAGCTCACACAGACATTTCTCAGAGACTTTCCAGGCAGTCTTGGGCTGAAGATTTGCTTCATTCCATTTTTTTCTGTGGGTTCTACAGTTCCAGGATTTGTTTGGAGTCATTTTTTACAGATATTTGGCTGGACTTGGGGGAAGAACTGTAGCAAGTCTGATTTTACTACACTATCTTGGTTCCATCTCTACAAAATAATAAAGCTGTGAGATTTTTTTTTTTGGTGGGACAAATAAGGGTGTAGGTAAATTAATGATTTTAGCTTTAAATATTCTGAACTATATGTCCTTGTGGAACATCCAAGTAGAAATATATAGGAATAACCTAGAAATGTGGGAGTAGGGATCAAGAAATGAATGATAAATATATTGATTTGGAAGTTTATAACATAAATTAGTAATTCTTAATGACTTGGCAGTAAATAAGCTTCCTGACTCGGGTTACCAATCAAAACCATTGAAACTGAGTTCAGGGATATAATTTTAAAATATTATATAAGGCAACAATGTAAAAAGCAGTATATTATAGAAAGTGATTAGAACACTGACCAGGGAGTTGTGAGTTTTAAGTCTTACCTCTGGTTGTGTGAACTTAGGAAAGTAATTTTACTTCTGAACACACTCTCTAAGGTTATAAATTACGGGGAATATACAAACCTGCAAAGAAAAAAAGAAATTTTCTTTTGGGAATTCCTTATACCAGTAATTAATTATTTGATTGCCTGGTTACTTAAGTTGAAAAATAACAATTTTTATGTTGCCTGGCAGTTGGGATCAAATGTGCCTATAATTTTTTAACCATAGACAAGTAGGTTAATATCTTTGGTCTCAATTTCCTTATCTGTAAAATGGGGACAATGTCTATGATTGTCTTCAGCTCTATTATTTTATGAGTCCTTTCCTTTTCCTTTCCCTTCTCTTCCCCTCCCCTTCTCCTGTTCTGTCCTGTCCTGTCCACTCCCAAAACCTTAAACCTACTGCACTCTGAAACTAGGACTCCAATGGGCCCCTGCCTAAGGGCTCCTCTTGACCCTCCTGGCTTTAGAGTGATTATCAATAATAACTATTGCTGCTTCCCACCCAGGCTAATGTCTTTCTTTTTCTTGGCCTCATTAAAGGGACCATGCCCTGGCTCCTTCTTAAACAGGCCCATTCAATGAATGTGAGTTCTCCCTCCCTAAGTGAGTACCTGCAAAGACTTGGTCTAAAGGGCCCAAGGTCTCCCAGTGCATCCTGGGTCATCTCCAGTCATCCTGATGAATATCTGGTCACTGTATTCAGATGGCTCTGGAGGAGAAGTGAGGCTGGTGACCTGCACAGCCCTCCCTCGCTCAAAACAAAGTCAAGTGCAAGTCATGTCATCATTTCTCTGATGGCATGGTCTTCTTTGGCAACGAAGGATAAAAACAATCCTAATATCCAGACAAACTTTGTTCCTTGCCATTTATGACATACACTGTGGGTGTATCCTATTTTCATGCCTTTATGCAGACTTTCTAACATATTTGAAATGTATTCCTTCTTGCTCTCTACCTTTCAGAATCCTTTGATTCCTTCAAACCGCATCTCATATATAAGGCCTTTCCTGATTCCCCCCAGTTTCTAATGTCCCTTTCACAGATTACTTTTTTTCTTTTTTTTTAAAAAGAATATTTACTTATATGTATATATGCCTTTTCCATGGCAGAATGTAAATCTTGTTGAGGTCAGGGACTGTTTAATATTTTTATCTTTGTATCTCCAGAACCTGGGCTAGCACAGCACCATATTTGGCACCTAATCAATGCTAGTTAATTTATGATTAATGAAGTGATTTATCTAAATCTGCACAGCTAGTTGGTGGCACATGTAGTCCAGGGCTCTTGAAATTTAAAAAAAAAATACAACAACTTAGTTATGACCAAGCCTATTTTTTTTAGTTCTTAGGAAAGCCAATGGCATAGCTTCAATCAGCTTTGTTTCTGGACTATAATTACTTCAGTGCTTGTACTATCTGTTTATCTCAGCAAAAGTATTCTGTCAAAATTTTGGGTCATTTCCATCTATCATCCTGATATAGGTCAAAGTCTAGTGAAAAAAATGTTCTCTATTCTTGGCATCGGCATAGAGGTTTTCTTTTTTCTTGCTTATCTGAAATATTAATTAAATCTACTGACATGGTTGCTGATGCAAACTTTTCCAATTCAAAATTAATTATAAGTCCATATTAACTTATACAAAAATTAGACTATTAATGAAAAAGACATAGTTCCCTGACATACATCTTTGATCATAAACTTAATCACTGGAGAGATATAATATAGGAAGCATTCTGCTACATTCTAGAAACTGAGATGTCATGGTAAAACTGGGGAGGGTGGAAGATTAAATGCTAGTGAATTTCATGTCATATTTCTCCAGAAATGTAAAGAATACATGTGATAATCTTGAGGGAAGATGAAAAGGAAAGAGAGAGCAAAAGGGAGGAGAGAAGAGAGAGGAAGAAAGAGGGGGAAAGGGAAGGGAAGGGAAAGGAAGGGATTCTGAAAGCCAACAATTCTCTGATAGGACCCAGACTTTTCCACCCTTATCATAGTTCCTGGATTGGGACAATTCCAGTAGTCATCACTGGCTCAACCCCTAACTCATCTCCAACCAATAATCAGCCAACCAATATTTAGGAAGAATTTCCTTTGTATGAGGCACAGTGCTAAATCCTAGGAAAAGCAAAAAACAAATGAAAATGAAAATGGTCCCAACATGGCCTCAAGGAGCTTATAGTGCCCTGGGAGAAGTAACACCCCTTCCCCACATGACCACAGACATGGACATACTGAAGCATGAACACATATACACAAAAACACATATGGTATGGCATGACAGTAACATGAACGTTATAGTATACCAGGTGGTGACATTTCATAGAATTGTTACTTGAAAGTTAAAAGAGATCATGAAAGTCATTTAGCACAAACTCCTTTTTTATAGATGGTGAATCTGAGGCCCACAAGTGTGAAGTTACAAAGGAAGTAAATGTCTGACTCAGAATTTGAATCCAGTCCCTCTGACTCCAAATGCAATACTTTTCCCACTGCACCACACTTCTCTTGAGAATATAGACAATCCATCTGATTCACTCCTAATTCCCACCTTGTCCATTTCACTCTAAAGCACTAAATCTTAGTTATTCAAATAAACAGTTTAATGGGAGGATATAGAGTGTCTTAGTACCTTAAAATCTGCTTTTATATCTACTGATGCTAAAATTCTGTGTGGAAGGGGGATGCCTTTCAATGGTGGGAAATCAAAGAGGCTTAAAATATAAATGCTTGATATAATACTTGTTTAAATGAGTTTGAAATGGAATGGTAATCAGTAAGTATGAGGCAATATCAAATAATAAACTTGTTTTGGGAGGGTGTGGTGGATGAAAAATAAAGCATCAGGGGTGGGTATCCTGAAGCAAAGGGAGGGTTGGTCATTGATTGAAGAAAAAACAGAATCATATAATTTGAGAGCTGGAAGAGATCTTAGTAACCTTCTAGTCTAACCCATACACAGAGGGAATCCCCATTATAACACTGACCATTGACCACTTCCCCAAGTGGCTCATTCCACTCTGAAACAACTCTAATTGTAAGGGAGTTATTGGTTAGCTTCTTTTTTCTTCCTGATCTCAAACCTATGTTGATTAATCTTCAAGCAATTGTCACAGACAGCTAATGCCCTGAACCAGAAGTCTTATATCTCCTCCCTAGGTCAATCCTTCTAATACTTGAGAGAGACATTATGCTTATTCAGGCTGCCATCTAGTTGCCTTTTTTCCCCTCCAGTGTAAAACATGCCCTCCTTCAAGTGAAACTGAAAAATGAAACTGGGGATTGGGACAGACTTCAGAGGCTTCTCAGTCCAACTTTGGGAAAACTCTGTTTCCCTTTAACTGAATGAGGATAAATGACACATAAATGCATGCACACTCATATCTACTTCAAATTTTGCATGTGTCTATGTAAACGATACTAATCAATCACTTCTTTGAACAATTAATTTTAAGAAAATAATTAACTGATCACAAACTAATGGAACTTCTACCCATTAAGATCAAAGTGGTTCTTACACATTGATTAGATCTGTCCAACTTTCTTCTATTTTGCTGCCAGATATGGCAATCGGAAGAAAATGTTTTATCATGAGATGAGTCAGAGCATTTTCACTGTAAATGAAGTAAGAAAAACAAAACAGAGAAAATAATGACAAAGGGACATTTTACCAAAATAATAAAAAAAATTTTCTCTAGGATATTGTTTTGCATCCTTGTATTTGGGTAAGTTGCTACCTAAAATGGAAAGCTACAGAGACACTGTCTTTCTAAAATAACCCCTCTGTGAGATAAAATTATATGGAAGGATAGCAATAATTTTACTTTGGAGTCTGTTGTGTATAAGTAAAAGCAGAGTGTGATGGAAAGGACACAGGGTAGACTCAGAGGACCAAGAATCAAACCTTGTATTTCTCCCAGACTCCCTGGTTGACACTGGAAGGGTTACTGAATGTCTCTGAGACTCAGTGCCTCCTAAGGAGAAGAAGAGACCAGATATCCTTATAATTCATTATAGTTTCATGATATTGGTATAGTAGATAAAGTAGCTATGGGAGATAAAGAGCTAGATTTGGAGTCAAGAATTCCTGAATTCAGATCCTTTTTCAGATGCATATGAACTGTGTGACTCTAGGTAGGTCATTTAACTTTGCCCCAGTTTCCTCCACTATAAAAATGGGTAGTAGTGGTGGTGGTGGTGTTGGATTGGGTGGTCTCCAAGATCGATGGACCTTGTAGTTCTAATTATCTTATCCCATGATCCTACAAGCAGAAGTCAAAACTAGCCATTGGACTCAATGATGCCAGGAATTTCCCTCATTCCAGGACTGAACTTTAGTAGAGAGGAATGCTATAATATCTTCTATACATGTATATATGTATGTATGTATGTATGTACATATATATATATATTCATTAACTGATTTATTTAGAAGAATTCCAGATAATTTCCTCAATTTATACTTCTCTAGGACACAGGCTTCATGCAAGGGCTAGAAGATAATTACCTACTCTCAGAAACTGGAGACTATCATTAGAATATCTTCATTCCTACTTGACACATCTGGCTCATATATGCATATCACATGTGCACACATACATGCATCAATGTACACAAATCCATGTGTATACCACACATTATCAAGCTACAAATATAGATGTGTGTAAAGTGCACACATATATGTACACATGTACATATTCACGCATCCATGTGCTTGCGTATATATACGCATGTTGTATATACATGTGTGTGTATGCTATGCATACGTGAGTCAGGTTGAATAGGAATGAGGACATTCTAATGTCAGTCTCTGGTTTTTGAAATTAGGAAATTATTAGGTAGTACAAAGGCCTTAACCTTTGTACCCTTGTAGAGAAATTGAAATTGAGAAAGTCAATGAAATCCATATCTATATATATATATATATATATATATGTAGACACATACATGCATACAAATTATAATTTTGAAGAACTCCTTTGATAGTACAAAATTTTTCTTCACTAAAATCCAGTCCTGGAATTTGGAAAATTCCAGTCTTTGCTAATTTCAATGGCTATTAATGACTTCTATTTGTTAGGATCATGAGATAAGATATGCAAACAGATATACATGTATATGTATGTGTGTACATGCACAAATCAACAACTGCTTGATTCATTGTTATTAAGTCCTTTTGAGAATCTCTGTCTCTAAAATGTTGACTATTAGCTCCATAGAGTCTTATAGAAGAGATTCTTAAACTATTAATTTGTTAAAACTTCTGATGCAGATTGAAAAGTGAAGGTAGTATGTCTTTGTTTTTTATTTTATCAAAAAAGTCTAAGATTATGACTTTTTCCCCTCCTCTAACATAACTAACCTTCTGTCTACTAAACATTCAGGTCTGTATTCACATTAATTGTTGTCTAGCCATACTTTACTGTAATAGCAAGCACCCTAGCATACCCAGGATGACCTGTTAGCACAGGTTCTTTGATCTACTTTTAAAGTAAAGACAGCTTCAAAGGGATTAACAATCTTTTAATTAAAAATATATAGTTCAGGGGAAAGGTTAACATCCCAATACAAACAGAGAAAAAACAAGAAGAGAAATTAGCACAAAGATCAACAGACAGGGCTCTTACCATCTGGACAAAGTAATACAAACACCTACATATACCACCAGATGGAGAACACAAACCTCTGAGTAGAGGTGGAGAGCTCTTACCAAATGGCTACTCGGATTCCTGTCCAGAAAGTCAAAAGATCCTTCTCATTAGTGAATCCTCAAAGCAAAATACCAACTCAGAGCATATATACACTTTTCAGAGCCAGAAAGCATTACACCCCTTTGACTCAGGGACTAACTAGATTAATACCAAAGGGTGTGAAATCCTTCCTACAAGTAAGTCTCCCGTAAACAAGCTTCTCTTTAAGTAAGTGCCTCCTCCAATGAGCTCCATGTCATTTAGAATGTATTACAACTGGACACATAGGCCTATTAATG
This sequence comes from Potorous gilbertii, assembly GCA_028658325.1. Lineage (NCBI taxonomy): Eukaryota > Metazoa > Chordata > Mammalia > Diprotodontia > Potoroidae > Potorous > Potorous gilbertii. The sequence goes on from CM053770.1 coordinate 218,655,829, forward strand.
GGCAGGAAAGATCTTTCTATGTCTTTAATATTACATTTGTCTATCTGTGTGTATATCATTGATATTTTGAACTCAAGTATAGGAATTTACATTTGTACCCATTACATTTCATGTTGTATAATTTGGTTCCTCTGTCTAGCCTTTATTTTGGTTTGCTTTTTTTGATTGGGGTTCTTCCATCTAGAGAATTAACCATTCCCTCCAAATTTGTGTCATACATAAATTTGATTAGCACACTATTTATGTCCTCATCCAAATCATTGATTAAAATGTTGAACAGAACTGGGACAAGGTCCAAGATCTGCAGCATTCTACTAGAGACTTCTTTCTAGGTTGACACTGATCGATTAATTAGTACCCTTGGATCCCAGGCTTTCAGCTAATCACAAATCCACCTAAATATATAGTTAATTTATTTCTCTTCATCTTATGCATCAAGATATTGTTCAAGTAATGTTTTGTTACTAGGGACCATAGTCTCAATGCTGGGGGCATCTGAGTTTAGTGTAAATACAAGAACAATTCATGATTAATACATTTTGTCTAGTTTCTTCATCTCTACAGGTCCTTGATGGATCATTCCAGTAGTGATCTCACCTATAACTTTAACTCTCTTCAGAATTTGGGATATACACCCTAACTTTCCTCCCAGTAAATCCATACATGACTTCTGATTATAATTTAGGCATAGTGGTGAAAGAGATGAGATCCACATATCCACCTTTAATTACTAGAGACATGATTTAAGAGCATGTACAAAGGAAAGTTGTAATCAAGTTAGACTCAACACCAACAAAAGATTATGCGAGGCTAATATAATTCCCTCTTCTTCTCATGGCAAACATGCTAGCTTTTGCATTTCCCTCTGATGTCATTTTTTCACAATTACATTATCTCCATTTTCTTGGCTACCAACGATAAAGGTAATCCTCTTACACATGTACATATTCCTGATGGATCTCAGGAAATGTTTCACATGAATAAAATAAGTCATAATAGATATAGTACTGTGACTAAATAGAAACTTTTTCACCATTGCCTTTCTTACTTGAGATAGTTTTGTGCTATCAAGTCTAGCAAGTGAGAGAGGGATTACTGAAATTGATTTAGAAATCCCTATTTAACAGAATGTATGTATGTGTGAAAAGAATAGTCTATCTTTTTCTGTTTGGTAAAGATGGGGACTAGAACCGTGATTCCCTTGTCATAGAGAATTCCAGGTACAGGGAATTTTCTCTACAGATATATAGGATGGCACTTTCTCATTTTAAAGTGTGACCTAGGAAACTGAGAGGTCCATTATGAATAGTATGAAACATTGATTACAACTGAATTTGAGGACAGCTCTCTATATACTATACCACATTGTTTTCTCTTACCAAATGTTATGACAATGAGTCTCCCCATTATTCATTTGAGTTTTTGAAAGTGTTTTTACGTACATTGTGTCTAGTGTTTGTGTAAAATGGTGTGAGAATCATATAAAATAGTTCATGCTTACTGAGAAAAGGCAAAAAAAGTAAAGGATACATAGATGGTTTCTGCACATCATATCTCAGGGTTGGAAAAAAAAACAACTCTAGAGACCATCTAGTCTACCCTGAAAAATTATCATCTATATAACATTTTCTATAAGTTAATGTTGACTTGCTTGATTATCTCTGGTGATAAGAAGCCCACTACTTTTCAGACATCTGATTCTTCTTTTGGAGATCACTAATTGTTAGGAAACATTTTTCCCCATGTAATGAAACAAATGAGCAGCTTTATCTGGTGTAGTGGATGGAATGCTGGTCCTGAAGTCAGGAAGACTCGTCTTTGTGAGTCCAAATCCAGCCTCAGACACTTGCTCGATGTGTGAACCTGGGCAAGTCACTTAATCCTATTTGCCTCCCTTTCCTCTTCTGTAAAATGAGCTACAGAGAGAAATGGTAAACCACTCCAATATATTTGCCAAGGATACCCAAATGGGGTCATGGATAGTTGACCGAAAGGCCTGAGAAACAACAAAACTGAAACAAAATCAACCTCTCTGAAGCGCCCATCTTCACTCTATATCTAACCAGAACACATCTGCCCGCATCTCTGCAGTCTTTGCACTGTTTGGCCTCTATGCCTAACATATCATCCTCTTTCACCTCTGCCTCTTGGTTTCCCTGACTTTTTTGGAAACTCATCTTAAGACTTACCTTTTGTAAGAGGCTTTTCCTAATTCTGTCTATTGCTAGTGTCTTCCTCACTCAAATTACCTTCCATTTGCTCTGAATAATTTTGGACCTACCTAGTTATTTAGAAGTTTTTTCTACCATTAGATGACATGCTTTTGGAGGACATTTCCTTTCCCCAGCACTTAGCACAGGACCTTGTCTATTATAAGAACTTAATAAATGCTTATTAACTGACTGTTGACTGACTGACTATAGCCTTTCAAATATTTGAAGATAGCTTAGCACACTCCTGTTAATCTTTACTTCAGGGTAAATATTTCCAGTTTCTTCAACTAATCATTGCGCATCATGGTTTCAGTCTCTTCACAATCCTGGTTGGTCTTCAAATTTGTCAGTACTCCAAATGTTGTCCAGTCTGTTTCAGCTCCTTAATTCTGCATGCAATTTTTCTAGTGATGTAGCCTAGAGAATGGATGCCTATACAAGATCAGCGTGTTTTCAGCAGCTTTGTGGCTGTCCTATCTCTCTCTTGTTTACATTGAACTTATAATCCATTAACACGTCTATGTCTTTTCTGTGTGAACAGTTGTATCTAGGCACAATTTTTCTGTCCTGTACTTGTATAGTTGATTAATTTTTTACCTGAAATATGGGACATTGTATTTGTTATTGTCCAATTTCTTCATTCTAACCTGTCAATGTTTCTTTGGATCCTAATTCTATCATTTGTCACGTTAGCTGGTCCTACCACTTTGTCTCCTCTTCAAATATAATAAATATGCCACATACACCTATATGCAAGCCTTTGATCATAATCCTGAATGAAAGATCTTTAAAAAGTAATATAATAATTCAGGTGAAGGGTCTTTTAAAAAAAGGGGAAAAAGACTTTGTGGGCAGTAAACTCACTATTAGTGTTAATACTCATAACAAAATTCTTAAAGGAGAACATTGTATTGTAATTAATTTTAGTTGTCTATCTCTTGATTATTTCATTAGAGATTTTCCAGACTTCTGTCTCTCCAGGCTTACACCAATTCACTATTAATCTTTTGTTTGAACATTCAATCAATAATTAATCCACCAAAACAAAGCCTACCTATGGCTCACATTTATTCATTCCATCCTCAAGGATATCTTCTGTGAAATGCTTTACTATAACCCAGGTTTATTGCATCCATGCTACTTCCTTGACTTCCTAGTTGACTAACCGTGCCAAAAAGGGACTTATATAAGTCTTATGTAATCTATTCTTGATTAATACTTGTTGATGGTTTCCTTCCAATATTTATACAAATCATTCCTTTTGTAATGCAATCTAGAACTTTTTTTTGTCCAGGAATACAATTTAAAAATTATTGGCCTATAATTTAAGGTTCACTATGCACAAACACACATATATGCATATACTCATGTATACAAACATGTAAGTATAAAATGTACATATGTGTATACATACACACATATATACCTACACATGTGTGTATATATGTGTGTATGTAGATGTTATTATGTGTGTCTATCTATATCTCTATCTATCTATCTGATTTGTCTTCATTTTCAACTCAGTGGCTCCTTTTCCCATTCTCCATGATATTTCGCCCTTCAGTTCTCCGAGATCACCAAAAGCAACTCAGGCATCTCACTGGAAAGAATTTTTGCTTGTTTGTTTTTGTTTTGAACATCCTAGAATATAGTTTGACCTGGCTTAATGATGAGACCTCATTGTGGATAGCTCAGTATGATCTTTTCATTTCTTTTATCTTCTTGGATTTTTATTTCTTGCCAACTATTTTTGTTGGTCAAAATCCAGATACAAAGATCATTCCCCATCTCAGGAAAAGTGGAAGTAGATTAAGGGTTGAGAACTACCTTTTCTCAGTTATTCACTGTCCTTAGTCCATAAACTACATGCACTGGTCCTATTCTTTCTTTGACCACCCTATTGTATTCTACATCTTCAAAGTTTTTTTTATAATTTTAAAGTAGCTTTACTTTTCCTTGGGGAGATGGTGTTCTAGACATTTATAAGTAGCCTCAACTCATTCTGAGCTTCTTTTTCTCCTGACACCAGACCTCACATTTTTATAACCATCTCCCACTATCTAATCTTTCTTCTGCCTTCTGAACAAGTTATTTAAAAATCTAACAGATTCTTTACAATTTATTGTGCTCCAAGATATGGATAGTAAGAGGGCTTTTGATTTTAATCCTGATTCTCAGTGACAAACTCCTTCTATCAAGTGAGTGCCTTCTTTGCAACCCAGGGATTTAGTTGCCCACAGCACTGGGAAGTTAGGGGACTTTTTCAGGATCAAACAGCTAGTCTGTGGTTACTGATGGGGTGTGAACTTGGGTATTCCTGACTCTGAGTCTAAACATTACTTCTTTATTGGTTACTATCAAGTGCAAATTTATTATGAAATTCAAACTACATTTCTTGCTCAAGTACAGGGACAACTGAAATGGCTTTCTTCACTATTTTAAAAGCTATTTCTGTATTTGAACTTCATATCCCCTGTGACATACCTATTTCTATGTGGCAGACTCTTGATAAGTATTTGTCCAGTTGTGTTTAAGTGAATACCACTCTTATCTCCAATACAAGAAGAAAACTTGAAGTTGGCTCTTCAGATTCTGCTTGGAAATGGTGAGAGAACCAATATACCTCATTGTAAATATTAGTACTTAAAATCAGTTTGTGGGCAACGAGGTGGAACAGTGGCTAGAAAACTAGATTTAGAGTCAAGAAGACTCATCATTGTGAGTTCAAATCTGACCTCAGGCACTTACTAACATTGTGACCCTGGGCAAGTCACTTATACTGTTTGCCTCAGTTTCCTTATTTGCAAAATGTGCTGTAGAAGAAAATGGCAAACTACTCCCGTATCTTTGCCAATGGTGTTGTGAAAAGTCAAACACGACTGAAACTAGGATGCACATTACCCATCTCCATTATGAAGACACAGCGAACTCTCATATGTTAGCCATTTTGAGGCATGCCAAACATAGGAAGGACTTTGGAAAAAATATGTTGAATCACTTAACTTCTTTGGCTGTCAATTTCTTCATCTGTTAAATGAGGATGGACTTGATAGACTTTAGGGCTGAATCTATGATCCCATGTTTCCTACAGCATATGTGTGTCCTAAGGTCTATGTTAATAATAAGCACCTAACCACAAAGAATTTATAGCCAATACTAAAGAAGTGTTAAGTTCTTGAAAAAGAAAATATTAGTTTAAATAACTGAACATTTTTTATAAAACAGATTTTTTGTTATGTTTAGAACAAAGAAACAAAACAAAACTTTTTATACATATTAGTGTTTACATTTAAAAGAAATCTTGAAAAATATAGGAGTATAAACTCCTTGGAGAAAAGTACTCCATTTCATTCTGTTTTTGTACCCCCACATGCAGCATAGACCCCAGAACATTAACCATTTGTGAAATCATTGACTATTAAACTATTAACTAATGTTAATTAAAAAGCCATTTTCATTTAATAGGATGGAGTGGAATTAAAACTAAATAAACCAAGGAAAATAAATAAATATAGATGAAACCTGTTGTCAGTTGTATATGAGCAGTGCTATGGAGAAAGAAGTGATGACCAAGGAGCAAGAAATGTCTACTCTGAAGCATCTATAAATATAAAGCATCTACAGTATTCAGATATTAATTCAATTTGCATGTGATGTAACTTGCTAATAGCAGACATTTTGTGTATAACTAGACATGGAAGCCACAAGCTAGTACCTTGACTTTAATTTATCATTGTTAGATATTAATTGTCATGGGTCATTTGCCTGTAGGCATTCAGAGGAAGGAAGAAAGAGTGGAATTAATCAGTTTGAACAACATAATTCAGTGGCATAAATGTCATAAGTGGGGAAAATATGTGGTGCATATACTCATTAACTCTAATTTGAGTGGAGCATGTTAATTGTAGAAATGATACAAGCACAAATCCAGGTGGCAGAGATAAGATGGCAGATCAGAGGCAGCAACTCAGTTGAATTCTGACAACTTCACAATAATGGTTCAAATTGAATTCTAGAGTGACAGACCCAAAAATGGTCTTAGTGAGACATTTTTTTCTAGCCCAAAATATCTTAAAAGGTGATCAGAAGAAAAAGTCTGTCACTATGTGGTGGTGGTCCCAGAGCAGTCCAGACACTGCCATCGTAACATGAGTAGAAGGCCTTGGGGGTAGTTATTATAGTAAAAGAAGCAGGTTCAAGGATCAGAAGGAGATTACAGGGGTCCCTTCCTGGTACTGAGTGCAGGACTCTGTTGCATTGGCCATGCATGCATGTGAATCATAGTTGCAGGGCAAAGAGGAACACTAGTGTTTTTTGTCACAAAAGAGTAAGGGCTGCAATCACAGTTCCAAGGCCAAAAGAAGTGATAGTATTTGTGGCTGAAGGAGAGAAGGAGATCTGGTCACAGTTCTGTAGCTAAGAAGAACACTAACACTTGTAGCTGCAAGGGAACATGGTCCCTTCCTCAGTAAAGAACAGACCACAGTACACCGGAGCAGTGACCATACCTTTCCTTGGATCATACCACCTTAAAAGTACTGAAAACTTACAGAACCCAGACCTAGCTCAGAAAACAGCACCACAAAAACAAACAAACTAACTACCAAAAAAAGCAAAAAAATTAAATCTTACTTCACCTTGGGAGCAGAATCAAACTTTAACATAAAAGTTAAAAGGCAAAAAATAGACTAGAAAAATGAACAGAATGAGAAAAAGAACTTGATCATAGAAATAAATATATTATAGTGGCAAGGAAGACGAAGATACAAACTCAGCAAAAGATGGCAATGTCAAAACTGCTACAAGCAAAGACTCGAAGGAAAAAAAATGAATTGGACACAAGTACAAAAAGAATTCATAGAAGAGAGCTCAGAAAGGATTTTAAAAATCAGAATGAAGCTATAGACATAAAAAATTGGGAAAAGAGAATCAAAATCTTGATAGAAAAGGCACACAAAAATACTGAAGAATAACCCTTAAAAATAGATTTGACTAAATGATGAAAGAGACATAATCCACTGAAGAGAACTCTTTAAAAAGTGAAATTGACCTAATGGAAAGCTCACTGGAGAAAATAATTCCTTAAAATTAGAATTAAGAAAATGGAAGCAAGTGACTCTATGAGACAGCAAGAAGCAATAAAACAGAATCAAGAGAATGAAAAAAATAGAAGAAAATAGGAAATATCTAATTGAAAAAAAAACTGATCTGTAAAATAGATTGTAAAGAGATAATCTGAGAATTATTGGACTTCCTGGAAGTCATGATAAAAAAACAAACAAACCTGTAGCCATCATATTTCAAGATGAGAATGTCCTGTTATCCTAAAACTACAATGTAAAATTGAAATTGAAAGAATCCACCAATCACATCCTGAAAGAGATCTCAAAATGAAACCTCCCAGAAATACTATAGCCAAATTCAAGAGCACTCAAGTCAAAGAGAAAATACCTCAAATAGCCAGAAAGAAACAATTCAAATACCATGGAGCCACAATCAGGATCATAAAAGATTTAGCAGCTCCCACATTAAAGGAATGAAGTGTTTGGAATAAATGAGGACAGATTTGAACTCAGGTCTTCCTGACTCTGAGTCCAGTGCTCCATCTCCAGTGCTGTCTTACTGACCCAAATAAAAACTAGTAGAAACAAATTAGCTAAGTTGCAGGATATAAAATAAACCCACATAAATCATTAGCATTGCTACATCTTACCAACTATGCCCTTTGTGCATAGCTCCAAATTTTTCCCCAGAATGGTTGGATCAATTCACAGCTTCCCTACCAGTGCATTGTTGTACCATTTTCCCACATCCTCTTCAACATTTGTCATTTTCATTTTCTGTCATATTAACCCAATGAGCTGTAAAATTATGCATAACTTTTGATCGAGCAATACCACTGTATTTGGTAGGTCCATATTTGAGGGACATCAAAGAAAAAGGAAAATGACCCATATGTTCCAAAATATAGCAGCTCTTTTTGTGGTGGTGGCAAACTTTTGAAAATGAGGGGATGCCCATCAATTGGGCTACAGCTAAATGAGGTGTTATGTGATTGTGAGGAAATACTACTGTGCTATACGAAATGACAAACAGAATGATTTCAGAAAAATCTGAGAAAACTTATATGAACTAATGAAAAATGAAATGAGCAGAACCAGAAGAACACTGTACACAGTAACAGCAATGTTGTATGATGACCAGCCATAAATCACTTAGTTATTCTGTTCCATACACTACTCGAAGACAGTTCTGAAGAACTTAAGATGAAAAATGGTATCCACTTACAGAAAAAAGACCTAATAGAGTCTGAATGCAGACTGAAGTATAATTTCTTCATTTTATTTTTCTTTTGGGGGGGCAATGTGACTAACATGGAAATATTTCCATAATTTCATATGTAAAATTGATCACAAATCTTACTTTCACAATTAATGTGAGAGGGTGGAAAGGAGGGAGACAATTCAGAACTCAAAATTTTTAAAATGAATGTCAAAAATATTTTTAAAGAGAAAATCAATGCTTTGACAAGACAAAAAACAGTGGTAAAGTGATGAGAGCTAATCATATCCTTCTGACCAGTTTTCAGTAGTTGGTTGTACTCTCAGGAATATCAATGGAATTTAAATGAGAGAGAGAGAGAGAGAGAGAGAGAGAGAGAGAGAGAGAGAGAGAGAGAGAGACAGAGACAGAGAGAGAGAGACAGAGAGAGAGAGAAATGGACCAGGATAGTAATTATTCAGATCTATCAAGTGCCCTCTTGCTAACAAAGCCATTTCCTCCAAGACATACTTTGAGAGGGGCAGTATGAGCACCAATACTTGCATTTCATATATGATTACAGGCTAGTAAATCAAATAACTTGGACCTTGCACTATTCCATTTGCTAGTTACATATTTTTGATCAAGATACTTATACGCTTTCTGGGCCTCCATTCCCTCATCTGTAAATAATATTTACAATATTATACAATAATGTTTACATTATCACCACATATGGTTGTTGGGAAGAAAGAGTTTTGCAAATCCTAAGACATTACAGTCTGTCGTCTCTTTTAAGTTCAGTAATTCCTTTCCTCCGGTTATTGGGAATCCTATAAAAGATGACATTTTTCACTGGGATTTAATTTCACTGGGGGAAATAATTTATAACAGAAAAATATTGTATAGCTTATACACATTTTGCCCTAGGAAGAAAATGAGTAAAGAAGGACTCTACTCAGGAGGAGATGAGAAGAAATGAAATTATTTGTCAAATACCAGAGTAGCCCTATTCCCATTTTATAAACATTTGACCAATATTCTTTCATTGTTCATTTTTAAAGACTGTGAATAGGTTAGAAGTGGATGACTCAGAATGGGGAAGGAAGAAGTTAGGACAGAGGCAGGAGGATTATCTGGAAAGGACTCTGCTTTTTTATAGTGCCTGGTTTTCTGGATAGAGCAGGCATGATCAAGAGAACCTCTGCAGATTTTGATAAGTCCTCCAAACAACTTAGTGGAATTTTAAGGCATAGATGTTTGTTAGAAATGGATATTTCTTCATGGGAGTGTTATGGATCTTGGTTCTTATTGAAGGACATGGGCATGGCTGGGAAAATTTAGTGAACTCTTCTAATTGGTTCCTAGAGACTGAGGTTGCATCACAAATTATTGATGACAAAGAGTCTGGAGGGGGGTAGTCTCAGAGCACCCTATCCTCTCCATGAACTATAAAACTCAACTGTGGAAATGGATTTGTATCTTTGGACTTTTCTCTATTTTCACAAGCTTTCTCTCCCTTGTTTTTCTATCAGGGGTCAGAGAGGGTTTCTTTTCCATCTTCTCCCAGCAAGTACAAGGTGCTACAGAGAATATAAATAAGAGTAAAATACAGCTACATAATCTATGAAATTATAATCCAATAGGAGGGGAATATGAGTATATAAGTACTACAGGTAACAAAAATAATTCATATTTATATAGTGCTAAAATGTTTAATTACTTTACTTTCAGGCATTCAGTATACAGGACAAGTATGATTTTCTCATTTTACAGATGAGGCCACTGAGGCTTGGAAAATCCCAGTAACCTACTTATAATCATGAAAGCTACAAAGTAATAGTGTGTGTCTTTATGTGTGTTCAGCCTTCATTATTGAAGAAGACCATGCCATCAGAGAAATGATGACATGACTTGTACTTGACTTTGTTTTGAGTGAGGGAGGGCTGTGCAGGTCACCAGCCTCACTTCTCCTGCAGAGCCATTGCATCCAGTGAGTAGATATTCATCAAGATGACTGGAGATGACCCAGGATGAGGCAATTGGAGTTAAGTGACTTGCCCAAGGTCACACAACTAGTGAATGTTAAGTGTCTGAGGTGAGATTTGAACTCAGGTCCTCCTGACTCCTGCACTGGTGCTCTATCCACTGCGCCACCTAGCTACCCCTCTCAGAATAATGTTTTTTAAATGGAGTTGTAACATGAGGATTGAAGAAAAGCATAGTACTATGGATAAGAGTGCTTGCTGTATTTGGAGCTAGAGGACCTGAGTTCTAGTCTCAGTGTTACTATTTATTTTCTGGATGATGGTAAGCATAGGATTTAATCTCTCTAGCCTCATTTGTTCCATCTGTAAAATGAAAGAGTTAGACTGGATGAACCTCGAAGCCTCTTCTAGCTCTCAATCTATAAAATTATGAAATATAGAATTGGGTTTATCAAAATAATAGTTATTCATTTGATCTGGGTCTTGAAATATGTGTAGGAATTCAGTAAGTGCAGGTATATAGAAAGATATTGCATGAGTAGAAAGATGCATAATTAATGGTGTGTAGTTAAGGAAATATGGGACATATCTGAAAACAAAAAAAAACAGTGAGCAGTGTCAAATCTAGAGCAGTGTCAAACTCAAATAGAAAAGGGTGCCACTAAACTGTACATAAGGATCCCTACGAGCTACATATTGACTTGAAAAACCACTCATTAACATTATCTATGTTCTATTGTATTTTTATTTATTTTGTTACAAATGTCTCAATTACATTTTAATCTGATTCTGGCCATACTTGAGAGTGCTGAGGATTTATGTGTTTGACATCTCTTATCTAGAGCACAGGGGAATGTAAGAAAAATATATGAGAGATAAAGCAATAAAGATAGTTTGGGGCTATATCATGGAGGTCATCAAGTACTGGATATTGAAGTATGGATTTTAATCTGCAGGCAATGGGAAATGATTACTGTTATTGAGTAGAGGTAAGAATGAATTACAAGACTGAATGTTCCAGGAGATTTGGAACATTAGTCTAGCAGCCATATAAAATAGATGGCTGGTGGAAGGACGACCAGATAGGGCTGTTACTGCCAGTACAGGTAATGAGAAAATATGACAGAATGACAGCAGTACTAATGGACCAGTGGAAGTTATTGTAGTAGCAAAACTACTTATTTGGACTTATTTGGACATGACTAATAAAAGAATGTTTTTATTGAATTATTCAAGGAAGAGTGATATAGTAGTAAGAAGCTAGTCCAAATCCAGGAGGACCTGAATTCAAATTCCAACTCTGACACAAATTAGGTGTAGATCCCAGTGCAAGTCATTTTAATTTCTCAAAGAACTTTTAATATTGTTATAAACAATCCCTCAAGAGGTTGCATTTATTATCATGTAAGTTAAAATGTTAACTAAATATCAACTTAATATGTAAAATGTCCCATAAAACTTGAACATCTATTTAAATGCTAGATATGAGATGATGATATTGTTGTTAAATGACTTACATGGGAGAATGGAAGCATATACTAAGTTTGTCCAGTTTTTATTGGAGAAGCATTGTTCAAGAAAATGTAGAACCATAACTCTTAAATTTAAAGTCCATCGTGGGGGTAATTTAGTTTCAACTCTCATCTTATCTATCAGGTAGTTGACCACAAAGCAAGCGAAGAGACTTACTCAAGGTCATATGAGTAGTAAGATGCATAGCTTGGATTATTTTCTAGTCCATATGGTTGTGAATCCAGTTCTTTCTAAACTCCCTAAAAATTCCCCTATCTACCATAGAACTAGAATTAGGAGTCATCCAGTTGAATCCTTTCATTTTACATATGAGTAAATTGAAATCTCACAGTCGAAGAGACTTACCCAACATTATATATGCTGTCAATATTACAGACATTATTCAAACACGAGTTCTCTGACTTGAAAGTCAAGTTGTCATGACTAAAAATGTTTGCTATAATTGATGATGAGAACACTCATTATTCATGCCTTAAGAGAAAATGAAGAATAAATACAAAGTTGTCTTTCATTTTAAGCTAGTTTATAGCATCTAAAATCATTTGCCAGTAATACCCTCACAAGTGTCAAAATACACGAAATAATAATGAAATGAGCAAACTTAAAAGACTTGCTAAATCACTCGCCTAAGAAGGCCTTGGTAGGAAATGTTACCAAGTAAATGTCATAGCATATCTTCAGAACTGGAAGGAAACTTAAAGTTCCACTAATTCAACCTCTTAATTTTACAGATGATGAAACTACTATTCAGAGCATATCCATAACTTGAACTGGATCACACAGCCATAATTATCATAGTCAAATCTGTACTCTTAAGACACCTGAGAAACTGGAAGTCAGGAGTGTGGGAGAAGGCAGCTTTGGAGAAGATTATGTATTTTGTCTTTTTGTTGTTTGATTATTTTCTGAGGCTACATTGCTTATTATTTTACATCAAATGTTTTTGTTCTTGTTACAAAACAATGACAATATGCTGAATCACCTTATTCACAAAACTCTACCACACTCATAAGCAATGAAATGTATTGAAATATTTAGTCCTTTCCTGATGTCTGCAGCTGTTAGTCATTTTCCCACAAATTTTGTCACATTTCTCTTGCGTGTATTGATTCTGCATATACTTAGATGTAGACATGTTGTCTCTCTTGATAGACCAGAGGCTTTTTGAGGACTGGAGATACAGGGATATTTCTGGGTTTTTAGACACATTTATAACCTTTAGTCTAAGAGAAAACACATAAATGGGTGCTTGCAACTCTTCCTTTTAAACTGATACATACCTAAACATACCATGAATATGAGGAAGTTTATCAGGAGGTTTATAATTGATAGAATTCTAAGTGCTACAGAAATATTTGCCAAATCTGAATTCACTTGGGAATGCATGAGACTCTAGAGAGTGAATATGAAAATGTAATTTGCAGACAGAAGGAAAGAAAAGGAAATGGAATTATGAATAATATCTACATCTACATGTGTTTCACTGAAATACATAATGACAAATAAGTGAAAATCCATATTACATATGCTTTGATCCCTAGACCCTTGAGTTGAATCCTAGGTAACGGCTACACTTCTTACCTTTAAAAGTCTTCCCAAAGTTTAGTGGATATTGAAAAATATATGCATGTATATTCATACATATACATATATATTCACATATAGATGTGTATACACATGTATATATATACACATACACCTACACTTACACCTATACCTACACCTAGGCCTACACCTACACATACAGCTACACATACACATACATGTACCTATACATATGAAGTGATAAGGGTAGAAAAATGTTGCATTGTAGGAGCTGGCAAGTAAGGACTCAGTTCTTAAAGCATGTATAGATCTATCTGTCCTGGTGGGTTTTAACAGAAGATGTAAATATTCCCTGCCTTATTTCAATCAAAACCATGGATGCTTGGTGAACCTGCTTTCTGTTATGAATGATTGAAATTCGCTGTAGTAAAGAAAAGTCTTCTGATTGGCTGAGAAGTGAGAACTGAGACTATATTTAATAATTTCCAGAGGATGACTTTTCAATCTTTCCCCTGGAAACTGTCAAGTGAGGAGGTTTACCTGAGGGCTGATTATTGGGAAAAGGCAGAAAGCCTTGTCTCCCACTTGGCTGCTGTGTGTCCATTAAAGCATGGCACTACTGTCTTCTGACTCTATTTTGTTTTCTTGTTCTTTCCTAAACATAAATGAATGAATATCTACAGATGAAACTGACCAGGCCCTGATCTTGCAAATTTTGAAACATCAGAAGAGCTATCAGAAATCTCCTTAGCAATGTGGAGTCTGTATCAGAGACTACTGAATCCTGTAGCAGTTATGGTGGGACCCAAGTGTAGCAGGCAAGCAATTTGCTGGAATGACCCCAGCTAATCAATGGAGCCATTTATCTATCTTGACAGTACTCCTAAATAAATTAGATGGATATTCTGTGAGGGGGTAAAAAAAGGCACAAGGTACTTTTTTTTAGCCTTGCATGTTCACTACATGTAAACTTTATTACCCCTATATCTTAAGTTTGTGTGCCTCTCCACCCCCCTTTCCTGGGATCATATTGGAGCAAGGGGTTATAAATTCTACCCTCAGTATGCTTTTCCAGTAAATTCATATGTATAAGGAATTTTCCAGTAAATTCCCTTTTAAAACTGATTGATTTCAACTGGATGTTTGATATGGGTGGAGGAGGAGAAAGAAACCACATCAAATGAGGGTCCATGAGTGAACTAGAGTGATGAGTGATACTAGAAGGGACACGAGTGATGCTAGAAGTAATATATTCCCCACCCCACCCCCCAATAACCGGTGATACTCCTCAACTGCCAACTTGCCAGTTTGAGCAGAGGTTGTGAGAATGAGCCCAGAGGCAGTTGCTATGTTGTTAATATGCTGAACACTTTAATTTGGAGTTCTGAATTTATTATCAATCACTAAATCTCACAGAAAGTTAGAGATGTTGGAAAGGTAAAAAAGGTGGCATCCAAGCTGTCCCCTGATTCTAATCTTCCAATTGGGGGCAAACTTACTTCCACTTTCGGCCTTCAAATTGACTGATCACCAAAACTATCCAAGCTATCAATTTTTGCTTGTTTCTGAATTGCAATCGGAGGCACTGCCGTCAATACTATGTATCCTCAACTCCATAATTGATTGATCTGATAGAGAATGTGTCATAACAGCCAGAACATTGAGCTCCTTTCTCCTTCTTGTGTAATTCCAATGGGCTCATTCTAGAACTGACTGCTCTCTTCCAACAGCTAATAATTATAATTCATTCTACCTGTGTATACTTAACCCTTGAATTAATAGCTGGAATGAGGATATCACATCACAGTCCAAAACTGGCTTCAAGATTTGTCTTGCTTAGGTGAATCAGATGACAAACAATTTTAACATCCACTTTCAATTCATTTAAAATTAAACCTCCTGCTCCTCCCCTCCCTTGGAAAAAAGATTTCAGAACATCAAAATATAACAAATCTTATCTATAGGTTTCTGCTGTCCATAAAAGCAAAGTGAGCTAAAGAGATAGAAATTATTCAGGATATTTAGACAAGATTATTTGATTTCTCAAACCTTAAAAAAATATTTTAATTAGGTTTCCACCTAACTCTAGACACCTATTTCATTTCTTCCCATAATTATATCTGCAAATTACCAGGCTGATTATTTCATTATTTAATATGAAAGTATAAGCTCTATACATATGATACATTAAAACTTGGATAATGTGCAATATCTCACTTTTATAATAAAATTCTATTATTTCCCATTAAAATGGGAGATATTTGCATTCCTACTTATATATTTCCTATAAGTATACTACATCCCCACTCTGAATTGCAACTTAGGAAAATAGGATAATTTTAGTTAGAAGAGACTTTGTAGGTCACCTAGTCATTGAAACATGGGATTAGAATTGGAAGACATTTTTATGTCTTCTAGTCCAACTCACTCATTTTACAAATGAGGAAACTGAGTCCCAGAACTTTTAAGTCATTTGTCCAAGGTCACATCAGGGTATCATGCAGAACCTAGGATCAAATTGTGTTCAGTGGAATGATCATTGGCTCTAGGGACAGAGGTTGTTCAGTTATTTTAATTATGTCTGACTTTTCATGTCCCTGTCTGGGTTTTGTTTTTTTTTTTGGCAGAGATACTGGAGTGGTTTGCCATTTCCTTCTCCAGCTCATTGTACAGATGAGGAAAGTAAGGCAAACAGGATTAAGTGACTTGACCAGGTTCACACAGCTAGGAAGTATTGAGGCCAGATTTGAACTCAGAAAGATGAGTTTTCCTGACCTGAAGGTCCAATCCTCTATGTACTGAACCATATAGTCAAACAAGGTCAAAGGATCTGCATTCAAATCCTTCCTTGGATATTTACTACCTGTGTGACATTAGACAAATTACTTAACGTTCCTAGTATCATTTTCCTGATCTGAAAAATATAAGGGTGACATTCTCAGGTCTTGTCTTGTTCTAGACCTATGAATCATGACTCCAAATTTAGTGATCTTTCTGTCAAATCATGAAGTTTCACCCCACCCCCATTTGTTAGTGGACTTTTGTATTTCAATGAGAATATTTCAAATGCAAAATATCTTTCTAGTTAAAAAATTGAGCAGCAAGACACAAAATTATAGATGTAGCTAGAAAAGGAAAGTAGAGATCATATACCCCAATTCCTCATTGTGCACATGAGGAAAAACTAAGGACCAGAGAGGTTAATTGATTTGCCCATAGATAAATAGGTAGAAAATGTCAGAACTGGCAACTGGACTTAAATCTTTTGATTCCAGTTTCAGTGGTGTTTCCTTAGTTTGGGATGTTTCCCTCTTTAATATGACAATGCTTATTGGATTTATATTATATTATTTCCAAACTTCAAACTATTGAATATATGCATCATATTATACTGGTGCTTATCATTCCTTTTAGAAGAGAATCTATAAAATCTTGGGGTGATATCATGAGTGAGAATTGAATTTAGGTGAAGAAAAATGGAAGCCATAAACTAATAATCCTACAATTGGAATGAATTTTAGAGCTTATCTAGTCCTACTCCTTCATTTTCCACATGAGGAAACTGAGGCACAGAGTCTTTAGGTGACTTGCTAATGAGGAGCAGAGCTAGCATTTGAGCTGAGGTATCTCCAAGCTCAGAATTTTTCCACCCACATCAAGAAAAAGAGACTTAAATAGCTAATATTGATATGTATGCATACATATATACACATACATATATATTCACACACATTTAGGGTATATGTATGTGTTTGTATGTGTATATATGTGTATGTATGTATGTGGGTGTATACTTAGAAGTATCTGTGATCTCATAAATTTAGAATTTCTTTCCTATGATCCATGTAACTACTCAGGCATGCAAACTCATCCCATGTGACTCCTCCCTTCTTCATCTCTACCTCCTGAATTATCTGTCTTTCTTCAAATCTCAGCTAAAATTCCACCTTCTCCAAGAAGTCTTTTCCCTGTCCCCTTTGACCTTAGTATCTTCCGTCTGAGATTATCTCCAATTTCTCATGTATATAGATTGTTCATACATAGTTGTTTGGATACCGTTTCCTCCTATTAGAATGTGAGCTATTTGAAAACAGGGTCTATTTTTGTCTTTTTTATTGTTGGTGTATTCTAAGGTGCTGCCTTTTACATAGTAAGAGTTTAATCAATTCTTGTTAATTTGATTTAAATTGACTGGGAGTACCCCAACATGCTGGAGGCCTGCCTCATTTTCTCCTCTCATCCCTTGCCCTAGTCATGGGCCCAGAAAACATGGAAATGAGAAAGAAATTTTGTTGTTGTCCTCTTAAAGGATAATTTCAGATTGAAGAGGAAAAATTAGAAAAATTAATTGATGAGACTAAAAAAAAATTGAGAAGAATCCAATGTTGCAGTGGATACGGTAGTGGACCCAGAGTCAGTAAGACTGGAGTTCTGTTCTGACCTGAGACACCCTAGTTTTGTGTCCTTCAGTTTCCTTATTGGTGAAACGAACGTAATTCTAATACCTAATTCCAGGGTAGTTGTGAATATAAGATGAAATATATGTAGAGGACTTTGTAAACCTTAAAGAACTGAGTAAAATCTAGCTATTAAAATAGAATAAGTGAAACCAATGAATCAATAATCATTTAGTGGGTGTCTACTATGTCAAAGTGGTTCTTTTTTGTCTTTATTTCTTCTTTTACCCTCAGAGAAGTGAAAAAAAATTTACTTTCTGGATGAAAATATAATTTCTTCCCTCCATCCCCCCTTTCAATACACAACACCCAAACAGACAAATTTTCATCTCACTGATTGTAGCTAAGTCTCAATGACTGTTGATGATGAGGGATTGCTGCATGCCCTGCTACAGAAAAACTGTGGAAAGAATAAAAATGTGCTTGTTTGGACCTTCCTCCTGCTCTCCCTTCCTGCTCTCAGGTGCCACCATCTGCCACAAAACCCATCAGAGAAGTCCTTGTAATCCTCTGCAACACACACATTCTCATTTTATTTTTTGCCAGAGGCTGCTTTGAGGGACTATTTGATCACAGGTTTCCATGACTGCATCAAAAGGCTTTTTTTCAAGTGAATTAGGAAAAAAAGGAAAAGCAATTTCTTAATGCTGATGATTCACTGAAAAGGGATCAGACATTAAAATACAAGATAATGAGTTCATGAAGCATTACATTACTGCATGGAGCTATTTCATCAGCTCTCTCTTGAGCTTGTGTTAGCTTATTGTCTACCACCGAATCATACGTTTGCTGCAGATGGAGAATGCGTTCTAGGGAGAATAGATTTAAATTTGGGAGCACAGTATCAGTGATGGAGATCACTATGAAACAGGGAACTTTGTTGAAAGAGGCGATTCAGTGAAGCAGACAGTTCTCCTTTTGCCACCCTGTGCAAAGCAGAGAAACATTTCTTCACATCACAGAAAGGGTCCTAAAACACATGGCACCATAGATTCCTGGCAGCCTCTTTGAAAGAAAATGCCAGGGAGAGAATAGAAGGACCCCTGCTGTAAAGAATGAAGGTGTACAGGAGAGATACACTGAGTTATATGCACTGACTCATAAGTGACCTTTTGGAAATTGACTTTGGCAAAAGCCTGACTGCTGTTAGGTTGATGTAGCGGGTGGTATCGCAATCTGTCATCTCCACTTGACATATCTTTTATTGAGGGGGACAAGTAGGAACCCCTTATTGGCTGAGGGAGAATTTTCTACTTACATCCCACACAATGATTTAAAAATATATTCCTGGAATTTGACATTTACAGGCACATATTTAACCCTCTTTAACATTATGAGCTCTGAAAAATGTTGGGGATTTTTTTTTTTGGTTACTCATTGAATGGCAGAATCCAAAATACTTGTCCTTTGCCACTGGAGGGCTAAGGGAACCTCCTCATCATGTAAAATGGGTCAGAAAAAGCAGCAGCTTAAGTGAATAAAAACTCAACTTGTGATATCTTTTCCTTTTAGCATTCTTCTTTCCCCAAATAACAGAAATCAGTTCATTATTTTGATGAGATATTTTAAATGGTCCCCTCACCCTGTGAGTTTCTTTTTAAAAATTTTTTAAGTATATGAAGTTGTTTGCTTTTTTCAAAAAATGTCATCAGTGAACTAGAAACTAATTAGCATCCATTCATCCACAGAAATGACATCCTCCCATTTCAAGAAAATACATCCTTAGACTCCATGGATTTTAAAACATTCTCTAGGTATTACTTGTGGGGGAGGGTGTTACAAATAAAAAAATGAGATGAGAAAACAATAGACATTCAGGTATTAATGTGTCTTTCATAAGTTAATCAATAAGCATTTGTGCAGTATGTACTATGTGTCAGGCACTGTGCTAGAGGCCACGGATAAGAAAACATAAATAAAACAAGCCCTACCCTTAAGGATCTTACATTCTAAGACTGGAAGGGGGTGGTAATGGTGAAGGAGATAAGAAAACTTGTGTATTCTCTTTTTTTTTTTAATATAAATTTACTTAACTTTTTACATTCATTTTCACAAAATTTTGGGTTTCAAAATTTTCTCCACATTTGTCTCCTCCCCCCACCCCAGTACACTGAGCATTCTAATTTACCCTATCACCAATCTGCCCTCTCATCTATCATCCCTTCCTTCTCTTGTCCCCATCTTCTGTCCTGTAGGGCCAGATATCTTTCTATTCCCCATTACCTATATTACATATTTTCTGGTAGCAAGAAAAATACTCGACAGTTGTTCCTAAAACTTTGAGTTCCAACTTCTCCCCATCCCTCCCTCCCCACCCATTCCCTTTGGGAAGACAAGCAATTCAATATAGGCCATACCTGTGTAGTTTTGCAAATGACTTCCATAATAGTCGTGTTGTGTAAGACTAACTATATTTCCCTCCCACCTATCCTGCCCTCCATTGTTTCTATTATCTCTTTTGATCCTGTCCCTCCCCGAGGGTTGACTTCAAATTGCTCCCTCCTCCCATTGCCCTCCCTTCCATCATCCCCCCACCCTGCTTATCTCCTTCTCCCCCACTTTCCTGTATTATAAGATAGGTTTTCTACCAAAATGAGTGTGCATTTTATTCCTTCCTTTAGTCCAATGTGATAAGAGTAAACACGTTTTTTTTCCTCAGCTCTCCTCTTTTTCCCTCCACTAAAAAGTCTCCTGCTTGCCTCTTCTATGAGAGATAATTTACCCCATTCCATTTCATCCTCTCTCCTCCCACTACATTTTGCTCTCACTGTTTACATTGATTTCTTTTAAGATGTAATCGTATCCTATTAAATTCACTCTGTGCTCTCTGTCTCTGTGTGTGGGTGCATATGTGTATGTGTGTGTGTACACGTACATGTGCACGTGTTTGTGCGTGTGTGTGTGTATGTGTGTGTGTAATCCCACCAACTACCCAGATACTGAAAAATTTCAGGAGTTACAAATATTGTCTTTCCATATAGGAATGTAAACAGTTCAACTTCAGTAAGTCCCTTATGACTTCTCTTTGCCGTTTACTTTTTCATGCTTCTTCTCATTCTTGT
>CM053770.1:218677387-218703477 GCA_028658325.1 Potorous gilbertii
GCTCAAAAAATATTTCCTACAAGGTTTTTCCTAATTGCCTCCTATTACTTTGATTTACTCTCTGAATAGTTTTACATTGATCTCTCTGTTCTATGCCATATTCCCTGGTAAACTCCTTGAAGACAGGAAGAATTCCTAAGAAATATTTATTCATACTCCCAGGGCCTAAAGCAGTGCTTGGCAGATTGTAGGATGTTAATAAATGTTGTTTAATTTACTTAGATTGCCTGAGAACTTACTTTGGGCTGGCGTATGATCAGGTAAAGTTTGACAGACAAAGGGGGTAGGGTTACGGTTGGACCACAAGGATCAAGAATTGACTTCACGAAAGGAATTTGGCATTTGAGATAGCAGGACAGTTTTACTTTTGAGAAAACTGAGGCAGCCAGAAGGTAAGTGACCAACCTGTTTCCTTCTCCAGTTCATTTTACAGATAAGGAAACCAAGGCAAACAGGTTTAGATGACTTGTCCAGGGTCACACAGCTAGGAAGTGTCTGAGGTCAGATTTGAATTAAATTCTTCTGGACACCAGGCTGACAGCCCTATCCATGATGTCACCAAAGTGCCCTGTATCTAACACTAGATTCCTCCAGTAATGCTCCAAGAAAGTGGAATACAATAATATCCTCTGAGGCCCTTCTTGTTCAAGGAAGCAATGGAGATATCATCAATGAAATATATGACCAGAGGGGAAAGATAGGCCAGTCATAAAATGAGAAGGATAGCTCACACATAAACTGGTATTCCTAAAATGTCAAGAAAAGGTAAGAGAAACTCCTTGCTTCTTGCCAGTATCTGTCATGAAAACTCAAAATGGGAGGTGGAGTCAGTATGTGTGTGTGTATTCATCCTTTGTTGCCAAAGAAGACCATGCCATCAGAGAAATAATGACATGACTTGCACTTGACTTTGTTTTAAGTGAGGGAGGGCTGTCCAGGTCACCAGTCTCACTTCTTTCCAGAGTCATCTGAATCCAGGGATCACATATTCATCAGGATGACTGGCGATGACCCAGCATGAAACAAATGAGGTTAAGTGACTTGCTCAAGGTCACACAGCTAGTGAGTGTCAAGTGTCTGAGGTGAGATTTGAATTCAGGTCCTCTTGACTCCTTCATTGGTGCTCTATCCACTGCACCACTTAGCTGCCCAATAAATGCCTGAGGCTAGATTCAAACTCAGCAAGATGAGTCTTCCTTTACTTCCTTTGTTTTGCTTACTTCCTTTCCTCCAGGCCACACCCTCTGCCCACTGTGCCAGCTAGCTGCTCTTTCTAAAGAATGGCTTTGCAAAAAGGTTGCCATCAAGAATAAAATTAGAAAATGGGAAGGAATATTGAATTGAAATTTATTGTATTCATTAGAGGAAAACAATGGCATCATCTTTACCTTTCATGTAGTTGAAGCTTCCTGTCAGTATGAGGCAAATTGGAAGAAGTCAGAAAAGAGGGACAAAGGGGAAGGGGTCAGTATTGTAAAGACCTTAGTTCAAATCTGACCTCTGACAATAGCTGTGTAACCTTGTATAAGACATTTAACTCTGTCTCAGTTTCTTCATCTGTAAAATGAGCAGGACAAGGAAACAGCAAACCATTCCTGTATCTCTAACAAGAAAACCCCAAGCAGGGTCACAAAGACTCGAACACAACTGAAATAACAACTGATACACGATTGTAAAGGCTTTGATGTGTTTGGTGCCACTTGGGCTCCAGAGAGTTTGTTAAATTTTTGTAGTGAGTATTTATACTTTGGAAATCAAACTAGGTCAGAAATCAGTCCTTGGTTTATTGTTTTGTTGATTATTAGAATTAAGAAGAGGGAAAGAGAGAATAACATTTTCCTGATAATAAGCTTCCTAGGGAATTGTGGAAAAATCAGAGAATTCCCAAAGTAGATTTGCCAGAACACAGAATCAATGTATCCCATATTCCCTGGAAATAGGAAGGTAGAAACTATGTCTTCAAAATCCTAATTAGAGCATGAATGGAATAAGACATTTCAGACACTGTACTAGTGACCACAATTATTTTCTCATTTTATCGTGACAGCAACATTACAAGTAATCTCAAGAAGCAGAAGAAGCTCATTCTGTCCAATCACCTGAAGTATAGGACAAAAATGGAGGGAGAAACCAGAGGTCTAAAAGCATGTCATCTCAGACACCTGTCTAGAGACTGAGAGAAAGTTCATCAGAAATCACAGTGTGCCTATTCTCTGCTCTGGAGATGACTTAGGACAAGGGAAGGAGCAAGAGAATTTTAAACATCCCCCATCTCAGGAGGCTGAGGAAACACTTCAGTAGAAATTCAGTTCTCTACTATGTCAGTAAAATAGTAAAAATCAGAGTAACTGACTAAGAATACAATAAAAAAGCCAAGATATCAGTTATCCAGACAAAAAAGTAGCTTAGGAGATAGAAAACCAACAGCAAGAGCACAAATCAAAATGAAGAATGAACAAAATAATATCAAAAGGGAAACTATAATTAGAAAATATTACAATATAAAGGAAATGAATCAATAGTACTTAATGGAAGACAGAATCTTATAAACCTCACAGAGATCATGGAATGACAATGAGCAAATCTCATAATGACTCCTTTCAGTTTCAGGAAGTCAATAAACATTCATTAATCAACTAATTTTTACCAGGGAGTGTATTAAGCATTAAGAACAGAAAGAAAGGCAAAAGACTATTCCTAATGGGAGAGGCATCACGCAAATGACTATGTACAAACATGAGATATATATTTGTTTTTGAAGATGGTCTTCTAGGTAGGAAGAAAGAGGTATGTATTGGAAACTGAAAATATTGTAAAAATAAAAGAAATCAATAAAACCCACATTCAACTATCTTTACAAAAAAGGTGATGGGAAAAAATTAAGAGAAAAATTAAAAGTATGTAATGCACATATCCCTCCCACCCACCCAAGAGATCCAGTTGTTAAAAATTACCAGCACACCCATGAGTTCACTGGTTTTGGAGTGAGAATATCTGGGTTCAAATCCAACCTCTGATGATTTCTACCTATTTGATCTTCCCTGGGCTTAGTTTTCTCATCTACAAAATGAGAGGATAGGACTAGAAAGCCTCTTAGGTCCCTTCCAACTCAATGTCTATGACCCAATGAATAAGACAAAATATCCCACAGCTGTCTGAATGTAATAAACTCTACGCAGTGAAGTTGATCAGGAGTTCACTTTTTTATTTACTTTTAATTTCCTTCTGGCTTTTACAAATATAACTTGTGTTCATGAAAATGCTACATCAAAGTAGCCATAATAAATAATTAGGGCTTTATCAAAGACAGTTTTGTCCTTCCAGCTGCTAAGATTGTACAGGCTCACATTATTTGCGTAGGATTGTGAAGTGACTCAAGAACAGCTGGGATTTTTATATGATCCATTCCATGATTGGATCTGAAATGGATTTTTCCAGCATTTCCTTTTGGATTTTAAAAGCAACAGCAACAGTCCAAAAATCATTTTTTTAAAAAGGTCTTTCTCCTATCTAGAGAAGAAATTACCTTTGATTGGTTCATGTTAAGTATGATTGAAAATGGAATATGTTTAAAATAAAAATTTAACTTGAAATTGTGTATTTTCAGCATGATCTTTCAGATGGTGGGGTCATGGTACACCATCATGTCCATAGTCTAGCCCTATTAATTATTTCCCTCACAACACACACTAGGTAAAACAATGAGGCAAGAGATATTTAGTTCTTTAGGAACAAAGATATAAATTGGAGAGCTGTTTCTGACTAGTCAAATTTCAGGCTACAAAAGCCAAAAATAGGAGTAAAAGAGAGGGACAAGAAAGGAGAGATGAAAGATGTAACGATTCTATTGGCTCAGAAGCTCCCTCCCCCTTTCCCCTTATTTCTTTGTCCTGTTTCCTTAATTCACCTCTCCTATTCCTCTCCATTTTCCTCCCTCCTTACCCTTTTTCATGCCCTTATTTTGGAGGAGGGCAGCAACGTGGTGCAGTGGATAAAGTGCCTGGCCTGGAGTCAGGAAGACTTATATTTGTGAGTTCAAATCTGACCACAGATATTGATGAACTGTGTGTGGGGAAGTCACTTACTCCTGTTGCCTCAGTTTCTTCATCTGTAAAATGACCTAGAGAAGGAAATGGCAAACTGCTGCACTGTCTTTGCCAAGAAAACCCCAAATAGGGTCAGAAAGAGTCTGAGATGACACAACAATCACAATATTTTTGGGAAGTGATGGAAAAACAATCTTTTTTTTTAGGTGGGGTAGAATTGATTGGATTTGCTTCTATTCACCAACCTGCCTGTATGTTTATGTGTATGGTTGGGAGTGGGGCAGATAATTACCACCAAAAAAAACATGACACTATATTGGGAAAATGGGTTTTAGTTTTATTGTGGTAATGAAGTAATTGCAAAATGATGGTGATTGGGTCTGTTTGTTATTTTCCTTGGTTTCCTAGTGCTTAATGTCTGGCACATAATAACCACTTAATAAATGCTGATTGACTGACTCATTGGAGCATACCTTTATGTGCATAATGTGACTCATACTACTAGAGGATCCTCTCTCTCTCTCTCTCTCTCTCTCTCTCTCTCTCTGTCTGAAAGTATTACATCTTTCCTTTTAAGCAAAAGACCCAATTTTTACCTCCACTGTCCTAGACACAAAATTAACCAATCATTCACTCATCAAGCATCTATTAAGCAATGCTTAAGTGTCAGGCACCAGGCAGAAACTGGGAATACAGAGGATATAAATGGGGAAACAGACATAAAAATGAAGCATTTCTTGGCTTCAATGATGATGCTATATTCTACTGGGAAAGATAACATATACAGCTTAGTTCATTTGGGAGGAGGGGGTATTCAGGAAAATCTTTATATAGAAGGCAACCTGAGCTTTGAAAGGAAGTATTTCTTTGAAGAGATGGAAATGAGGAGAGACCGTAATCTAGGCAGAGAGGATGGAAGACAATGGGAGGAGCATCAAGGAAGTCAGTTTGGCTGGAACAAAGACTGTAGAAAGAGTAATCATATAGAATATATCTATGCATTCTCTTTAGCCTTGGGTGATACATGAAAAATGAAGACATACCCAGGAGGGCCACATTCTGCTTTTCATAATTAGGGAAGAAGGAAAAAGAAAGGAGAGGAAGGTAAAAGAGCGCTATTTGTGGCATCAAATAAAATGTCACCAAGCATTGATCTATTGACGTTGTTCTTTTCTTCTTCCCCCTCCTCTTCTTCTTCTTCCTCCTCCTTCTCCTCCTCCTTTTCTTCTTCTTCCTAATTTTGAAGGCATTCTTTTCTTCAGTGAGCTTTTGAACCTCCTTTTCCCTTTGTCCAATCCTGCTTTTTTAAAGCGTTCTTCTCCTCATTGACTTTTTTGGACCTCTTTTGCATTTGGGTTAGTCTATTTTTTTAAAGTGTTATTTCCTTGGGTTATTTTCTTGGGTATTTTTTGGGTCTCCTTTAGCAAGCTGTTGACTTGTTTTTCATGATTTTCTTGTATCACGCTCATTTCTCTTCCCAATTTTTTTTCTACTTCCCTTACTTGAATTTCAGAATCCTTCTTGATCAATTCCATAGTCTGGGACCAATTCATATTTTTCTTGGACTTTTGACTTCACTGTCTTCTGGTTGTATGTTTTGATCTTCTTTGTCACCAAAGTAAGATTCTGTAGTCTGGCTTCTTTTCTTCTGCTTCCTCATCTTTCCAGTCAAATATTGGATTTTCTAACTCTCTGTCAGGGTAGCACTCTTGGGGTTGGGTTTGGGGTTGGTTTACTGATCCAGGCTTCAGGGGTTTTGAAGCATTGTATACGATGTATATTATTTTCGATCCCACCTCTGCTCTGGGGCTTTGACCATACCCCAGCCAGACTGCACCCCTCCCTCATGCAGGTGTGACAGAATTTTCCCACTCACCTTCTGTGGTATCTTTGAAATTTTTGGGTTGAGAAGTCTGAAAACTGCCACAGCTGCCAGTGATTTAGTCCCCTGAGGCCTGCTCCAGCCATGTCTGTACTTACACATCAGATTGATTACTGCTCTGCTCCCAGGCCAGTGCAACAAACATATCCTGTAGATGTTCCAGGTTGTCCTGGGCTGGATATTTGTCTCACTTCTTTCCTTGGTGTGTTCTGCAGCTTTAGATTTTGGTTAGAGTTATTTTTACCCTGGAGATTTGGGGAAAGAGCTCCAGCAGATCTCTACTTTTACTCCACTATCTTGGCTCTGCCCCATTTATGCTGTTTTTGAGTCTGGTTTTTGAATTTTTTATTCAGGTCTCACTTTTTAAACAAAAATGCTTGAAAGTCCTCTATTTCATTGAATACCAATTCCCCCCTCCTACACTGAAGGAATATACAAATTTTTGCTGGGTAAGGGATTCTTGGTTGTAATTCTAGCTGTTTTTCCCTCTGGAATATCATATTCCAAGCCCTCTAATCCTTCAATGTAGAAGCTTCTAAATCTTCTTTTGTGGGTTGATCCAGGGGGTCCCACTGTCTGTTCGGGTTGAGTCTGTGCTGCTGTGACCTGTACTGGATTGTGCTTCATTCTCACCCAGGTGTGACAGATCTTTCCTGCTGACCTCCTAAATGGTCTTTGGCTGGAAAATTATTTCATCCTATTCTTTTTTGAGTTCTGCTACTCCACAAATTACTTTGTGGGATCATTTAAAAATGTTCAGAGAACTCTGGGGGAAAACTCAGGCCAGTTTCTGCCTTTCTCTGCCATCTTGGCTCCCCTCTCAATCTATTTACTTTCTACTAAGTCTAAGGGAAACTATCCCAAAGTGGGATACCTCAGGAGGTAGTAGGTTCTGTCTTGCTGTCTCACTGGAGGGATTCACAAAAGGTTGGATGGCCACTATTCAAACATGTTATAGAAGAGTTTTCCATTCATTATTCGTTGGACTCTGGTTTGTCTTTCAGATATTTATATGGCTCAGGAACTCAATTCTATGTATGTAGCTATATGTCTTAGATACAAAAAGAATACAAGGGTTTTTGGAGAGGGAATGTCCTATCAATTTTGGAGGTAATGTGGGATGGGGGTGAGTAATGAGATCAATGAAGGCTTTGTATAACATTCCTGATAATATATCATCCAGTCTTTACTTCTCATCTTACTTCCCTCTCATGAGGTTTTCTGAGAGAAAAACCACTAGCTTCTGGAGCATCTCATTCTACTTTGGGACATCTTGAAAAGTTAGCAAAGTGTTTTCTTACATCAGGCCTAAAACTGCCTCCATGCCCTTTTTACTCATTGGTTCAAATCTTGGAACCAAGTAGGATGGATCTAGTATATTTGCAGCATTCTGGCCTGTAAACCCAGAGATTGATTAAACCGTCCAGAGAGTGCTTGACTTGAAGGTCACAAAGACTCTGAAACACTGAACATTTGATAACTTTATTTTTATTACTTTGTTGTGAAAGAAAGGTAAGTATCTGGATCCATTAATAGTTCTCTGAGGCTATGTACTTTCATTTACTCTGTTTTTTACTTCTCACTATTACCTCTTGGTTTCTAAACCAGGAGTATGCCAATCATGATGTCTGTGCATATGGCTCTATTCTCCTTTACTAGTCTTGCCCTTTGCTTTCCATACCCAATATTGTATCAGTCACTAATCTCCACTGATCTTGAACATCAGTTTACTTAAATTAAACACATAGTAAAATTAAAACAGTAAATACATGTATCACATAGCACAGAATTATCGCTTTTCAGATCAATCTTTGTAGGTAACCTAAACCATCTTTCAGGTTAGAATCCTACTCCTCACCTTTTATCCTCCCAGGCATAACATGTGCTTGGGAGAGAGTCAGTTCAGAAATTGATATCATATAATAGCCTTCATTTGCTGAATCTTTCAGTTGCAGCTATATAAAACAAAAGGAGAGAAAGCTACTGATTCCAGGCTCCTGTAATTCTGTTAAGTTCTAGCTTATATACCTCCCATTCCTTGAAATTCCCTGCATTGAAAACTGCCAAGATTCAAAGTCCAAGGACCTTTGTGGTTCAGAGCCCAGGTAGAATGATTAAACTCTGCTCCCTTGCTACCATTATCTGTCTAACTATCCTTTCTCCGTCATCATTCCTAAATAATACCTTGCAGCTGATGCCCATCATATCCCTTCAACTTTCTTCTCCTCCATCTTTCTAGTCTAAGCGGGAAGAGACCAAAAGAATAAAAGATGCTATGTTAGAAAATTAGAGTACTGGCAAATACCCTGCACCCATCTAACATTTCTATATTTAAAATAATTTTTATACAAATTATTTATAGATCTATATTTCTTTGCCCTTTCTAGGTACCTGCCCCTTCAATATATGAAGGCATAAATGACCAATTGTACCAAACTAGGTCTGCCTCAGTTTTGAAGTGATAGCTTAACCACCAAGGACTTTATACCATTCTATGCCCTCACTCCAAAACTGGATCATCCCATTCAAAGATCTCAGATGTAGCTAGGGGGTACAGCTTGACACATATATCCAGCTTCTCTTCTATTGAATATTTTAGGTACCTTTCTGTTTCCCAATAGAAATACTTATGTGTTAGTTTTACTTGTTATAGATAACTTTTCTAGCCTGACCTATTTTTAATTTTAGTGAGGAAAACTGAAATGTTAATGCTTTCCTTTCTTGCCTTCCAAGTGCTTACTGACCCCCCCCTCCAAAAAAAAGAGAAAAATGGTATCATTTTACATTTTAGTGAGACAAAGACAAGGTTTAGTTTCTTTAAAGCATATTGAATTTCTGAAAATGTCATTAATGAATGCTGATCATTTGGGTTCCTTAGAAGGACAGAAGTTTAATCAGCTGTTATCTAAAAGTCTAGACATTGCCAAGTCTAATGAAATAAATTAGATTTTTTAAACTAAGTCCAATGGTAGTTACAGTTTCTGGATATTCAACAATGTTTATGTCTCATGCTCAAAGTGTCAATTTCCTCTCTTCTTTCTGTACAAATAACAATGAATACTAGAAATATCAGACACATGGCATGGATGAAATTCCTGGCATTGGCACCAGTTACCATCCCAGGTTAGGGTACATCTTTGGCAAGGTAGCCAAGAGGTCAATATCTTCTCATGTTCAGTCAGGTCTGATTCGAGGGTCTGTACCCTGACTTTGCCAGGGTAAATACTGACACTCCTTGTGTTCCTTGAACCCTTCTCATAACCACTTAGAACTTCCTTTTTTTAAATTTTATTCATTCATTCATTCATTTAGTTTTAGTTTTTGATATTCACTTTTGTATGATTTAGAACTCCAAATTTTCCCCCTCCTTTTCTTTCCCCCACCTAATACATTATGCAATCTCATATAGGCTTCATATGTACAATCCTATTAAACATATTTCCACTTTAGACATATTGGGAAAGAAGAATCAGAAGAAAAGGGACAAATAATGCGAAAGAAAAAAACATTAAAGAAACAGAAAATAGTATGCTTCAATCTGCAGGACTTTTCTTTCTTTAGGACAACCAAGAGAATGAGAGGCAATAGTTGTGACTTTCTCTTTAAAAGCCTTTGTAGATGGGCTACCTCCTTTTTCCATGAGGACTTATGAGCTCTCTTTCTTTCTTTCTTCCTTCCTTCCTTCCTTTTTTCTTTCTTTCTTCCTTCCTCTCTCTCTCTCTCTCTCTCTCTCTCTCTCTCTCTCTCTCTCTCTCTCTCTCTCTTTCTCTCTCCCCTTCATTCAGGAGTTTAGGATTTCCACTTAGTTCCACTTAGTCGTCTAGGGGAATTCCCTTTCTACCAGGTTCCTATTCATTAAAGTTTTTCAAAGAAAATTTCAGCACCTTCCAACAAGAAACTTTCCTTGTCTCCCAATGTCTTTCTGGGAAGTAAGTATACAAATGATCATAGGGCAGAGCAAAAGTGAAATCTATCGACTGAAGGGAACCTGAATCATTTTCTTAGAGTGTATGGAAACTTTTGAGAGAACAGTGACCTTAACCCCTGGATCATTTGCCTTAAAGAAAAGATAAAAAGGGCAAGAGGTAATCATCTGGAATTATGTTAAAACATTCATACTTACTGAATAAATGTTCCTGGAGATTGAATGTATATAACTACTGTCTTAGCATACCCTTTCCTTTCCTAGAATGGCACTGATTCAAGGAGAAAGAGCATCCAACTCTAGGAGTCAAGGATATGACAATGAAATTATTGTTTTGCATGGGGCAGAACTCTTTCCAAGATAAGAAGGTTAATTTGTTTGTTGAGTGAAGGTCAGAGTTCCCAATGGATAGATGGGCATTTTGGTATGAGTAACCCTAGTAAGGAGAATTACCTGCTTTGTGATTACTTAGGAGGATCAAGGTGTCTTGTGCTCAGTAAAATAAGTCTTCACAACTTTTGTGTTCAGGTTGGCAATATGCTCATTCCCCAATCTCTGCCATTCTTATAATGGCATCAACTTGGTTGCTTAGTTCAGAGGGCATATGAGGTCTGAGATGGATTTTAACATGTCCAACAAATAGCTGTATTGCCTTAGTGAGAAATGATGGTGAAATTCTTCTAATGGTGTTGACATAAAAAGGAAAGACCTTGATTATAAAATCATGTTCTCTCTAGACTCCAGAGGATTCAGCCAAAATGGCTCAACCACTGTTCAGAAACTAGTGCAGATGGAGATATTATCTGAACCATTTTTTGAAACTCTCTTACATGTCAGCCATATGACTTACAACTCAGCCAACTGGATGGACTAGCCAGGACACACATCCCTGAGGGTATCCTCCGTTATAGAATTAATGGCTTATGGTGGTGTGGTTAGCTTTATTAAACTATTTTTTTCTTTTTTTTTTCATTAATTTTAACAAGAAATGACCCTGGGATAGGAAGAATAGTTTTAAAGAAATATAAGAAAATTTGAGGCATCAATATAATAATGTTTATCACATCCAAAAGAAAATGTTTAAAAACAAACTATCCCACATTTTTAATGACATTGCATGTGAAAGGTAGGCCATGAAATACATAATTAGGGGTATGTATAATCATAAAAAATATGGGTAATCATGTATCAAGCCTGAAGGATGACTCATATTGGTATATGAGAAGGTGCTCTATTGGTATATATTAAATGAATACTAATGATAACAACTCATTATTATAAAGTAAAACAAAGGAAAATGAAACAACAAAAACAACTTAGAGACTTCTATTCCATTGTAGTGATTCACCATAGATCATCTATGGAAGAATATAGACAAGAAGGTTGGATGAGAAGGAATTGATGAGTTGTGCTCTCCATCTACAACAGTGAGATCATAACACTTCTGAAATATTCAAATAATACATTCAGAGAGCTATGTCTTGAATTAAATTCATTTTTGTTTAGTTATGTGATCCTTGCAAAGTATTTCACAATGTAATGTTCCAGGATTAATTTAAGTTACTGTCATTCAAAATGGTCATGTTCCAGCTGACTGGCATATTAACTATTCACTGCACATGGTATTCCATCTTTTGTCTCAGTATTTTCAGAAGGGGTTGTCCCCATGACTAGAACACTTCCTTCTCATCTTTACATCTATGAATTCCCAGCTTTTTTAAAAAATCAATTCAAACTCTTTCTTCTACGTAAGTCCTATCGATTCCTCAGAGGGTAGTCTTTCCTCCCCAATTACTTCACATATATATATATATATATATATATATATATATATATATATATATATATATATAGTATTCATTTTTCTGTGTACATGGTATATTATTTTTTTTAAATTTCTCTCACACTCCCTCCTTCAAAATGGCAAAAAATAAATCAAAAAATAAACATAACAAAAAAGAAAATAATATGCTTCATTCTGCTTCTGATTCTATGGTTCTTTCTTTGGATAAGGATAGGATTTTGCATCGAGTCCTTTGGAAATGTTTTAGGTGCTTTCATTGCTTGGAAGTGCTATGTCTATCAGAAACAGTCCCTGCAAACCATGGCTGTTATTGTGTATAATGTTCTCCTGGTTCTGCTCATTTCACTCAGCATCAATTCATATAAGTCTTTCCAGGTTTTTCTGATGTCCACCATATATGGTATATTCTTTAAAATTTCTTGAGACATTTTTAAAAAAAATTTTTGTCCATATCTCCAGTGCTTGACAGGCAATCAGTGAAGTAATGCTTATTAAATACTTACTACAAGTCAGACACCATGCTAGGTACTTGAAAGAAGAACTCATATGAAAGCCTCTGCCTTGAGAAGTTCATTGTTTAGGTTATCTATTAAATAATGGTATTAAATGTCACAGTTGATCCAGTGGAATTTGTTGAAAAGGGACTGGAACAGTCAGACTCAAGCTTTTGGAATATCCCTTTGGCTGCTGTGTGGAAGATGGAGTGGCATGGGGAGAACAATTAGGAGGTCATCCCAAATGTTTGGAAAAGAAATACTGAGAAGCTGAACTCTCATGAGGGCTGTGTGAGTAGAAAAAAAGGCTGGATGTAGATATTGTGGAAGAAGAAACTGAAAGATTAGGCAATTGACTAAATATCTTGGGTGAGAGACAGTGAGAAGCTCATTACAATACTGGTATTCTGAACTTGAGAGGGTGGAATAATGGTGTTGTCACAAGAAATTTCATAAGAAGGTTGGGATTTAGAAGAAATGAGTGAACAAAAAATGCACTTAATGTGTGTTAAGCACTCTAGAGTTCTAGGGATAATGACATAAAAAACAAGACAGGGATAGTTTCTGCATTCAAAGATAGGGGTGCAATACAGAAAAAATAGAATTTTTCAATTCAAGGAGTTGAGAAGTCCTAAGAGTTTAGTGACTTGTTGGAATGCAAAATTTAGGGGGAATGAATAGGCCTATATTAAATTAACTAAGAAAATAGGCAGTATTTTGGTTATGTTGAGTTAGAGATACCCGAGGGCAACAAGCTTGAAATAGTCAAGACACTTAGTGAAATCAAGAGTCAAACTGGGCTTAGATATGCAAAACTGTGAGTTATCAACATAGAGATGATCATCAAATGCATTAATAATTTTTTCCTTTGAAGTATTCTAGTAACATTGGGTTACAGTCATCTTTCATGGACCTTTACTTCACTGAGATAACTACACCGGAGAAAAGAATATTTTGTAGTAACGCAAAATTTGTTTTAGGGACCCTTGCATCAAGAACAGCATTGATTCATTTTGAGGAATTTATCATTTGTCTGGTCTACTGCTCCTATGCAGAAAATCTGAGAATTAATGTGCCAATGAGAACTGCCCTGGCAAGTGCCAAAATTCACAATATAAATGAAAGACAGTTTTATTGAAATACAAAAGAAATAAAATAAAACTCACAACAGAAATCTTGAAATATGAAGGCATCTCCATGACACAACTGTTTCCCAACATCTAAACTTAGTAGGATTTAGCTTAAATGTTGCTTTTGGGTTTTCCTCACTAACTTGGGCAATGGCAAGAATAGATGCTTTGCTGGCTATCTTTCAATTTTGCACAACTCTCAGAAGGTAGCTTCTGACATCATTCCCCATGATAGCTCCTATAATTCATAATCATCACCATTAAATGACAGTGACAGGCATGGCATAGTTCCTTAAAAGATTCCACCCTGGCTTGGTTGCGTTAGACCTTCCCAACCTCATCCTGGACCACCACAAATCATGACCCTCTCTTCATTCAACACTAACATGTTGCCTCAATAAATTCATACTACAAACAACATTGTAACAAGAAATCCAAGGATCTTTTGTATGGTATTGAGAGGTGTATCTATCAGGTGAATTTCTGCAATTTCAACATATTGCCACAGACTAAATCCTGATCAAGATGTTATTGGCTTCTAGGTAAGCTTCTTAGGATGAGTAAAATCTCCTAATCTCTGCCATGAGGGACGTTTGACTCTCCTAGCAATTTATACTAGCTAGCACAAGTGCATAGAGTTCAAACACAGAAGATATCACAGTTTTCAGTAAATGTGATTTTTTTTAGCCACTCAAATAGGAAACTTGATTTAGGAAGCAGTGTGATTGTACCCATACCAGACTCAAATACTGACCTAATATTATTCACAGAATTAGAACTTTAGACTTGCAGGAACTTTGGAAATAATAATACTTCCCTTTCCTGTCCATTTTGGAAGTAGGAGAACTGTTCAGTATTTTAGCCTTTGTGACTCACCCTAGGTCACTCTTTCAGCGCCCAGCATAGCGCCATTCATGTAACAGGCATTCAGAGTCTATTTTGTTAAGCATGGAAATGACTCAGAGCATATTTATGTTTTAAACATCATTGTTTTCATATTTTAATTAATTTCCTTATCTACTAAATGAAAACTATAATAATGCCTCTATGACTCCTGTTAACAAATAATGAGTCTGTATTCAGAGAAATGTTTTTTTGATAAATTATAGAATTTTTTAAAAAAAGCACAATGATAATCAGATTTTCAGGCTTGCACATAAAGTGTATTTCACAATGTGAGAAAATAGAAAGTTTAAAACTAGGAGAGGAATCAGAGGTTGGCTGGTCCTACCTTACTCATGGTACAGAGAAATTTCATGACTTGCTCAAGGTCCTACATTCATAAAATGAAACAAAATGAGTTAGGATTGAAGCCCAGGTTCTTTTAACTCTAACTTTGCAATTCTTTCCCTTCCCCATACATTTAGCATGGCAGCTTCATATTCAGTCAACAAGTACGTAGTGAGAATTTAGTATATATGCCAGGCACTGGCATATATCACAATGCTCTTCAAACTTCAGACAATATAAAATATCTATTGAATGAATGTGATTCAATAATTTTGCTTAGAATATGTTATATAAAGTCTTTTGCATGAATGAAATGATGAATGAAAATGCTTTTATTAATTTCAGTATAAACCTGGGCATAGAGAAAGATAAAAACAAGGTTCTTGTCATCAATAAGTTTACATTCTAGGGAGGAGACATCCAGCAAATGACTGTGTGTATAAAATGTATGTTCAGTGTAAATGAAAGATCATCTCAGAGGGAAAGCAGAAGGGTAATGCATGGAGGTAAAGAGACTAGGATAAGACAACATCAATGCTTAATGGTGGAATAAAAAAACAAACAAATGTAAAGTATCCACTGATGATATATCCACTGAAGTTTTCATTGATGAAATCTCTAGAAATAATGCAAGTTCATGAATTTTTATTTAGGTCATAAAAGACTCCTTTCCCTCAGCCCTATCTTCATTATACAATGAAATAATCTTATTTATTCATAGATCTGCTCATGATACTTCCTCAAATATCATCAGTGGCTCCCTATTGATTACTATGTTAATTTCAGATTTCTTTGCTAGGCTGTCAAAGGTCTTGATAACCTACAGTCTCCATCCATGTCCTGCCTTTTCTCATTTTCTCTTCACTTTAAAGCACTCTATTGTTCATCCAACTTAGATTACAGTCTCTACCCTTTAAAACACACATCACAGTTTTACACATCATATTTCATTATGTTCTTCCATAAGTCTAAAATATTCTGTATCCATCTCTGCTTCTGTTGAATTTATTACCTATCATAAAAAGCCCAGTTCTAATGGCCCTCTTTTAGGACATCTCTTTGATTTCACTGATCAATGGTGATCTTTGCCTTTGAACCTTATATGGATCATGGTTTCTGGGTCCTGTTTAATTTTAGTGCCTTTCCTCTGAGATTTTCCCTCCATTGATCCAGTATATAACTTGTTTACATATAGCTGTTGCATCCCCCCATTAGATTGGGCCCTTTGAGAATGGAGGATATTTTTTGCCTTTCCTTACATCCATATTATACACTAATTAGGATAGAGCATGATATATAACAGGCACTTTAATAGCTGCTTATTGACTACAATTTCTTAAGGTGATAAACAAGTAACATTGTCTTAGTTTTCTGTGTCTGTACCTTATTTGGCTACTATACTATACGCTCCATGAAGGCAGGAAAGGTGTTATAGCCACATTTTGCATTTCACTCATATCACAATGCTCTTCAAACTGCAGACAATATAAAATATCTGTTGAATGAATGTGATTCAATAATTTTGCATAAAATATGTTATATAAAGTCTTTTGCGTGAATGAAATGATGAATGAAAAAGCTTTTATTAATTGCAGTCACTGGGGCTACAAATATAAAAGCAAGTTAATCCTTGCTGTCAAGGATCTTTTTCTAATGAAGGAGACAAGCCAAATGGAAAGACTCCATAGTCCTTAGGGTGAATTAAAATTATCTTCTATTTTTCTTTATATTCTAGTCTTTCATACCAGATAAAAAGCTAAACTTCTCAAATGGGAAGAAAATTGCTATGATTGATACTTTTTTTAAAAGAAGCATTATTAAAAATGCATAGAGTGATAAAGAAAATTGAATGATTAGAATGTGGATATAATATTTTATGTGACACATAGTTAATGATCAAGAAAAAAGGCCAGTGTCAGAAAGGTATTAAATGTCAAAGAGTCTGATAGTGATCAATATTATCTGAACAATAACAATCCAAAAAAAAGGTTTGATTTGGAAAGATTTCAATTTACCAGGATTGGAAAGATAGTTATGATCATGAAATGTAAAGAAATTTGCATTGTACGTGGGTTGTTTTATGATTACATGATTAACATTTGACCTCTGGAAGTATCAGCATGCTAGCAAGGGGTGGTATGGATTTGAGACCTGTACCAGTGGTTTCACAAGTCAGGGACATATGCAGCGAATTGTGCTATGGTTATACAGGAGCAGTACCTTATGGATTTGAAAAAGGATAAGAAGGGTCCTCATTGTCAGTAATGGTTATTCTTGTGGGACCTTGAGCAGCTTCAATTGGTATCTGGTCATGATTCAGATATGGGAGAATAGCGTGTATAACTCAGAATTCTATTTCTAGGAAGAATTGTAACCTCATTAGACAGTGGTGGGGTAGAAGGAAATACACCATCCAGTGGTGGTAAGTAGGGTATATGCATAAAGTAATTGCTTGAAGAGTAAGAGAGGATTCACTCAGGTGAGTGGAGGAGGTCAGCACAGCCAATAATTTTGTCACTACCTATTTTAAGCTGATTATTTTTTCTAATAAGTGCCAAGTTCTATTGTTTCTACACCATGGGAAGACTTCACATTCTGTCAGTGTTCTCTAAATTTGGCATTCCAGGACAGAAAGTTGATTGTCATAATCTAGATTAAACTTTATAGATATGTCTCTAGACCAGAGAAAAATTGTGACTGCAACCTTAGTACCCTTCATATAGGATAGGGGTGCACTTGAGATATGACATTGTGCTGAAAATTCAAACTACTGAGACATTCTATTCAGTTTAATTCAATTCACTTCAATAAACATTTATTAAGTGTTCAAGCACTCCGCTAATCCCTTATATAAATATAAAAAGAAAGAAAGTCCTCATTCTCATGGAGTTTACTATATAAAGAGGGAAGACATTACACAAAAGGAAGTTGGAAGTTTTAGTGGAGAGGACACCAGTGGGTACCTGGCTCAGGAGCTCAATATTCCGTGTAGTGCTAGTCAAGCAGAGCTGCTGCTAGAAAGTAGAGACTCACTTGGAAAATTCAGATCTCAGTCCTCTCCAAAAGGAGGTTTTGGAAGGATTTGATAACTTCTTTTTCCAGACCTTCAGTCAAAAGTGAGAGGTTGTTCCAATCAAAAGTGAGAGTTGAAAAGGCATCAAGTACCAAGCACTGAGTCAATCAGTATTGATGAAGAAACTTCAAGTGATCATCTTATCCTGGATGGGACATGAGGTTCCCTGGAGTCTGGACCCAATACAGCAAGCCCTGGGCATAGCAGAAAAGTCCTTAAATTAATTCTGTCATTAACCTATTCTTGAAATCCACTACAACATACTGAATGCTGTATAAATGTTTAATTTCTCATCCTTTTGTTTCTCCATTGCTTAGGATAGTACCTCATATATGACAAACACTTAGTAAGTACTTAGTGAATTTCATTCAATTGACTATTCTTTTAAAATTTGAATTAAAAGTAGAGTTGTGTAAATGCAATCAACTTTCAATTATCATTGCTAATGCAAGTTCCTTGAGGCAATGGCTGTTTCATTTTTTCCTCTGAATTTCTAGCACCTAGGACAGCACCTTTCACTCATAAAAACCCTTTAAAAAATTCTAGTAGAATGAATGTAATATACATACATACATATACAAACACATATATGTATAGACATATGCATATATGTCTATACATATGTGTCTGTCTTCACATGAAAATAAAGGAAAATAAATAATTCAATATTTTTTAAAAGTAAGATGCAGTGCTTGATGCTAGGGATATAAAGTAAAATTAACTGTAGCCCCTTACCTCACCCAAATTCTGGTTTAACTGTAATATACAATATATAAAATATATGAAATTAAAGGATGATTTGAAGAGGGAAAGAGGACTAAAAACTCAGATGATGAAAAAAAGATTTTCTGTAAGAGGTGGAACCTGAGTTGAACCTTATAGGAAACTAAGACTTCCAAGAGGAAGAGGTGAGGAAGGAGTGCTTTCCAAGCATGGGCAGCAGCTTGTACAAAGATACTGAAGCAGGAGATGGAATGCCAAGTTTCAGTAATCAGAAAAAAAGATGCGTGTGGCTGGAACACAGAATGTCTGTAAGGGAATGATGCAAAAATAAGCTTGAAAGTTAACTGGAGTTGGATTATAAATGACTTCAAAAGGAAAGCGGAGAAGCTTGAATTGTTACCTAGGGGCAATAGGGAGCCATGTAAGTTACAGGAGCAGAGAGTTGAAATACTCAACACTTTGTCTTAGGAAGATGAATGATAGCATTTATATTGAGGATACATCAGAAAAAACAGGAACTAAAAACAGAAAACAATTAAGTGACAAAATAATCCAGGTGAAAGACGATGAGCCATTTGAATCAGGGGAGTGATTGTATTAGGGTAGAGAAG
Source organism: Potorous gilbertii (assembly GCA_028658325.1). NCBI lineage: Eukaryota > Metazoa > Chordata > Mammalia > Diprotodontia > Potoroidae > Potorous > Potorous gilbertii. Next base: position 218,696,306 of record CM053770.1, read on the forward strand.
AAAATAGGATTGACAGAATTTGACAACTTGATTAAATATGAGGAGGTGAGGTAGATGAAAGAGTTGTAGAGGACATTGATGTTAAGAACTTAGGTAATTACTTCTGATTATCATTTGTACTATACATATCCTGCATGTGCCACTTTTGACATGTTGTCTTCCCCATTATAATGTGATGTCAAATTGAAGGAGGACACTATGTTTTTTCTTTCTTTGTATACCCAGGTCTCAGCACAATTCCAAGCATATAGTAGGTACTTAATAAATGTTTGATAATAAACTATGTGAGTATTAGAATGCTGGTGTCCAATAGAAATAGGGATATTCTAGAAATGGACTGAGAAGTGGAAGATAATGGATTCTCTTGGTACACGTTGGGTTTGTGATGTCTATGGGGCATTTATGTTGTACTTGGTAATGGGACCAGAGACACAAAGAAGTTGACACCAGAACAAAATGTATTCACTCATCATATGGCCATATTCCTATTTTGTCTTCATCTCACTCTCTTTGACTTAAGACTAGCGGTATCAAATGCTAGAAATGTTAGGACAGAAAGTATGAGTCCTATGGAAGGAAGTTTTTATCAGAAGTAGCAAACACATCCTGATGGCATGAAGGACCACACATGGTGGTTATGGAGCCAAATTATGGGTGAATTGCTTGTCATGGTTTAGTTTAGATCATTTATAGCTTTGCTTATCTACTTATTAAAACAGCATTAGTGAATGTCTACTATATTCACGTAATTACATTGGCCTGTCCTTGATATTAGTCACCTCCATTGAGTCACAAAGAAGAAAGAAGAGTAAGTATGGTGTGTGTGTGTATGTGTGTGTGTGTGTGTGTGTGTGTGTGTGTGTGTGTGTGTGTGTGTGTGTAGGGGTTAGGTATTAATTCTGGCCTTTAGATGGAACTGATGATTCATAGGTTCATAGATCTGGAGTTAGTTCCTAGAATACAGTGAGTGCTTAACAAATGCTTCTTATCTAAGTAACTGATTAGTTCACATGCAGTCCAGGGATTTTTAGCCCAGAAGTCAGTAAGTTCAAGTATTCTCTCTCTCTCTCTCTTTCTCTCTCTCTCTCTCCTTTCTCTTTCCATCTCTTTTTCTCATTTACCCGAGATCACAAAGTTAGCAAGTCACCAAGCCAGATGCCAAACTCAGGTTCTCCAACTCCAAGTTCAAAAGTGTCCTTTTCACTGTACCAAACTTCCTCTAACCTTGGATGCCTACCCATGAGTAATCCCCAGAGCACATACCTCACTGAGGATAAAGAAATGTTTATTGTGGACTCATGACACAGTCTTACAGCTGTTATTTTACAAATGTTTTTATTTCTTATGGACTTGGTGGCCTATTTGAACTAAATGTGTTGAATTAAGTGGATTTCCCTGTGTGAAGAAAATGGTATTTATAAGATCTATATTCCAGATGTGATGACAATATTTCTTGTTCAGTGAAGTCTAACCACACAGAACATCTGGATAGTGTACTAGACCAGGCACAGATCATCATTGCTACAGAAAGAGAGCTAGCAGAAGTTGGATTAATTTTAAACATCAAGAAGGGCTCTATTTCAATTTGTATTCATATGAAAATAAACAGCAGCAATACTGTTTATTTAGACATCCATTTTATTCCAAAGAGCTTCCTCATGCCTCTAGGAAAAAAAATGCAGTACGTATTCAATATAAAAATTTTCCTACAGTAGAAGGATCTGTTTGAGATAATACATCTAGTTAGACCACAGTGTTATTTTCTTTTCCTATTAAAACAGAAGGGACTTCTGTCTATAGAGCAGCTATTCATTGATTTATTCATGCTTCGTTAGTTTCTTTATCCATCCATCCATCCATCTGTCCATCCATCCAGTCATTCCTTTATATTTCCAGTGCTAAGCACAAAGATTTACTAACTGATTGATTCATTTAGCTATTTAATTCAATCACTCATTTAATGAATGCTTATTATGTGAAAAACACCCTGCTAGTCCTGGAAATGACAACAGAAAAAAAGATGAGTCCCTACCATTGAGGAGATTTCAGGTTAGCAAGGATATGACATGGTAGATAGAGGTCTTGGAATCAGGATTATGTGGATTCAAATCCCTCCATAGATATTTGAAAGCTATGTAACCCTGGGCAAGTAACTTTTTGGGCCTCAGTTCTCCTCCTATGAAAGAAAGGTCCATACTAGATTGTACGTCCATTTCCTTCCGGTTTAAAGTCTATGATCTTATACATGTGTTGAGGGAAGAGGAGAACATTCCAGACACTTATGACTCAATTGCAAGGGATCAAAGGAGAGAGAAAAGAAGATTCCAGCGTATATAGAATTGCAGAGTACAGTATATATATATATAATTGCAGTACATATAGAATTGATAGAACTGAAAAAAATATTCCAAATTATTCATTCTTTGTATTGCTTAGTTGTAGAGTATAAATCATAGACTCATTACTTCATAATTCAGTTCAATTGACCAAGATATAAGAATATGCATTCATTCAGTAGATTCTATTTGTGTCATAAGAAAAAATAAACTTAAAATATTTTAATATCTTCTAGATTGGGATTCACGGACGAGTATAAGGCTTCCAGGGTGCTATTTGTGTATGGTAAGAAAGAGTGATCATAGGGTGATCTAGAGTGATCTAGAACAGGAAAAGGACTTCAGAGATTGTTTAATTCAGTACTTTCACTTTATATCTAAGCAAAAGGAGATCTGGGGAAGTGCAGTGATTCGCTTAGGGTCACAGTTGGTAATTAGCAGAACTAGAATTCAAACCCAAGTCCCCTGACTGCAGGGAAAAAAAAGAGAACAGAAGAGTGTGATGGGAAAAATATAAAAAAAGCAAAGAAAAGAGAAAAATGGAGGGAAAAAAGGACAAAGATGGAAAGAAACAAAAGGAAAAAAGCAATGCAACAGAGAATGCTAGAGAACCACCAATAATTATTTCATTGGTTAAGTCTAGCCATAGGTAGCCTGCCATTAAGTTACTAGCTTCTTAGTCCCCTGTATACTGAGAATGGGGGCTCTTAGTCTGTGTAACAGAAAAGTATAAGATGTAAGTTTAAAAAAAAACAACTAAATTTTGAATTTTATGAAGCATTCTTTAATTATGTTTGCAAACACTATTAACTAAGTAAAAACTCTGTTGGTTGAGACTATAACTTTGCTTTTCCTTGAAAGAAAACAGATATATCTGTGAGCTGTAATTCTGTCACAAAGGGAGTTGAGGTCAGAGGCTTGTGTGTCTCCCTGTGTTTTATTTCTTTCTTTCCCACCTCAAATATACCTTTAGTTTCACAAAAGCAGTGGACTTTCTTTTTTTATTTTGTTTGTAATATGAAATTAACATTCAAAACTTCACTTTTTTGTTTTATTTTTAGCATTCAAAAGCTAAAATGTTCCAAATGTCAGAAGAGCAAAAAGAAAAATATGCAAAGATTTTGAATGTTCCAAGGGAAAGCCAATATCTGCTGATTCAAATGATATTAATGCTTTGAAGTTAAAATATTCTGATAAGCCCTTGATGAAGCCTCAACTGCAGACTTCCTTTGAATAATACAGTGAAAGTGAGAAAGCCAATTTATTTTAATTGCAAGCAAAATTAAACTTTCTATAAAGTATATTCCTATCTTGTCATTTGGACCTCCTTCTGAAAGTAGCAAACTTACTGACTCTATTACTATCACCCAGTTTACCAACAGATGCACTCCATCAAAGTGGATTATTAAAAAAAATAATAAATGCAGAACAGGGGTTCTTAACTATTTCTGTGTGTCATTAATCCCTTTAACAATTTGATAAAACTTATGAATGCCTTCTAAAAGAAGTATTAAATGCACAACATTAAATACATAGAATTACAAAGGGTAAAAAATACATTGAAGTTGAACTATGGTCACTGGGGAATCTCCAGTCATCCTGATGAATTATCACTGGATTCAGATGGCTCTGGAGGAGAAGTGAGGCTGGTGACCTGCATAGCCCTCCCTCACTCAAAACAAAGTCAAGTGCAAGTCATGTCATTATTTCTCTGATGGCAAATACAACAATAATAGCAATCTGGTTATCTATATAGTTATCATAAATATATGCACACATGTATATTTACAGACTTCCATTTAAGTATATAGCAACGTTTCCCAAATTATCTCACCTGCTCCCACCTCCCATCCTCTGACATCATTGGGAGCAAAGTCATTATAGAGAGCTGGTTTCTGTCCCTTATCATCAGTTATCTCATACATATTTATTAAGCAGCTATAAGCCAGGCAGTGGGCTAAATTCTTGGGATACAAAGAAAGGTAAAACACCTTGGACTCTATGAGCTTACAATCCAGTAAGGAAGACAATATATAAAGTGAAACTGAAAAAGGAAAGCGAGGTAAGGTATCTAGCATGAGGATGTAATGGAGAAGTTCGAAAGATTGCAGCAATGTCAGAAATGAAAATATGGCTATCTAAGACACTGACCAGGGCATTTCCTTCAATGGCAGAGATTTACACTCTAGCTCTCCAATAAGAGGGGCATTGAAGGCAGAGGGTACTGATGAGGTGTGAGTTTTCAGGCCTGATGTAGTTAAAGGCATTCTTGAAACAAATTCTAAAGAACTGGCACAACCAAACAGAATGGAACAAGAGCCATAAAAGTGGTAGCATTCCACACCTAAGGTCACCAGTTCTACTTTCATCCTATCCTTCTCTGCCATCATCTAGGAAAGCAGCTCATGTGGAGAGCATGTCCATTAAATGCCAACTAACCAATATATAGGACAATCTAGCTGAAAGAGTGAAGCACCCTAAGGGAAAGAGGCAGCATGTACCTGGAGAGTCAAACTACCACCACTACTATCACCTTGACCACCAGCTCCTTGTAGACCCTAACAGAGATAATCCAGGACCCTGACCCCTAGAGTCTCAGGAATAGCAATGCTTCTAGCCCAGTGGTCACAACTAAAATCCTTGGGAAGATGCAACCTGGCATCTGCTTCTGTAGATGCTATAGTCACAACTGAAGAAGACCTAGAAAACAAAGTTATTTCTACTGAAGTCCTTCACACTGAGAAATGATTAAAATCATGAACCAATAAACTTTTATTAGTGAAATGACATTAAATGACATAAGAATCTGATTTTCTTCTGTATCCTAAGGACCATGGGACCTCTCCATCTAAGTTGCAGTTGAAATCTTTAATGTGTATTATCTCTCTCATTAGAATGTAGGTACTAGGAGATCAAAGATTGGCTTACTTTTCTCTTTGTATCCCAACAGCTTAGCACAGAACTTTGTATATATCAGGCACTTAGTAAATGTTCTATTTATTCATCTATATATGCATCAATTTATCTACATGATCTATTCCTCTCTCCATGTGTTTTACTCATCTATCTCTCTGTCTGTTTCTTTATCTATCTACATAAATAACAACCTCAAAAGTGTAAATTTTTTTCTTTCCCTATTCTCTAGGACCATGGGTTGAGAAATAGAAAGGAATATGGAGATCACAGAGTCCAAAGCATTTATTTTCCAGTTTTACAGTTGAGCAAACTCTTACAAATCACACCTTGGATTTTGCTTACTTCTTAATCTTTTGTCTATTTCCTTGTTAAAGTATAATTCTGCCTCACTCATTGAAAAATGATTCTAGTGTTTCATTTTGGCATAAAAGCGGTCCTGGCTTCTTGAAAACTGTGTCAGTGGGTGAACTCTGGCACATTTATACCCCATTCCCACCCTCAATTTTGCCCAGAAAAGAGGTCAAGTTCGAGTCCAATATGGACTGTTATATCCATCACCTGAGGGCTACCATAGCTAAACTGGAAGACAATCATCAAGAGCTTGGTCTCTACATTAATATTCTAGAGCAGATCCTTGTGGGTTGATGGATTAACACTTGGAAAGAAACTCAGAGGCCATCTGATCCATTCTCCTTATTTAACAGAGGAAGAAATTGAGGTCCAGGGGTTGGGTAAAGTGAATTACTCAAAGTGATAAGGGTAGTAAGAGTCAGAGATACGCCTCAAATATAGGCCCCTTGATTTTTAATTCCATTGCTGTTCTCTGTACCAGTATTTTTGTCAAAACACATAATACTAAAAGTCCCATCAAAATTATATTTTATCTCTAGTTCTATTGAAAAATAGAAAAACAAAAGGAGGAGCCAAGATGGCAGAGTAGAAAGATACACAGATGCTTAGCTCTTACTTGACAGTCCAAAAAACACCTGTAAAGAAGAACTCTCAACAAATTCTAGGGCAGCAGAAGCCACAGAACAATGGAATGGAGGAGATTTCTGTTCCAGAGAGACCTGAAAAACCAATGGGAAAGGTCTGTCCCACACTGGATGCAGAGTAGAGCCCAGTCCTGCCTTGGCCATGTGGCACCAAAGGGAGCAGATCCAAGTAGGCTTCAGGGACAGAATCTCCAGCAGCAGCACAGGTCCCTCAACCCACAGGCACCAAAAGTCAGTGAGAGGGTCTTTTCAGTTGGCCGAGATGGGAGTGGGGTGTCTCCATGACTCAGGCCCCCTCAGGAGGCAGCAGCAGACAGGGGCTCCCAAAGCAGACAGTGGCCCACGTCCATTATTGAAGGTCTCCACTAAACCCCTTGAGGGAACTAAACCCTGTGTGGAGGCTCTGCTCCCACCCAAACACCTGAACTTAATCTCACACTAAATAGCAGCCCCACCCCCACTGAAAGCCCCTAAGGTTTAGGAGCAGCATTTGAATCTCAGCCCCCAAGCACTAGCTGGGCAGAACTGGAGGCAAGATTGTTATGGAGAGGAAACCAAGAAGTCAAGTAACTGGTTGGGAAAATGCCCAGAAAAGGGAAAAAATAAGATCATAGAAGTTTACTTTCTTGGGGAACAGGTGTCTCCCCACATCCTTTTGGATAAGGCATACTGTTAGAGGAAGTCAAGGCCCCTGTCTCCAAAGGATACTTAAACTTGGCTCAGGCAATAGAAGACCTTAAAAAAACAAGTTAACAGCTTACTAAAGGAAAACCCAAAAAATGCTGAGGAAAATAACAACTTTAAAAAGAGGCTAACTCAATTGGAAAAAAGAGGTCCAAAAAGCCAACGAGGAGAAGGAGGTTTTAAAAAAGCAGAATTAACCAAATGGAGGAGAAGGTTCAAAAGCTCACTGAACAAAATAGTT
>CM053770.1:218703977-218719179 GCA_028658325.1 Potorous gilbertii
GAAAATCTTAAAGCAGACCATTAAAGAAATGGCTTATGAGTATCTAAAACTGGAAGCAGATTACAAAAAAAGCCTGCTTTATTAAGAACCTATTAAACCAGAATAAGTGTATTTCCTTTTTTTTACAGTTGCTAAATTATTAGATCAAATTAATTCTATAGGTATAATTTACCTAGATTTTTAGTAAAGCTTCTGATAATATATCTCACTATGTTCATGTGGAAAAAATGGGGAGATATGGACTAGATGATAAGAAAATGAGATGCTTTCTGAAGTGGATGGGTGGAGGCATTTGGAGTTAATGGTTCAAGGTCAATATGATAAGAGGCAAAGATTTGACATCTCAGCTTAACAGCAAAGAAATTGTCTAAATATTAGAGTTTTTCCATTGTGGAATAGGCTGTCTAAGAGGAGTTAGTTTACCACTTTGAGGACTTTTAAGAAAAAACTTCATGATTTCTGGGGAAAGTTCAGTGATTAGGAGTTCTGAGAGGAGACAGTAGAGATTAGTACTCAGAGTTTATTGGAAAAACCTGGTATGAGAAAATGTTGTGATCCAATGGTCAAAACAGTTCCTGTGATCTTGGACTGCATAAAGAAAGGCTCCCAAGAAGGGAGGGGATACTCCCCTGGACTCTGCCCTCGATGGGTCATGTCTGGAACACTGTGTTTAGTACTGGGCACCACATTTCAAAAAGGTCATTCATAAGCTGGAGACTATTCAGACAAGAAAGACAAGAATTCTTGTGGGGTAGGGGTGGAGGGGAGAAAACATTATTCCCCAAAAGATAAATGGTTGAAGGATATGAAAAAACAGCTCTTAAAAGAATAAATGCAAGCTATCAACAACCATAATGAAAAAAATCTTCTAAATCACAAACAGTAAGACAAATGCAAATTGAAACAACTAAGGTTCTACTTCATACCTGTCAGGTTGGCAAAAGATAACAAAAAGGAAAATGACGATTATTGAAAAGGATGAGATACAGAAACAATAATCCAAGTTAAATTATAAATTGATCCAACCATTCTGGAAAGTCTTTTGGAATATACCCAAAAAAGTCACTAAATTACTACATGCTTTGATTCAGTGTTGCTGTCACTACTATATGCTCCACAGAGATCAAAGAGAGAGGGAGACGATTGATTTGTATAATAATATTTATAGCAACACTTTTTTATAGCAAAGAATTGGAAGGAAAGTGGGTATCTATCATATGCAGATTGGATAAAAAATTATAGTATAAAAATGGAATAGAATAGTATTGTACCACAAGAAAAGATGGAAGTTACTCAGTTCAATAGAGTGGGTAGAAAGAAAAAGAATAATTTATATGACTAAAATATGCAAAGGAAAACAACTTTGAAAGACTTAATTCTGATCATTCCAAAACCAATCATATTTCCAGGGGAGTTATAATGAAACAATCTTCCCATCTCTAGGAGGAAAGGCAATAGACCAGAGGTACAAAACTAGACACACATTTTTAGACATGAACAATATGTGAATATTTCACCTAACTATACTTCTATATTATAAAGGATGGTTTTAATTTGGGGAACAGGAGAGAATTGTGAAGGGAAATGGGAGGGGGAGTAACAGAGGTGCAAAAAAACAAAAGAAAGGAAAGAAAGAAGGATCAGTGAAACATTAAAAAAAGATGCACAGATGAAAACAGAAGGAAACTCAAACAGAGCAATGTTCTTACTACCACACTAAATTTAAAATATACTTAAAAAAACAAGTTATATGTAATACATCCAGTTTCATAGTTTCTATTTATGTTCTTTGTATACAGAAATGTTCATCTCCATGTTTGTCAAGTTCATAATATATTTTAAAAAATGAAACTTGAAGAAAAAGTTTCATAATCTTTTATCTATAAGGGTCCAGTTTTTGAATGATCTCTAAAATGTGAATCTTTATTACAGTATTATAAAGGCATTAGTGATGAACACTATCATCCTTTGTTACTGACTTTTCAACAAGGAAGGACATATTTGGTAAGGGATTTCTTTTTTAATCCCTTAAACCCAGGATGAGTTTCAGATGTTTGTAGTAGGGCTGTCTATTTTTGTAAGATAGGTCATGCAGTGGATAGAGGGTCAAGCTTGGAGACAGGAAGATTCATTTTTGTGAGTTCAAATCCAGTCTCAAACACTTACTAGCTGTGTGACCCTAGGCAAGTCACTTAACCCAATTTGCCTCAATTTCCTCATCTGTAAAATGAGTTGGAGAAGGAAATGGCAAACCATTCCAATATCTCCAAATGGAACCACAAAAAGTTGGATACGATTGAAAGAACTCACCAACAGCAATATATTTTTTTGCACAAGGATTCCTTTCAAGCCTCAAATTGCAACATTACTTGGCTTACCCATAAGGCCAAGGGTTCAGGTGTAAGCAGTTTTTTCACTGAACCTGTACTAAAGTGGTTATTCCATGGATCTATAGGGGGAAAATGTTTCAAAAAGTTCCTTTGACAGTTCTGACCAAGTGCATGAAAATATGAGTTAATCACTCACTCTGCCCACTTTTCCTAGGATTCATTTATTTGCAATAAGGGTGGTGAGACTAGTTTTTTCTGTATCCTGGCCAAGTGCTATATGTTATGGATGAGCTACAGAAAATTGGGAGTCCCAACCTGTTCATTCAAGATGGATTCTCCCACAGTAGTACAAAGTAGTGCAGAAGAAAGAGCTAGTGGTTTGAAGTTAGAGGAAATGAATTCAAAGTTTGCCCCTCACACTTATTATCTCTGTGACCTTGGGGGATAGAAGTGTGTGTGGGTGTATGCATGTGTGTGTGCGCACGCACACAGAAAACAAGTTTGTTTATTATTTATGTTTATATAATTATATATCTTTACACAATAGATTTACATATATTTAATATCTTTATGGTTCTTTGTAAATATATGTTTATATATTTACATAGTTTTTATTTATTTTTTTATTAAGAGCCTTTTTATTTTATTAATTACTATATTTATTATGTACAAGCTCTGTGCTAAGTACTTTCAAATATTATCACATTTGCTCTACGTCTCAACTTTCTTATCTGCAAAATGAGGATAGCAAGCTGGTTTATAGGGTTGTTAGAAAGATCTTCTAAATTTATTTCATTGGCTATTTACAAAGCAATAGATCTTGAAGAGAGTACAATATTTGGAGTCATAGAATCTGTGTTTGAAACCTGGCTTTGTCATTACTACCTAGGTGACCTCCAAATTTGACTTCCCTGGGTCCTTGGTTTCTTCATCTGTAAAATGACAGGCTTGAAACAAAAGTATTGGAAGTTCTTTGCTATAAATTGATCATCCTAAGAGTCCATGATTTCCTACTGCAGTCCATCAATGATGTCCACAAGATATATTCAGGTCTAAGAAAACATTCTACATCATCAAGGGTTTCCGTGAGTACCATAAATTCTTGTTTTTATCTGGAAAATCTTTACCTTGGTCAGGAAATCTGTTGAATGTCCTGGTTTTCACAGGCATTGATTTTATCTTTTCAGTATCTCTGCAGTCTCCTCCTTTCTCTCTATTCTCCCCAACACAGTACAGGCTCTTGGTACCAAATGCCCAAACTGTTTTCAAGCCTCTCCAGTTCATCCTACCCAATGACTCCAAGTTTTTTGTCTTTCAGTGTCTTCATGACCCTATGGATTTATCCATGGGATTTTCTTGGCAAAAATAGAGAAAAGATTTGCCATTTCCTTCTTCAGCATATCCCCCCTTTTACAGATGAGGAACTAAGGCAAACAGGGATTAAGTGACTTGTCCAGGGTCACACCACTAGTGTCTAAAGCCAGATTGTCCTGACTCCAAGACCAGTGCTGTATCCACTGCAGCACTTAGCTGTCCCTGACTCCAAGTTTTCCTCCTTTTATTTCAATACAATTCAACAGTTCAAATGAGTGTTTCACCAATCTTAGTTTCTTCATGATACCTGCCCATTCCCCATAATATCACCTAGTCCCGTTCTTAATTCTAAAGTGAACATCTCTCCACTAGCACCACCACCACTCCCATTCATGCAAAATAATATTCAGCTTTGGAATTCAATTCCTTTCTTTGTCCCTAGCCAGTGCTACAGAGTTTAGTTTAATAGAAAAAAAATTTTTAATGGCTCATGTAGAACCAAGAGAAGTAATGTGTGGCATTTCTTAAAAGCCTACATATCTGTCATAAAATCCATTACCCTTTACAAATTGTCCTTCCTTTAGTGGAAAGTAACTATAGAAAGTTTAGAAGAATTTTCAAAATAATCTAGGCTGACAGCTAGCTGCTTCTCCAGATAGGAAAGTTGAGCCTAGAAGCATGGGACAATTGAATATAGCACTTTAAATGTCTTTTTTGTTGAGTTTTGGAAGTAGTCCAGATTATGACAGTGGAATATAGATTAAGTATGTTTTGAAATGAGGCTTTTCTCACTTTTCAGGTCCATAGTCTGCTAAACTACTTCTTAGACTAGCTACACCTACATCAAGGACATGAGATTTCTTTGGTGTGGGAACTCTCCCAAGAAGACAGTCACCCTTCTATAATGTATGGTCTTAAGTGGTTACAGAAGGCTTGGAGAAATTAAATGATTTGCCCGTGATCACACAACCAATATGTGTCAGAGGACTCCCTAGTTGCTCCTGCCAATAAGCTATGCACCAAAATGATAGGACTACTGAAAGAAAATATGAAGAAAGATGCTATCTGCATCCAGAGAAAGAACTGATAAATAGAAGTATGTATAGAGTAATTTACAAATATGTGTACATATATATTTACATATACATATATGATACATATACACACACATATATATATGCGCACACTCTTATTTGTGTAACAATCTCTAGGGCATGGTGAAGGGGAAAGAAAAAAAGAAATTTATATGATAACATTATTATTTAAAAGGAACAGCAAATTGTATATAATAGATTGATAATTTAATGTGCAATCACATTTTTTTATTATACTATGTTATGGAAATATTTCTTTTATTCCATAAATTATATTATCTTTTAATTTTATTTTTAATTTACAGAATAAGACAAGTATTTCCATAACATAGTAGAAAAAAATGATGATTGAGTATTTTTATTTCGTAAATCAAAAATAAAAGAAAATTACCAAAATTACCAATCTCCAAGAGATTGATCTAAGAGATGGATCTAAGAGATGGATACAAAGACTTAACTGATGTATTAGATTTCCACCAATTGTGTTCTTCCTATGACAGAAAACTGTCCTCTTGATTCCGTTTTAGGTCCATTTCCATATTTGGTTCATTTTATTGTGCTGAACCATATATCCCAACATTCTCTTGAGTTCACTTCAAAATCAGGTTTCTCATATGATTTTCCCTTAGTGAAATTTAATTTAAGGATGAGAAAGCCCACTTCCTTGTTTTTGAATTTCTTTTCCCCTTACTTTGGTACCACAGTCTGCCCTTCTGATAAATGTGGAACACCACCCAAAGTGTGTCTTAAATGTGAAACAACTATAAATGGAAAAGAACGAGAAAGGACAAAAAATTATCATGTTAAGAAACAATCAGGTTTTTGGCAAGAGAAATATCAGCAATCACGATATCATTTCATATATGATATATATTAATTTATGGGATCATGACGTACAAGCTGGACAAGACTCTTAGCAGCCAAAGAGTCCAACATACTTATTTTACAAACCAGGATACAGAGAGACTTAGTGAGTGACCCAGGGTCACAGAGCTAGAAAATTCCTGAAGCAGGATTTGAACCCAAGTCTTCTAGACCCTTAGTCTGTTGTTTTTGCCATTATACCATAGTCCAAATCTAAAATTTCATCATCATGAGGAGTTTACCTTGGGCCTTTGAAAATTATGTCATCAGAGCACAAGTTGAGGGATGTTCTACCAACTGGAAAGATATCAGGTTACATAGCAGATAAAGGACTGGATCTAGAGTTAGGAAGATCTCAGCTCAAATCCTTCCTCAAACACTTACTTTGTGACCCTGGATAAGTTACTAGACCAAATGAGATGAACAATAAGATTTATCTCACAGGGTTTTTATGAGGATCAAATTAGATAATATGAATAAAGTGCTTTGCATATCTCAAAGTGCTACATAAATACTAGTTATTATTAAGATAATTGGTGATGATGGTGATGATGGTGTCAGGTAGGTGGTTCAGTAGATAGAGTGCCAGTGCTGGAGTCAGAAATATGAGTTCAAATCTGGCCTTAGACAGATTTGAACTGTGTGACTGTGTGACCCTAGGCTATTCACTTAACTCTATTTGCCTCAGTTTTCCTCATGTGTAAAATGAGCTGCAGAAGGAAATAGTAAACCACTCTAGTATCTTTGCCAAGAAAACTTGAAATGGGGTTAAAAGATTCAGACACAACGGAAACAACCGAACGAAATTTATTTTTTTACTTTTGTTATTATGTCTTGGTGATGTTACTTTGAAGTTTGTTATTGGTGTTAACCATTACTAAGAAACAGTCTAGGAATAGGAATAGACTTTGTATCTGCTTTCTGATGATCAAACTAACAAAATTCATGGAGGCTCTTCACCAGAAGTTTAGTCACCAGATGAGCACTTTTAGGAGTCACAGAAATTTATGAGTGCAGTCTAGCAGGGAGAGGACAAGACAGTCCTGCTAGGGATCTGCACATGAATGAAATAAAATAAAAACAGATCACCCAAATGTTTGCATTTCCTGCTAATGCCAAGTCAAAGTAATTCAGTGTGCATTTTCTCATTCTACAAATCTCAGTGAAAACACTTCTCCATTCTCTTGTGGTCTTTTAAAACTATCTCACAAATACATTCTTTACTACATAAAACGCAGAATTCACTAAGCTTGCAATAGATAAGGATGCACTCATTTGTCTTCCTTGAACTAGAATTAAGATACACAGTGAAAACACCTTCAGTTTCTAACTTTATTTTTTACCTGGCTGTGTCTGAGTTAGGACTCAAGGACTGAGCTCCCCAATGAGAGAGGATTCAGCCCTTTATCTCTCCCCATCATGGTCACTGAAGTGAAACTAATATTTAATCTTGGTATGTTTTGGTTGGTGTTGTTTATATTTTTCTGATTTTTTGTGAAAGAGCATTGGAGATGCCTATGAGCTTGTGAGCCTTAGAAGGCCAGTAGATCTATCAATCAGAATTCTAGGAGCTAAAGTCCATGCCCTGATTTTCCAGAAATCAGAAGGTAAGGAGTAAAGCTCTCCGGGACCTGCCTGGCTCTGTGTAAGGAGAGGTAAAGAGTCACCTACTCATCTATTATTTGAAAGTAAACTTGGTGGGGTAATTGTAATGTAGAAATTGCTTTAAGTTTGAATTCACTCTTCCCAAGGGACAAGGTGATATAGAGAAGAATGTGTACCCAGCTATCGAGGGGGAAAGTTTGTCACTTCTCTTCTTGCTGTATCTTCACAATAAATACCACTTTGTAAAATTTAAAAACATAACAAATGCACAAACAAAAATCATTTTCTGTCGCTGGCCCTTCTTTAAGTAGTAGATCAATGAATGTCCTTAGGTATCTTTCTTTTCTTACTTAATTCTGTCTCCAATATTAGACTGTAAATTCCTCAAAGCCAAGCATTTATCAAGCAACTACTATGTATAAGAGTATATGTCATATAGGACAGAGAACTGTACCAAGAGTCAAGAAGACTTGGGTTCATGTCTTGTGTTGGACACATATGTGTGGTCCTGGTCAAATTCTCAGTGACCAAAGCAGAATCTAAGTTGTAGAGAATGGCAATCTGTATTGACAGAATATTCCTAACCAAGGCTCCCTATATCAATAAAGTTCAAGGTCTAATTAAAAGAAAAAAACAACAAGATTTGGCAATATGCTAGGTACCAGGGTTAAAAAACAAGATAGTTCTTTTCCTGAAGGAACATCCATTTGACTTTCTTCTGTAACTCTTACATCAGAGAGGCAACCTGGTGTAGGAGATGGGACAAAGGACCAGTCTGGAAGATGAGGTTTAACCTATCCTGAGTGTGTGACCCTAAGATATCACAACTGCTTGGTTCCCCAGGCAATTCTTAAAGACTATGTGACAGTTGTTGAGTTGTTCCCATCACATCTGACATTCCATGATGCCAGTTGGACTTTTCTTGGCAAAGATACTGGAGTAGTTTGCCATTTCCTTCTTCAGCTCATTTTATAGATGGGGAAACTAAGGCAAACAGAGTTAAGTGACTTGCTGAGAGTTAAACAGTAAGTTTCTAGATTTTTCTACATTGGTAGAGGGAGTTATCTCAATAAGAGTTCCCTAAACTAAAGAAATCATAAGATTGTAGCTCTAATGATGGAAGGGGTCTCAGAGGTCATTTAATCCACACTCCACAGAAGTTCAGTGACTTGCCTAAGGTCGCATAGGTAGTAGGCATTGGAGTCAGCTTATGAACCTATGTCTTCTCATTCCAGAATTCTTTCCACTGTTCATATTGCTTCCTGGAAATCACCAAAAGGAAATATTGTAGCACTTAGAAAAGTGTTATTCACATAGAATGTAGTAAATGTATGCATTTGTGTGTATACATGTTTATATATGTGTTATCACATAGATTTTTGGAAGTGTCCTTTGGAGAGTCTATGTTATGTTTTTTTTATTTGCAAAAAGGGATCCTTTGCTTCAATATGAGTTCATAGTTATAGTTAACCATCAATCCATTATGTTTTTTTCTTTTTGATGTTTTGTTTTATTTTAAGGGTTTTTCTCCCCACTCTCAAGTCAGTGACATCACCATCTCAGTTTTAAGACTGGGTCTTAAATTAAAAACGGGATCTCACTTCCTCTTCCAGGTTACCTTTAATTGGAGGCACAAGGGCATTTGGAGTGAACTTGGTTTGGGTAGTCCCAGATGGATTGTTGTGGAGTGGCAATAGCTGGACAAAGTCTTAGGGAAATCACTTTATCTCTGGCCTCAGATTATGGATATGTAAAATGGGGATATCGTGCTTACATTTCCCAGTTTATGGGTCTTAAAAGTGATTTGTGAAAAGTGTTCTGGAAATGTTCACTGATACTATTATCAGCATCTCAAAAATAGGGTCAGTTCTAGTTCTAGAAAACCAAGAAGCAAGAACACATTCATTAACTCATCAATCTTGTTCCACTCTTATCCATGTCCTCCTACACACCCTCCATCAACAATCTTCCTGATTCACTGAAGACTTTCTTTTGTATCTTTTAACATTCCATAGGTATCAGTTTAGCACTTAGTTCTCCATCCCTATCTTTGCCAAGAAAACTCCAAAATGAGACCACAAAGAGTCAGACACACAGTCTGTCCCTAACCCTTTACCCCCTTTTTTACTACAAATACCCAAATGCAATCAATTCAGGATGAATCCATCAAACATGGACTATGTACCACCCACTGACATAAATGCAGGAGATACAAAGACAAAACAAAGTCTTTTTTTGAAATGGACAAAGATTAGACCTGTAATTTCATTGATATAAGTAGTTCCCAGATGAGGAAATCCCCTCTACCAATGCAAGTATACATCTTCTCTACAAAGTAATCTCTTATAGAGTTACCGAGAACAGAGGCATAGACCACTCTTTGATAACACTTGGAGTATGGGGAACAAGATTAAAATATGATTGAGTAATATTTACCAAAATAAATAAAATTAGAATAAAACAAAGACACTGTTCATTTGTGATTTTCTAAGTCAACATAGGGATCCTTATGTATGCTTTGGTGGCCCCATTTCTATTTGAGTTTAACACCATTGAACTCAAGCACTGAGAGGGTTAAGTATCTTGCTCACTATAACACAACCAGTATGCATCAGAGGTTAAGACTTGAACCTATTCCAATGCCAGTTTTTTTAAAAATTGTGGCATACTTTCTCTCAGTTTTTAATGACAAAATATAATTTTATATCTTAACTCATTTACTGAACATATATAGCAAAGAAAAAAGTGAGATAAACCTAAAGTATACTGGGTATCCCAAAAATCTTAGTGAAGTTTTCAGCTATTTTAGCTTTTAATAGTTATCAAAGCTTAAACTCCACGAAAACTTTTGGGACATTCTATAGAAAAAGATTTCAGTCTTAACTGGGACCATTTTGTCTTAGCCCTCCATGTTGTAGTTCATTTGAAACTGTTTTATTAATTTAATTTTTAATTTCAAGACCTATCACTGAAATGTTCTATTAATATTATTTTAAAAAAATACTAGATTCTTAAGAGCAACAATGGCTTTCTTTACACTTAGCCTACTATTATGTGTTTTATTTTCTTTTTCTTGATTATTTAGGCAACATTTTTTTGTAAAAATTCTCCCCTTTGCCCCTTGAGGAACCTAAAGCAAATTTCTCTTCTCTCTGGCTCTCTTCTCCCTTTCCTGTGGAGCAATATGACATCATTGGATTTGCCTCTGCTGGTTCTAATTAATGAGCCATCTTTTAGTGAATGACTCACATATCACTCAGCAAACTGGCTTTTTAAAGAGCCCAGATGATCTTGAATCCCAACTTGGATTCCAGTCATTAAACACAACAATTATAAGTTAAAATGAAACCAGGCCCCTTGATTCCCATACACTAATACCTTGATGTCTGAACATATTAACCCTGGAGAATATAATCTCCTGGAGGGCAGAGATTATTCCAGGTTTGTCTTTGTGTCCCCAAGCACTTGGTGCAGTAATAGGCACTTAATAAATGTTTGCTGAATTGTTACTAAATCGAACCAGCTTGAAGGTGCTCTGGTCCGTTAGGACCCTCTGTGTGATGAGCTTATGGAAAGATTGAAGTAAGAGTCATGGGGGATGTAAAAGCATGAATGGACTGTGATTGACACCATTGAAAGGAACATGCATGATAAGGAGATCACAGTTCCACTGGAATATTAGAATAAGGTATAGTGTACTCACACCTAAAAACTTAGGCTGATCACATAAATGCTCCCTTTCACTCAACTAGACAAACTGGTGTATCTCATACATGAATTCCATTTCCTGCCTATGTGCATTTGTCCAGGTTATCCCTAAATCATGAATGTTTTCCCTGTTGCAAACTCTAGTTTTCTTAAAGGCTCACCTGCAAGAAAACTTCTTTGATTGTCCCAGTTGTTAGTCTCTCTTGCCCCCACTGAAATCACCATATATTCATTTTGTATATATCCTGTATTATCTGAGCTATATTGGGTATTCTGGAAGGATTAGCCCCTTTGGTGTGAAGGCTTGCTGAACCCTTTTTAGAGCTAGTCATCCACCTTTAATGTCCATCTGTCTCCCACCTTTCATCCGTGACTGTAAGAAGCTGTAACTATACCCAGGTAAACCATCTCAAAAGACTGGCTAAACCAGATTAAGGGCAACCAACAAGCCTCAAACCCATTGCTGAGTTAGAGGAGTATCTACCCCAAGCCTATGAAGACCTCCTCTGGCAGAATGGACAGATGAGAACAACTGACTCTAATGGCCATAAAAGCAGCTGAAGCAAATGCTGTGGAGTGCTTAGAGCTTGGTCAGACATGGAAGCCACCAAGGTTATCCACTACATCTCAGGCCATTGGGCAATTATCCTGCCTTTTGTTTTCCAATTTGATTTCAATGACTGGAAGAGAGGATGAAGTGGATGACCTTGTACAACTTTGTCTCACTTCAGTTCCATTCACTTGCAAGTCATCGTCTGTGATGTCATTGTCCTTTTTGAAAATGAAGGACAAGCAGCAAATAACAGCAGAGATCCTGTTCTTACTTATCTAAAGACATGTTGTGTCCCTCCAAGTAGAATGTCTCCATTTTCGTCTTTTTATTCCTATTGCCTAGCATATAGAAGTCACTAACAAATGCTTATTAGTTGACCGGTTCTTAAGAAAATTCAAATCTAGATTTCAAAAATGGACCCCAGAAATCAAAGTTCAGAGAAGCTGATATCATAAGGACTGGGCTGTCCATGGGGCATACCTTGAATCAGACAGAAGAAAGAAGACAAAGAGGTATTTCTAAAGAAAAGATCACGGAAGGACAACTACACCAATGTAGCAACCGCCATTAACAGATCAGATAAAGAAAAGCAACTCCCAAGTCTAGTGACTCAGCAATGCGCAGGCAAGTGTTTGGCACCCTGGCAGTCATTCCCTCAGAGTTTCTGTCTGACAGAGAAGAATCCCACATTTTACAGCAATGATTCATCACTGCAGATTAGTTTTCTATTTCCTTGGAACAGGTTCAGAGAAGTCACTCCTCATTTTCCATTTCCTATCCTGAGTCTTGCATATGATTTAAAAGGCATTGGGAGGATAGTGTAGAATCAGGGCCAGGAGTGAAGTGAGGATTGAAGGCTGAGACTTTTCTATGGAGACAATTCAAATAAATTTGATAAATAGCATGTCCCTACATCTTGAGTTTACAAAGACCTCAATGCATTAGAAGAAACACATGATCTGAGGATCACATGCAACCTAAAACACTCCAGAGTCCTCCTAAACCAGATTAAAATGTAAATGAGAACTATTTAACAAAAAAAATTACAATAAAACATAGTAATATTGCATTTTAAGTCTACTTTAAGAAGCATGATAGGGTATATGTCAAACTCAGAAATAGGGGCCACAATCATACATAAAGATCTCTGACAGGTACATGTTGACTTAGTTTTAAAATGACAACAAGCATTTATTAAGTGCCTATTATGTGCCAAACATTAAGAAAATTTAAATCTGGAGTTCAGAAATAGACTCTAAACACAGGAGATTCCCCCAAAACACAAAAGTAATCCCAAACCACACATAGGTTGCAATTCAATGGGGGAGAATAGCATATAAACAATTATACTCAAAAAAGATATAGACAGGATAGATTAAAGCTAACCACAGAGGGAAGGCATGAACATTGAAAAGGTCTTAAGCATTAAGGAGGGGTATCTTGCAGAAAGTAGTATTTTAACTGTGACTTGAAAGAAACCAGGATAGCCAAGAGATGGAGGTGAGAATGAAGAAATTCCAAGAATGGAGGAAAGCCAGTGAAAATACTTAGATTGGGGAGAAGGAATCTTGCATGAGAAAATCACTGAATTGTAGAGTATATGGAGGGAAAGAAAGGGTAAGATGGCTTAAAGTATAGAAAGGAGCTGGGTTATGAAGGAAATTCAAAGGCAAACAGAAGATTTTATAATGAATCCTGGAGGCAATGGGAAACCACTGGAGTTTATTGATGAGGGGATTGACATGGTCAAACCTTTGCTTTTAGGAAAATCACTTTCACAGCTGAGTGGAGGATGGCCAGGTGAGCAGAATTTAAATAGAGGATCGTTTGCTTAAAAATCAATTAAAATGGATTTCATTTGGGCAACTGTTCCAACATGGAGAATTCACGTCAGTTTTATCACAACATTTTTGATGTTTATGAGAAGAGAAATAAGAATCAGAGGAGCTTTAGAAGCCTCATATGAAAGAATTCCTGTATTTTTTGGGGGGAGATATTACTTAACTACTACAGCTAAATACCCTTAAAAAAAAGAGAAAACATAATTAGACTTCCATTTCATGTTTCACAGCTTTACTGGGAATCACATACCTTCTTCTACAATGATTGCTTTGAAATGTGAGCCCATGAAACAATATAACTGTCCCAATATTTAGTTCAGCCTCTGACCAACTACGCAGAATGTGCTATGAAAAAAATCTCCTTCCATTATCTATTTGAACAAATGAAAAATAATTTTAAATGACTCAACAATCACAATTAATCAAGAAATCAGTTGAGTTCAATGAGAAGAAAATTTTTTTGAAAGCCCTGGCTTTCAATGAAATGTACAGGCACTGAAGATGGAAGAGTATGTGCTCACTTGGGATCAAAAGTGCAAATAGACCTGGTTCAAAGTCAAGAGTAAGGATAAGTAAAAGAATATTTACAGCCTTGTTTTTCCTGAGGAAACACAAGCAGGATAATTCTTTTGCTAATCTGCTCTCTGGGCTGTAATGTTAACTTTTAAGTGATACTCTTAAGAAACATAATCTTGGCACTTCCTGGTCTGGAGAAAATAGTATCCTGCTCCAGGAATGTGGCATTTGAGTAGAGGTCACTCTGCCCCTCCCTCCTTCCTCCTGGTTTAAAAAAAAAAGAGTTGTCTTACCTCTCACAAGAAGGAGTAATGGAAAGACACAGAGAAAGTAAAGTTTCAAAAATGAATCAAACTGGACTTTCAAATACCACCTCATGATAAGAGAACTAAATCTTTCCACACTAAGATTATGGAAATCAAAAGAAAACTAGGGGTTTTGCTGACTGTCATAATCATCTATTGGATGAGCCCTTGTTTAGTCATGTAGAATAAGAACTTAAAAATATTTTGTATTTTTTTTTGTATTTCCTGTTATTCCAATCAATTTGTTAAAAAGCATTTATCTAATGCATAGTCAAAAGATTTCCCAAATATTATTGGACAGTTCTCCATTGTGCGAAAATTACAATCATTGGCAGCAGAGAAAGTATCCAAGCCAACCAAGTGACAAATTCTTGTAGCATTGTAGTGATTTTAAAAGTCATTAGCATTCCTGGTCTTTTGGGTTTGGAATTTAGGGTCTGTTTTTGTTTTTCTGATCTAGGAAACTGCTAGTGAAGAAACTCCTTCCAGTAGAATAGATCTGAATCTGCTTTGCAACTTCATCTTTGAGAATTACTTGGTGGCATTAAAAGGTTAAATGATTTGTCTAGACACAAGCAACCAGTTCATGTCAGTGACAAGATCTGAATTGTCTTCCCAAAGCCAACGCCTCTTCTTGTACTCTTAATCCCATTCCCTTCCTGTCTTCTCCCAGGAATCTCAGTCAGTCCTCTTCTCCCCTTACCTGTCCAACGATCTCTTGGTCTCTTTTGTGAGCTCATAATTCACATTTGGGGATTTCCCAAAGCTCCATGCTGGTGTGTGTTCTCTTCTCTTCTCTCTCTACACACTCATTTGGCAATAATATTTGCTTCCAAGGCTTTTATGATCTTCTTCAAGCAGATGACTTCTACATCTCTGTGACCAGTTTCTCCTCAGAGTTTCAGTCTCACATTACCAATTTCCCACAAGAAATTCAAATCAGATGCACCAACAACTCAACATGTCCAAAACAAAACTTGTTTTTCCCCTTAATCCTCTCCTCTTCCAAATTACACTATTTCAAAGAAACAGTTTTTCTTCTACTTTTCAAGTTGAAAAGTCAGCACTATAG
>CM053770.1:218719679-218722179 GCA_028658325.1 Potorous gilbertii
GAGAGAGAGAGAGAGAGAAGGAGAGAAAGAGGAATAGGAAGCAATAGAGAGGGATAGAGAGGAAAAGACAGAGAGAGACAAAGAAAGAGATAGAGACACAGAAAGACAGAGAGACTGAGAGAGAGGAAGGAGAGATGCAGGGATAAGGAAGGAAAGAGAAGGGAAGAGAGAAGGAGAGAGAGAGAGAGAGAGAGAGAGAGGAGAGAGGAGAGAGCATAGTGTAGCTGGGATGCTTTGTTCTTTAAATGTCTGTCTTTCAACTTCCACCACTATAATGGAAAAGACTGTGGGTATCAGATCCTTCATAAAAATATGTGGAGTTATTTGTAAACCATTTTTAGGCCCCTAGATAAAAGATGATTATAAAATCAGTGTTTATGGGGTTCTTTTTATTGTTCATAGTGAGAAAGATCCTTACTGGCAATAGAAAAAGTTCATGCAAACTTGAGATGGAACTTATAATATCCTTTCCAATTACTTTCATCTGTCACATCAGATAAGATTCATTGCTTTTTAAATCATTCTTATTTTCCAAAATAGGCATCTTGTCAACCTGGAATTGAACAATATGGCATAAGTTCACAGCTGTGCAGAGAACATAGGGTAGACTTTAAATCTCCAAACACTATAGAAATTGGGAAAGAAGTTTAAACTGTAAAGGGTAGTCAGAGGTATCACCAGCTCTCTAGGGCACCTGATATGATTCCCTTGTATCTGCCAATGATAACCTCCACCTACAGCTGACAACCAACTTCTTCACTACCCAATTTGAGCTCAAGAAGAAATGAGGAAGTTATCTGCTGTGGCACTAAGACTGGAGCTTCTAAAAGAAATCAGCCTTTGGGTACTCCACTTTGTTCACACTCAGGGCAAGGTCACTACATGACACAGGGTGTAAGTAGAGCCTAATTGTAATTATCTTGACATTATCCAATGGGCATTACCTTGGGATATATATAGAAATTTTCTGCTTGGGAATGACCAATGAAATCATTCTTTCCCAAAACTCTACCTAATTAGATAGATTATGACAGATGTTTTTGTCATGTTGGACCAGTACACTTAAGGTCACAGGATTTAGAATTTGAAAGTACCTTAGGGTCATCAATTCTAATTCCTTTATTTTGCACCTGAGAAAATTGATGCTAAGAAAGGCAGTGATATAGTAAAGCAAGACAAGACCTCTGTTAAAATCCTACCTTAGATGCTTTCCTACTCTATCATCTTAGATAAATCTCTTCATTTCCTTCATTCCCACACAACCTTGTTCAGCTAAATAATCTGAACATTTCTTATCAGATGCTATGGCCAAGGTTATAAGGTAGTGAACTTCAGAATTTAGAGAATCACCTCCTCTTCTGAACTCCCACTACAGTCCTCTTTTGACTGAACTACATGCTATCTCTCTCATAAATGATTTTTTAAAATATCAGCTACAGTGGAATACCATTATATACTGTGACCCATTTTTAAAGCATATTCAGTGATGCTATTATCAAAGACCATCTTCCATCACAGCTACGTATAATGAAAGACTGATGTAATATGCTTTAACCAACATTAGAAATAGGAAAGTTTCTCATGATACTTATATAGTTAATAGCATTTGGGCATATTTTTGGAAGAAAAAACTTCTCTGAAAGGAGAGGGGGAGTTGCTGACTTGGGAGCTCTAATATTTCTGTTTAAGGGGATTTGTGTAAACTACTGAAAAAAGTCAACAGTTAAAAAACTGTTGAAATTATGAAAGTGGGAGTCTGAACCATACCTTCCTTTTCCTAGCATTGACTCATCAACTAAACTGACATCCATAAATCATCATCCACTAACATTCTTACTCCCTCATAATCCCAGTAGAAATGGACAAAGACGTTTATAGAATTAAGAACTAGAGAGGGTTGAGAAATTATATTTTGTGATCCTTTCATTTTACATATAGGAAACCTGGCACCCAGGAAGTGGAAATTACTTTCCCAAGGTCACACAGGTCATGAGTAGCAGAATTGGGAGCCAAGCCCAGAATCTCTGGCTCAAAATCCATCAATCTCTCCACTCTTTCATATGAGTGAGGTGAAAGGGAAAAAGAATACTTTCAGCAGCCAGTATGAAAAATATTGAATTTGGCATCAACAGATTTGAGTACTAATTTCAACTCTGATACTAGCTACCACTGCCAGTTTGGGCAAGGCACTTAACAAATCTATCTAAAGCTCAGTTTCTTTATTTATAAAATGACAAAGTTGAGCTAGGCAATGTCTAAGATCCGCTCTAACTCCATATCTGTGATTTTATGATCTGTAATCCTATGATCCTATGGACCTTACCTCTTGGGGATGCAAGTCAAATTCTTCCACAAAGGGTTTCAGCACCGTGAAAAAATTACTATCTTCCCTAGAAACCCTGTTGATCACTCACTAAAGAAGGTCTCTTTTGGGAGGGATTTTGTATATATAGAAAGGATCTGTAACTTTATCTTCACTTTGTTAATTACAATGGTGGTC
>CM053770.1:218724679-218742202 GCA_028658325.1 Potorous gilbertii
AATTTGAATAAATGTCAAAGGTGAATCATTCTTTCATTTCTTTCAATTTTTTTTTAACAAATCAGAGTTGATGTCTCCACAAATTCATGAAGTACTAGTTAGGCTATTTTCTTACCTAAATGATTTCTTTGTCTTTGATATTCTCCTATAGAGTATTAGGTTCTCATGGGACTATGCAATGTAAGCAAAGTGGTAGAGTAAATAGAAAACTAGCCTTACAGCAAGTAAGCCATGAGTTCAATTCCTGCTTTGGATATATATTGGCTGTGTACATCCTGGCCAAATCACTTAAACTTTCAATGCTCTGAACATATCTGTTAGGGTCTGCTTTGCAGAGAACGTGCCAATCTCTATTGGTAGAAGGAATTTTCCATTCCAGGAGTTCTTATATCAAGGAAATTTGAAATCACTTGCCTACCTCTGTTAACTACTTATCTATACACAAAAAGCTAAGATGGTACTCATCTTGATACTTTAAAATATTTTTTCTTCTGAATGCAGATTAAAGCATACTATTTTCTCTCTTTTTTTGTTTGTTTTATTTTTTTCCTTTCTTGTGTTTTCTCCACTTTGGTTCTGAGTCTTCTTTACAACATGACTAACATGGAAATATGTTTAATATGATTGGACCTATATACCCTAATCAGATAACCTGCTTTCTTGAGGAAGAGGAGATGGGGAGAGAGGGGAAAATTTTAGAATTCAAAATCTTATAAAAGTGAATGATGAGAATTCAAAATTAATTTAAAAAATAATTTTCAAAGAATTGACAAATGGGACTGACTTAAAAAAAGCTTATGGATCTTTTAAAAGGCATGGATCTTTCTTATCTTGCTACATGATGATTCTTAAGGCTTCTAATTATAATTTAATATCAGTTAACTGACATGTTTTCACTTCTCACTTGAGTATGGGCATATACATTTTTGTGATACTTACTAATAGACACAAATTTAAAGAGATACATTCATGATGCTTCTGTTTTGTAAATATTTTATGATTCTCTATCACCTTTATAAATTGACACTCCTTAGTTTTGTCCTCAGTGTTCTTAATAATGTGCCATGAACCTGCCTTGTCAGTCTCACCCTATTATTCTCCTTTATAAACTATGAAATTCATCCAAATAAGACTACTTGCAATTTTTCATATACACTTATGCTTTCCTGCCTTTGTGCCTCTTACCACTCCGGTCCCTACATTCAGCTTCTGTTGTCTTACCCCCTCCCATGCACACATACACAATTTAATTCTCACTCAACCATTAAATTTCAAATTCAATGCCAATTCCACCTCTTGCAGAAAGATTTGCCTGTTCTTCAAGCCAGAAACAAATTCAGTCCCACCTTGAATCTCAGTTTTTGTTGTTGCTGTCATTGCATTTCTCTGATATTCTAAATTTATTTCTTGGTTCTCTATATATCTAAATGTCCTACTACACTACAAGCTGCATGAAGGGAAGAAGACGCATATGAAAATGTCCATGAAAAGAGTGATATTAGGTGTGATATCTGTGTTATTTATACAAGTCATTGTGAATTGATGCTAGAAATATTCTAAAAAATATACTCATGAAAAGAGTTCAAATTTAAAGTTAATAATTTGCCCAACATTTGCCACACAGGTAGAGTTTAGTAAATGTTTAATGAATTTGTCCATTCTTGGGTCATGGAGGCATTATGCTATAGTAAAGTCTGTGTGTGTGTGTGTTTCTGCAATCAGAAAGATCTGTGTTCAATGTTGCTTTTGGCATTTCAACAACAACTTGTTGGGTTACCTAGAGCAAGTAACTTAACCTCCTAGTGTCCTAGGCAAGTTTAAGACTTTAAGTTGTAGAGCAATGTTGAAAGTGCACCAATAGCGTGGTTTCCTGATGAGGAGCTCCCTACATGAAAGAAATATTCAAACCCATTAAAACTGGTATTTTGGCAGGGGTCACAATGCATGTTTTATTCCTTCCTTAAGTAATCTGATTATATCATTCTAGATTCCTATTTTCATTCTGCTGTTTACAGTCAAATAATCAGGCCCCCCCTGGAATCCTTATTTTGGGGGGAGACACACATGATTCAAATTCAAAGAATATATAGAAAAACACAGAGCAACATAAAATGTATTTCTTAAACTACTGCTGACAGAAACCTTATTATTGCATAAACTTTCCTCAAAAGCAAAAACAAAAAACAATGTATTGATTTAACGTGCCTTAGCAAGATCCTAAAATAATTAGACAAATCACCTCAGATCATCAGCGCAAGGTGGTCACTATTGCTGGTTCTTAAAGATCAAGGCAGGAGTTCTCAATTCGGTGAAATATGAAGACCTGTTTTTAATGTAAAAAATCACAGACCCTCACAATAGACTTGTAGCACTATTAGTACTGGTTAACTGATAAAATACATTTCCAAACCATGCTGTCTCTGCCCCATTATTCATTCTCATCTCCCTTACTTTACTTCCTAGTGTATCTTTGGACTCAACTTCTGAAAATTTGGGCTCTGAGAAGTGAATTTGTACCTTATCTTCCCTAGAAGCCTTTTTTTATTCCACTTCTTAGCCAGTATTTCTAAGGCATGCTGCTTGCATTCTTTCCAACATACTATCACCACCACCTCTTTAAAACTTTCCTTTATGTGTTATTTCTGAGGGCAGGAAATATCTTGCTTGTATTTATATCCCTAGAATTCAGCACAGTACCTTAGTCATGTGGTAAGCCCTTAACATATACTTTATCTACCTAGATATATTAAAAACTACTATAAATTCAGTAACATTTTAAATGATTTTTAATACAACATTAATACATTGCTGGTGAAGTTATCCAATCATTCTGAAGAGCAATTTGGAACTATGTCCAAAAGACTATAAAAATGTGCCCATGCTTTGCTGCAGCAATACCATTTCTAGGGCTGCATTCCAAAGAGATCATACAAACTGGAGAAGGACTCACATGTCCAAAATATTTACAGCAGCTATTTTTGTGGTGGCAAAGAATTGGAAATTGAGGGGATATCCATCAGTTGGGGAATGGCTGATCAAGTTGTGGTATATGAACGTAATGGAATACTATTGTTCCATAAAAACTAATGAGTGTGTAGTCTTCAGAAAATCCTAGAAATATTTGAATGAACTGATGCTGAGTGAAGTGAGCAGAACCAGGAGAACATTGTTCATAGCAACAGCCACAATGTGTTCTTCTTTGCAGATTAGTTCTTCTTTGCAATGCAAGGACCCAAGACAACTGTAAAGGACTCGTGATGCACAATTTTATCCACATCGAGAAAAAGGATCTATGGTGTTTGAAGGCAGATTGAAGCATACTATTTGCTCTCTCTCTTTTTGTTTCTTCTTTCTCGTGATTTCTAGCTTTGGTTTTAATCCTTTATAACATGACTAATAGGAAAATAGGTTCAATATGAATGTATATGTAGAGCCTATATCAAATTACATCCTGTCTTGGGGTGAGGGAGAGGAGAGATGAGAAGAAAATGTGGAACTCAAAATTTTATCAAAGTGAATGTTGGAAACTAAAAATAAATAAAATTTTAAAATAATAGTAGTTTCAGTTTCAATTCTACTTTTATGATTGAATATCTTGAATAACACTTTGCATTTAGGAAGCACTTAATAAATACTTTGAAAAAATTGAATTGAATATATTTGGGAAATGGCAAGATAATTTTTTCAACCTCTCAATTATATTTTTAGTTATGTATGTATACAGATGTGGATCGATGATTTTCTTTCTCCCCAAGGATCTAGTAGGGTTCATTGGGCTGGACTGACTATCATCAATAGATTATTTTAATTCTTCTATGCAATATGAGTAATGTGAAAATGTGTTAATAAGAATGTATTTGTAAAATCCATGTGAAATTGTATGCTGTCTTGAAGAGGAGTGGGGAAGGAGAGGGAGAAATTGTAAAACATGTAAGTTATTGTTGAAAATAGAAAAAAAATAAATTAATAAATTTCAGTGGGAAGAAGAACCAGTCAAACAAAATCAAAAGAATGAGAAAAATAAAAGAAAATGCAAAATTCCTCACTGGAAAAACAATTGACCTTGGAAATAGATCCTGGAGAGATAAATTAAGAATTTTTGGACTCTCTGAAAGCCATGATCAAAAAAAAAAAAAAAGCCTGGACAGCACCTTTCAAGAAATCATCAAGGAAAATGGCCCTGAACCAGAGAGTAAAATAGTCTTTAAAAGAATCCACCAATCACCTGCTGAATAAGATACAAAAATGAAAACTCCAAGGAATATTGTTGCTAAATTCCAGAATTATCAGGTCAAGGAAAAAATACTTCAAGAAACCAAAAAGAAGCAATTCAAATATTGTGGAGTCACAGTCAGAATTACTCAGGATTTAGCAGCATCTCCTATACACTGTTGGAGGGCTTGGAATATGATATTGGGGAAGGCAAAGGAATTTTGATTACAACCAAGAGTCAACTACCTAGCAAAACTTAGCATAATCTTTCAGGAAAAAAGATGGACATTCAGTGAAATAGGGGACTTTCAATCATTTCTGATTAAAATACCAGAGTGGAACAGAAAATTCAATTTTGAAATACAAGATTCAAGAGAAGCACAAAAAGTAAACAGGAAAGAGGAAAAAATATGTTATCCAATAAAGTTCAACTTTTTACATCTCTACAAGAGAAGATGATATTTGTAAATATTAAGAACTGTATCTTTGTTAGACCATTTGAAAGTGGTATACATAGACAGAGAGTGTGGGTATAAGTTGACTTTAATTTGATGATATAAAAAATAAGGGTAAAAAAAGGCTAGTACTGGGAGAAGAGGAAAGGGGTAGCAAAAAGGGTAAATTACAACACATCAAAAGGTACAAAAGATCTATTACAGTAGAGAGAAATAATGGAGGAGATGATTATTGTTTGAACCTTACTTTCATTGGATTTGTCTCAAAGAGGGAGTAACATACGCATTTAATTGGGTATAGAAATATGTCTTACCCTATAGGGAAGTAGGAAGAGAAAGGGGAAAGAAAATGGAGGGGGGATTTTGCAGATAGATTTTCAAATACTTTACAGTTATTTTAAGTGGAACTTCTCTATTTGTGTGTGTGTGTGTGTGTGTGTATGTGTGTGTGTGTGTGTATGTATGTGTGTACAGGGAGGGGGGATTGTTCCTCTACTCTTTGCAGCCATGTTCATTGTCATTGATTCCCATGCTCATATCCTGGGATGCTACTACTGCTAGTTTGTAGTATGATGCTTCTATAATAGAGGGAGAGAGAGAATGAGAGAGACAGACAGACAGACAGACAGAGATACAGAGAGAGATACAGAGAGAGAGACAGAAAGAGAGACAGGGAGAGAGAGGCAGAGAGAGAGACAGAGAGAGAGAGAGAGAGAGAGAGAGAGAGAGAGGCGGAGGATTGGGCAATACTATTTTTTTCCATAACTTGAGTCCATAAAAGAAAATCATTCTTCACAGATTTCAGACATTATTATATGCTTAGATCTATTTTTCAACTTTATGCACTCTGAAATGCACCTAAGCAAAAGTAATATCCCATCACTACTGCTTTGCCCATTTTACATACTGCTGGAAACTTTGTTCCTCAATTTCACAAGCCAGTGACATTCTTAAGATTTAAAATTCTGAATTTTTCTCTCCAGTTTACCTTAAGAAATATTACTAGTTTCAACTTGCAACAGTTTATAAGTTTGCCATATCCTCAAAAATTCTTTTTAAAAAACTGCCATCTTTTTTCATATAATACATCTACTTTTACCTCTATTGGTTCATTGTCACCAAATCTTTAAATTGTCTTGCTCTTTTTGCTGACTTCTCAGTATACATCTATTAAACAACACTAACTGCCCTTGTTCAAATTTCATCTTGAAAGAGTACAAATGACACCACAGGTGATGTCTTGATATACACATAAATTGGACTTAAGTGAGGCAGAGTTGCACAAAATCTCACTCTCTCTTCCAGAGTCACTGCAGTCCAGTGGCAAGACAAAAGTCAAGATGCTATGTGTCATAGTAGAACTTGAACTTAGATCATACTTACTCAAGGGTAGCTTTTGATTCCAAAATAGTGAACTTTCTTTCACTCTTGAGGATTTGTAAAGGGCTTTTACATCTATAATATTCCATAGTTCTATAAAAAAAGTCACAAAAAATTTAACCTCTTAAAAGTCGCTTCCTCATTTGCAAAATAATAAATTCCTTGTAGAAGACAAGGCAATTGTGAGTATAACAGAAACAAAAGGTCTGGATTTATCTGGATAACTAAATCTTAACAGTAGGGTTTTCTTTTTTATTATATCTTTTTAATTTTTATTATTTATTTATTTATTACTAACATTCTATTCTTTTTAAATTTTGAGTTCAAATTCTGTCTCCCTCCCACCCCTCCTCTATCCACTGAGAAGGCAAGCAAAATTATATCAATCAATTTTACATGTGAAATCATGCAAAACACATTTTTGTATTACCCATATTACAAAAAAGTGAGAAAATTATACTTTATTTTGCATTCTAGTTCTTCAGTTCTCTCTTTGGAGAGCAGTTTTTTTTTTAATCACAAGTCTTTTGGAATTATCTTTGAATATTGTTTTCCTCAGAGTAGTCAAGTCTTTCACAATTGATCGTTGTTACAACATTGGTATTTCTGTGCACAATGATCTCCCAATTCTTTTTACTTCACTTTTCAAAAGTTCACCTAGGTCTGGAATTTTTTTCTGAAAAAACTCCCTTCATCAGTTCTTATAGCAAAATAGTACTCCATCACAATGATATCCCACAATTTGTACAGTCATTCCCCAATTGATGAGCATACCCTCAATTTCCAAGTCTTTACCACACTCCCCAAGAAAAAGCTACTCTAAATATTTTAGCACATATAGGTTCTTTTTCTTTTCCTTCTATCTCTTTGAAATACAGACCTAGTAGTGATATTACTAGGTCAAATGGTATGTACAGTTTTATAAACTGTTTGGGCATAGTTTTGAATTGTTATCCAGTTCACAACTGATTAGACAATTTATTAGTATAGTCATTTTTTCCTTATACTCTCCAGCTTTTTATCATTTCTAATAGATGTGTGGTAGTACCTCAAAGTTGTTTTAATTTGCATTTCTCTAAGCAATAGTAATTTAGAGCATTATGACCAGAAATAGCTTCAGTTTCTTCTTCTGAAAATTATTTATATCTTTTTATCATTTATCAATTGGAGAATGGCTCTTATTTTTATAAATTTGACAGATTTTGAGAAAGAGACCTTTATCAGAGAAACTTGCTGTAAGGTTTTAGGGTTATTTTTGCTATTTCTTCATTTTCTATGATACTTTCAACCAAAATATATTTTCCCTAATTATCTCTTTTAATTAGGTCTATTTTTGCTTCTCCTTTGTCTGAGATTGTGATTGCTATTCCTATATTTTCAATGTTGGCTGAAACATATTAGATTCTGTTCTAGACCTTTATCTTAATTCTGTGTGTGTGTTTTTGTTTCAAGTGTGTCTTGTAAACATCATATTGTTGGATCATTTATCTATTCTGATATTTGCTTCTATTTTATAAATGAATTCATTCCATTCATACGCATGGTTATGATTACTGTGGATGTCTTTCCATCCCATTTTCTTCTATTTCTTGTTCTCTCTTTTTTCCTGTCCCTTCTGAAAAGCTTGTTTTGCTTCTAATCACTGCCTCCTTTAATCTGTTCTCCCTTTTATCACCCCTTTCCCTCTTTTTCATATCCCTTCACCTTCCTATTTCCCTACTGAGTAGGGTGGATTTCAATAGACACTTGAACTTGTGTGTGTGTGTTTGTGTGTGTGTGTGCACACATATTTCTCCCCTCATTGAATCAATTCTGATGAGAGTGAGGTTCAAGCATTGCTTGCCACCACCACCCATTTTCTTCTCTATTATAAAAACTCTTCTTTAGACTTCAGAGATGTCTGGAAGAACTTACATGAACTGATGTTGAGTGAAATGAGCAGAACCAGGAGAACATTGCACACGGTAATAGTCACAGGGTGTGAGGAACTTTTCTGGTAGACTTAGCCCTTCATAGCAATGCAAGGACCTAAAAAATTCCCAAAGGACTCTTGAGGCATCCACATCCAGAGGAAGAACTATGGAATTGGTATGCAGAGTGAAAGAGAATATTTTGTCTTGTATTATGTTTTGTTTTGGTATATTTTTTCTCATGGTTTCCCCCATTCATTTAAATTCCTCTATGCAACACGAGTAATGTGAAAATGTGCTTAATAAAAATGTACATACAGAAACCATATAAGATTGCATGCTGTCTCAAGGAAGGAGGGGTAGAAAATCTAAGATTTATGAAAGTAATTGTAGAAAACTAAAAACAAATAAATTAATTTAAAAAATAAAAATAAAGAAATAAAAGTTCTTCCATGTCTGCCCCTCTTTTGTGTGAGAAAATCTTCCAAATATCTTCCATTCTACCTCCCCCTTTCCTCTTCTTCTAATGCCTCTTCCTCATCCCTTCATGTTTTTTTAGAGATCATTCCAATATAATCAACTTATACCCACATTCTGTCCATGTAAGACTGTTAACTGCCCTAGAAATGACAAAGATGTTAGGAGTTACATGTATCATCATCATATACAGGAATGTAAACAATTTAACTTTATTGAAATCCTTGTGATTGTTCTTTCATTTTCAACTTTTTCAACTTCTCTCCAGTTCAAATGTCAAGTTGAATGTCAAATTTTCTATTTAGCTCTCTTCTCATGATGAATTCTTGAAAGTCCTCTATTTCATTAAATATCCATTTTTTTCCTAGTGAAGGCTTAGACTCAGTTTTCTTGAGAAGATTATTCTTGGTTCTAATGTTATTTCTTTTGCCTTCCAGAATATCATATTCCAAGCCATCCATTCCTTTACATGGAAACTGCTAAATTTTGTGCAATCCTAATTGTGACTCTACAATAATTTACTGTTCCTCTCTGTATGTTTTTAATATTTTCTCCTTGATCAAGTAACTCTGAAATTCAGGTATAATATTCTTGGGAGTTTTTATTTGGGGATCTCTTCTAGTTGGTGATCTATAGATTCTTTCAATTTCTAATTTACTCATTTACACTAGATTCAAGATATCAGGGTAGTGCTAGTTTCTTGAAATATGATTTGTTGGCTTTTTTTGGTCATGGCTCTCAGGTACACCAATAATTCCTAAATTATCTCTCTTTGATATTTTTTCAAGATGAGTTGTTTTTCCAATGAGATGAGTCATATTTTCTTCTATTTTTTGTGTTCTTTTGACTTGGATTGTTTCTTGGGGTTTCATGGAGTCATTAGCTTCTACTTGCCCAATTCTAATTTTTAGGAAATTATTTTCTTCAGTGACTTTTGGTACCTCTTCTTTTTTCTCATTTGGTCCATCCTACTTTTTACATAGTTCTTTTCTGCAATGATTTTATGTGCCTTTTTTTTCAGTCAAGTTCATTTTGTGTTTTAAGTTGTTTTCTTTAGTATTTTTGTGCCTCTTTTTACTAGTTGTTAATTCCTTTTTCTTCATTTTCCTGCATCACTCTCATTTCTTTTCTTAAATTTTTCTCTACCACTCTCAGCTCTTTCCTTAATTCCTCCAGAAATTTTTGTTGCATTTGAGTCCCACAAGCATGTTTCTTTGAGGCTTTGTTTATAGCTGCTTGCGCATTGTTGTCTCCTTCTGAATTTATGAATTGGTCTACTTGCCACTGTAGTAGATTTTTATGATTAAGTTCTTGGTTCCTTATTGTTCCAGCCTCATTTCTTCACTGAATTTTACATTAAAGTTAGTGTCTAATCACCTTGGAGTAGGAAATCACTATGCCAAGCTTCAGGCTTTTTGTGGTATAGTTTCCAGAGATAATTCTGGTATTCTTCAAGTTTTTGGTGCTTCTAAGGTGGTGTGATCTGGAGAGAGTTGCACTCACTATTCTCATTTTTTCCCAGGAAGAATACTTCCTCTTTGCAGTAACAAGAACTAGAACTCCTCTTAGCCCTGGAATTGTTACCAGAGCCTCTGCTTCCTTGTGACCAGTCAGAAGCACTCCTCTCACCCTGGAACCATGACCTAGAAATGTTATGTGGAATAGAGTTACCTATCAATACCATCTGCACTGAGTGCCAGCAAAGGGGCCCCAGCAATCTCTTCCTGACCTGTTGTCTTTTGCCATCTCTGGACTGAGGTCTCCTAAAGCTCCTGCTGCTGTTATCCTGACTGCTTCCAAGGCTAATCATTGGTGGGGATGCTGCACTCCAAGCAGGCTCCCACCCCAATGTCACAGACCCCTCTGTTGACCTCCTAAATTATTTTAGAATGGAAAATGTCTTGCTGGCTTTGCTACTCCAAAATTTGATTTGAGACATTATTTTAAAATTGTTTCAAGGGGCATGCTGATAGAGTTCAGCTGCATTTCTGCTAGTATTCCACCATCTTGGCTGTACCTCTATTCCCAACATATTTGCAATTAAAGAGTTGGCAACATTAGTGTTTGTTTCTGAAATAAAGTATTTTAATGACACATTTCAATGTACTTTTAACTGAGTCCTTCCATATGTGCAACCATTTTTATACTTGAAAGCTATTCAAAAGTACACAATTTTCTTCTACAAAGGAAAGCTATATATTATCACAACACATTAATATTTTATAATGAAATATTAAGTAGTTTCGGCTACATAGTAGTAAATATGTTTAATTATATAAAGTATGTCTAAATAATCCTTTCAAAGCCAGGCATATAAAGACTCTTCAGGGTAAAATGAAAGCAGGGATTTATGGATCATTTTCTATCTCAGAATACTGATGGTTCAGAAATTAACAGAATATTCACAATATTAGATTGTTTTCTTTCTTGGAAAACTGATAAATTCACTATTTAAATCTTCTCAGAGTTCATATTTTCGGGGTAAATCTAGGCATTTTGAATAAACTTGTAAATGTGTGTGTGCATGCACATGTGTACATACATGTGTATGTGTGCGTATGTTTATATTGATATGTATATGTGTATATATAGCTATACATATGTATATATGTATACATACACAAACCATATACACATTTGTGCACATATACATACTTGTATACATGTACATATATTTATATAGCAAAATCATTTTGGCAACCATGTAGGGAGCAGAGAGAGACAAGAGAGATGGAGAGACAGAGATACAGAGACAGAGAGAAAGAGATAGTGACAGAGAGACAAAGAAAGAGAGAATGAGTGAAAGAGAGAGAGAAATGAGTAGATAAATGTATTTCAATATAATTGGTTTCCTTTATGATCTGATTGTTTTATTGTATGCATTTAAAATATTCTTCTTAGAAGGGGTTTAAAGGCTTCACTAGCCTGTCAAAAATGTTAAAAGGTTGTAAGAACATCTCAGTAAAAGTATTATGTATCATATTCCACTGTTTATCAATAATCCACAGTCACAAATATTAAAAGAAATATTCATTTTCTAGGACAACGTCTACTAGCAAGTCAAGATTCCCTGCCTAAAAGCCTAATAGAGAAATTTCATACGGGAAGAATTAAAAGGTTTTAAACTAAAGGTTTTCTACTCAAGTACTTGACAAATGATAAGGAAATTTTCAATCAGTAACACAGCCAGAAGATGGAGGTCAGGATGGTAAGATGACCTCAATTCATGCCATGGGAAGGCCAACTGGAGGAAATGAATATACGTAGCCCAGAGATGAAAAAACATGAAGGACATGATTGCTCTCTTGAGATCTTTACAGGGTTAACCAGAGTAGATGAGATATTTTAATTTTTATATCTGAAATTGGAGGGCATGAGTAGGACCAATGACTGAAAGTTGCAATGGGGAAAATTTTGCTCAACACAAAATTGAAATTCTTAACAATTAGAGAAGGACAAAAATGAAATGAGTTTCTTCAGGAGTGAATTAGTGAATTCATTCAGTAAAGATCTTCAAGAAAAGTCTAGATTTCTACCATAAGTGATATTTTACTAGATTCTTGCTTTACTAGAAGATTGAACTACAGTAGCTCTCATTGAAAGAGGAAATTGTATGATGCTTCCTAAATGGAGATATAATCAATCAATGGACCATTCAACAAGGATTTAAGAAGGGCTAACTATATGTGTGGCACCATACTAGATACCAGCAACAAGATATGATATGAAATAATTCCTTTCTCAGTGGATGCACCATAATCACTGTTTATAAATATATTTCAAAACTTTGCAGGAGTAGATAAACCCTATTTTATATGACTATAGAGGATAGAATTAGGATTAATGTGTGGAAATTTCAAAAAAAAGCAGATATCAACTCAATTTACAGAGGAAAAAATCCTCTATGTAGAATTGGACAAAGAAACAACACAATAGAATGGGATAGTGGGTGCCACATCACTTGCAAAGATTTGAGCAGATGCTGCTTGACTTTTTATAGGATTAGACCAAATGACTTTTAATATCCTCTTCAACTCTATGATATACTATGTACCTTAATAGCCTTCACAACATTCTCCTGAAAAGGTACTATTATATTCATTTTAGAGAATCTGAAATAATACTCAGGAAAATGCTGCCATTCCCTGAAATGACATCTCTTCAATGTCCATATATACCAATTAGTTTGAAAATAACAGGTAGATTTCAATCAATTAATAGTAACAAGCCAATCTCTGTCCCTTACTATATCTGCAGCATCTTAGGGAAAAGATGATAACGTAGGAAAAGACCACTGGATTTGGATTCAGAGAACTTGGGTTCAAATCCTCCTACTGTTACTTAATAGCTAAGACACCGAACAAGTTAATCAACCCATATAGGCTTCAATTTCTTCATCTGTTAAATGAAAAAGCTAGATTATACGATACAGAAAGTATTTTCCTTGGCTCCCATATTATAATAAAATGTCCCTTTTCTTTCCTTTCTCTTCCACCCCTCTTAATCACAGGTGATTTTTCCCTAGCCTGCCCCTACCTCATCTCCAAAATATGAAATTTATGGCTTAGTTAATTTAGCCCAGCTTTGGACTGAATTACAATTTGGGAGGGGAGAAGTCTTAAAACATAGACATGCTGGAAAAACAATAAATTCAACCTTTGTTGAGTTTTTTATGCAATATTAAAGAATCACTGAGGGACTCACAGGGTTTAGGTGCTATTTTCATTTCCTATTTTGCATCTTTATACATTCTTTGGAATGAGAATCTAGCCTTTAATGAGAAGGTTTGGACTTCCTTTTTCACACTCTTCATAGTTCCCTGGAGGGGTTGGGGAGAGAAATTACTTCTAATAACTTCATGCCTGATGTTGAATTTTTCCCAAAACAAGAAGTTACAAAACTACTCGAAGTATGGTATGAATCAGGTATGGGACAGTTATTTATTTCACACACAAGAAGAATTCTCAGCACAGAAAATTCACAAGTTCATATCTGAAGAAAACAAACTTAAAACAAAGTTTTGCAACAACTTATAATACTGTTGTAATCTGCTTGGAGACTGGTAATTAAAGCTTATTCAATGTGCAGTGTTCAAACAAATCTCAGTCATGTTTTCTGTGCTAAAATTTCCAAGCTTAAGTCAATCCTTTTAACAGTGGGCATCGTGTTCAGTGAAGAAGCTTCTCCTACCACCACTTAGTCTATCAGTCACTCAGTTAATTAATAAACATTTTAAGTGCTTATTACGTTCCAGGCACTATGTTATGCCTGGGAATACAAAAGCACTCTCCATTTTTTTCAAAGAACTCACATTTCTAACGCAGAATAGTTGGAAAATGATCTCTAGGGGAAGGCATGAAAGGCCTCTTGCAGAAGGAGGAATAAGAGCTAAATATTGAAGAAAGACAATGAAGCTAAAAAGTAGAGCTGAAGAATCAAGGTATTACAAAGATAAAATACTTCTAGTATAAAGGTATGGAGTCAGGAGATGGAGAATCATGTTCAAGGAATATTAAATAGTTGTATTTGGGACTTCAGAGATGGGAGTAAAGTACAAGAAGATTGGAACAGGCTGTGAAGGGCTTTAAATGGCAGAGAATTTTATATACAATCTTGAAGGAGCCACTGACGTTTATTGAGGAGGCAGGTGATATAGTAACACCTATGTTTTAGTAAAAAATCATTTTGGCAACTAAATAGAAGTTACAGTGCAGTAAGGAGGAAGTTGGGGAAGACAAACCAACCAAAAGAAAATCAAAATAATTCAAATGAAAGGGCCTATACTAAGGTGGTGCTTGTGTGAATGAAGACAGGGAAACTTTATGAGATATGCCGTAAAGGTAGAAACAAGATTTGATGGTAGATTGAATGTGTGGGGTAAATGTAGGAAAGGACTTGAAGATGATACTGAGGTCATATGTCTGGATGACTGAAAAGAAATTGGTGCCCTCAAAAGTAATAGTAAAGTTGGAAAGAGGGGACAGTTTGATGGGGGAGACGAGGTTTTTTTTGGATATTTTGAATTTGAGATCTTTTAGTATATCCAATTCAAGATATCCAAAAGGCAGTTGGTGATATGGAAACTGAGATCAGGAAAACTGTATACAAAGTGGTGTATATAGATCTGGATATTAACTACATACAGATAATAATTGAATCTATGGGAGCTAAGATTCCTAAACAAAATAGCACATAGCGAGAAATGAACAGAAGCCAGGAGAACTAATTCCACTCGTTGGATAGCTCCTCTCATTGAGACCCAGGACCTCCAGAACTCTCCAATTCTCAAGGTATCCTTTTGTTTTTTTTCTAATTCTGAGCACTTTGATTTCAAGACAGTTTATTTAACTAAGATAATTATAGAAAAAGCAAGCAAACAAACAAAATCAGGCAATCCCATCCAAGATTTAGAGGCTCAGAATTGCTAAGTCAAAATGTCAGGTGCTCATAACCACACAGAGATTCAGGTAGAGAGTAGAGCAAGCTCCCTTTGTCACTGTCTCTCTTTAAGAAGTGGCTTGAAACAGCCTTGACATGATCCAGTCAGAAAAGAGGGATTTTTGGAGGGCAAAGTTACTGTTTTTCCCCCATCTAACAAGAGAAGTTTTTGTCATCTCAATGTGTAAGCCCCTAAGCCATGAGTCATATGTAGATGGAAGAAGAACGTCAAAGTTTCCCAGTGGTTGAAAAGAACTGGGAATGGTAACTGAGCATACTCCATAGGATAGCCCTAATTACACATAGATTCTGCTGCCTGGATAGTTCTACTTAGAGCTAGGAAATTCAGTTTTCCTCTTCCTCAATCTACTGCAGGTCCTGCCAGGCTACATTTTCTTTTTCCATGGAAAAGTACAAACACAGAGAACACTAATACTTCTCTCCACTTGCCCCCTCACACAGAAATCCTTTAGTAAGAATTAAAGTGTGTTATCATGGGAATTAATAATCACAAGTAACTTTTACTGTTTCCTTAAGTGGCTCCCAGACTAGGCTATCTAATGAATATAGAATAAGAGTTGAAACTCAGAGACAAAACCTTACTGCAATTCTAATTGAAAGAGATAACAGCACTGGTGAAACTTGGCAAGCAATCACCAGGCAAGAGATTAAACTTGAACAGCTCCTGTATTCACATTAGCAAGCCCTGGGTGGATAAAACGGTGAGAACTCACATGAAAACAGTCAGGTTAGGCAGCAAAATTAAATAGAGAGAGAAAGAGAGGGAGAGAGAGAGAGAGAGAGAGAGAGAGAGAGAGAGAGAGAGAGAGAGAGAGAGATTCAACTATGAGAAACATTATTGGGCATAAAACATAATGCAAGGTCTTGGAGACTAAAAGGTTAAAAATAGCATTATTGTTAATCCTTGACTATCTTATATTTTACTAAGGAAGGGACAACAAGGACCCAAAAACATATAATATAGAGTCTTTAAGGGGAAAAGAGAGATAGGTAAAGTGTTTAAGAAAAACCTAAGGAATGAATGAATGAAAATGCATTTATTATTTACTGGGGATGTCTCAAGGGCTGTTCTGATCACTAAGGATGAAAATTCAAGAGAGACAAAAGATGACTACATTCTAATAGAAAGTAACAGAAAGCAGGGATGTGTTGTTAAATGTTTAACAACTGACTCACTGATAACATATGCACTCTTTTAAATTGTATTATTAATATTTTCTCCATCTCTTTCTTAAGTTTAGATAATCAACAAAACAATAAGTCAAACTCAGAAGTATAAATTCTCACTATGAAAATTTAACAGTCAGCTTTCTATGGCTCAAAAGGTTTGACTCCAACAAACTTCTACAATAGGGAGTGGAGGATGGATATTTTAATCCATGGTGACTCAGGAGTAAGAGAAGGAGCCATAGGATAATCCTTTGATATATCCTGTTCAGAGGCAATGAAATGTTAATTTTATTTCTTTTCTCTAAGGAACAAAAGGAAAAAACAAGTCAAGTTAAAGTAGAGGGGAGATGTGATGGCCAGGAGAGAGAAATTTTCAGTTATAAAGATTTCTTATGAATCTTCCTAGTTAGTTGTCCTTAGCAATATCCTATTTGACAACTAACAAGTTATCTTCCAGGTTTGTTTTTTCCTAATGGAGAAAAGACATAGAATTATACCACCCCTTTCTCACAAAGGTCTTTGCAAAGCAGAAGTTCTTAAACTGGCATTCATAAACCTATAAATACATGCAAATTTGGATAATTATATTTCAATATAATTGGCTTCCTTTGTAATCCTCTATGTTATATTTTATTCATTTGTAAATATTATTCTGAGAAAGAGATCCCTGATCATGTGGATGCCATGGGAGTCATGATACACACTCATAGAAGACATTAAAAGTCTCTGCTGAAAGGAATGTCCCCTAAATGTTGACATATTGAAGGAGTAGTTTTCTGTTAATAGATCAGGACTGTCTTGATTCAAGACTGTGGTGTTCTGTGAGTCATGTGGATTGATTAAAGAGACAAAGTTCCATTTGTGAGGGATAGTAATTCAATCTGGGATTTCATTGGAACCTTTGCAAGTTCCAGTGGTTAGAATGTAGAAGGTAGTGTATGGTTTTACCCCAGGGAAGGATTTCAGTAGCAAAGCTGAACCCTAGTATGTGACTTGACTTGGCCCAAAGTAGGGATGGGCTTCAAGACTGAATTCTTCCAGGGTCTTTCTTAATTTAGTCTCCTTTCTTTTGGATTGAGCAGAAGTTTCATTCTGTTTTCTCTTTCCTTTCAAATTATCTTATTTACTTTAGACATACCAATAAGCAAGAAACATGAACAAGGCAGCTTGGAGGCTCAATGGAGCAAGCTGGATTTGTAATCCTGAAGACTTGAGTTCAGATTCTGCCTTAGACACACCTAGCTGTGTGATCTATGGTAAGTCACTTAAGACCGCAATTTCTTCATCTGTAAATTAGAAATGATTAAGCAGGTTGAGATAACACATGTAAAGGACTTTTCCAACTTTATATGTAATATATATGTATATATGTATATGTATATCTATGCATATATGTCACTTTATAAGTATATAATAAATGTAAAATAAATAGATAAATGTTAATGAATAATTGTATAATA
>CM053770.1:218742702-218775312 GCA_028658325.1 Potorous gilbertii
ATCTATTACTATATATATACTTTGTATGTGTATATATGTATATATATACATATATATATATATAGATGTATATATATATATATATATATATATATATATAGTTGTGTTTGTCCTTCATTCTCAAAGAGGATCATAACATCAATATGATGACATGACTTGCAGTTGACTTTGATTTGAGTGAGGGAGGGCTGATATGTGTGTATATATATATATATAAATGTATTTGTATATATTCAGATATGCGTATGTGTGCACCAACAGATATAGATATGGGCAGCTAGGTGGCGCAGTATATAAAGTTCAAGTTGTGGAATCTGAAAAATCTGTGCTTAAATCTTGTCCTAGATACTGACTAGCCATGTGACTCTTGATAAATTATTTATTTTTTCTGTATCTGTTTCCCAGTCTGTAAAATGGGAATCCTGCTAGTATCCACTTCATAAAATTATTGTGAGGATCATATGAAATAATGTAGGTAAAATGCTTTAGAAACTTAAGTTTTACACACACACACACACGTATATATACATATATGTGCTTATATATACATACATATATACAAATAGATAGAAAAAGATAGATAGATGGATAGATAGAGACAGACAGATAGATAATTATACACACATATATACAAATACACAGATAGACAAACAGACAGATAGACAGACAGACAGACAGATAGATAGATGTATACAAATATGGATAGATTTACAAATATAGATAAATAATTATACACACCTACATATATACACACACATACATACAAATGCACAAACAGTTTAGATAGACAGATACATAGATAGATAGATAGATAGATGGCTAGGTGGATGGATGGATGGATGGATGGATGGATGGACAGATAATTATTAATCTTCAGCACAGCAAAATATCAAAGATCGGGGGATTTGCCATGAGAGGACCTGGATTAAAATTCTCTCTCTATTGTTTATTAGCTGTGTGAGCATTTACTCCTCTGGGCCTCAGCTTCTTCCTCCAGTGACTTCTTATTGCTTTTAGGAGCATAGATGAAATTTTTGTTTGGCTTCAAAGTCCTCGCTAGCCTAGCTTGTCTTACATGTTCTATCCATCCAATGACACTGGCCTCCTGGTTCCTCTTTGAACAAAAAGCTCCAGGTATTTTCCTTGTCTGCATTCCTGGGATGCTCTGCCTCCCATCTCTGTGTGCTGCCTTCCCTGGATTCCTTTCAATCTCAACTAAAACTCCATCTGTAGGAAACCTTTCACAATTCTCTTGTTCTTCCATCTTTCTCTTTTAAAAAAAATTCCTTTTTATGTTTCATGTATCCATATTTGTTTGCTTCTTCTCTCTGTCATTAAATTATAAGTTTTTTTAAGGACAAGGACTGTCTTTTGTCTCTTTTTCTGTCCTCAGAGCTTAGTAAGTAAATGCTTATTGACTGACTGCTCTATAAAAATGAAAGAATTGACTAAATCAACATTATCAATATGTTCTCTTCCAGTTCTAAATCTTTTACGGCCTTTCAGCTGTTAGACTCTTTGTGTCCCTGGTTGGAGCTTTCTTGGTAAAGATACAGTAGTGATTTACCATTTCCTTCTCATTTTTCAGATGATGGAAATGAGGCAAACAGGTCAAAGTGACTTATAGCTAGTAAGTTCCTGAAGTCAGATTTGAACTCACGAAGATGAATCTTCCTGAATCTAGGTCCAGCACTCTATCCACTGTGTTACCTACCCACTCTAGTTCTAAATCTCCTATCTTAAAATACTATGATCCTAGCTTTGAGAATTAAAATTGGAAAGGTTTTGCACAAACAAACCCAATGCAACCAAGATTAGGAGGGAAGCAAAAAACTAGGAAAGAATTCCTGCAACTAGTGCCTGTGATAAAGGCCTCATTTCTAAAATATATAGAGAACTGAGTCAAATGTACAAGAATACAAGTCAAGCCAATTTATTTTTGTACTTTCTCAGTTACATGTATTGACCCATCATACCTTATGTTTAAACACATTGCTTCTTCCTCTCTATTTTAAATAATTTTTCTTTTGGGAAAGTTCAAATCAGATACCA
Source organism: Potorous gilbertii (assembly GCA_028658325.1). Classification (NCBI taxonomy): domain Eukaryota; kingdom Metazoa; phylum Chordata; class Mammalia; order Diprotodontia; family Potoroidae; genus Potorous; species Potorous gilbertii. The sequence goes on from CM053770.1 coordinate 218,744,755, forward strand.
TTTCCTTCATGAAGTCTTTTCTAATTAACCCCTATACCATTCACCTCAAATGATATCTCCCTCCTCAAATTTTTCTCACAGCACCTTGGACAGTTCCTTTTGGATATTTACCTTGAATAATGAGAGACTGGCCAAGGAAGGTTTACTACTTAGAGCTTGGGAAATAAATTCTGCTTACCACCAATCCACATGGAATTTTGGAGTTCTTCTTCATAGATATGTAATACAGGAAGCCTTTCTCTACTGGTTTCAGAGCAGGAAGACATTTCTTCTGACCTTTGCCTATAAGATAACAAAAAGCCTTCCAAATGACTTTTGATTCAGAACTGAGCATACAATACCAAAGGTTCAAATGACTAATTCTATCTTCTCTGGTGATCAGTGAGGATATGATAGCTGTGGTTCACTAGTTCAGAGAAAGACATTGTGCCCTTTCTTCTACAAGGCCACCATGTGTCTGTGAACACATGATATTTCTCTTGTTTTTTTTTTTCTCTCTGTTGTGTTTTCTCTTTCCTAATCTTAGATAAATGAGGATGTGAAGTGAGATTGATGACATGAAGACCTTTCAAGCTTCAGATTTTAAAGGAGTCATCAAATGTCCCTTCAGCAATCAAAGTCAAGGGCAGAAAGATCATTGTCTGGGCAATTACCTTCCCTGAGGAGCAACCTACTGGACTCAGCTGAAATTTTAATTGATCCAGAAATGAAAAGGGCGTTTGTCATATGTGGCATATTCAAAGCTTAACTTGGTGGGGACTTCTCAAAGGGAAGAAATAACTCAGGGTTAGGTGGGGAATTATTTTGTAGCAGTCACTTTGAGCTCATTTTCACCAGAATCCAAGTGGGTGGGAGAGTGGAGAATATATCAAAGTTTTGTTTGTTGTTGTTTTTTGGGTTGGTGGGAGTATTTTTGTATTGTGGTCTTTGATACACCTTCTAGGTAAATATTACTTTGTAAATTGATGCTAAGGATAATATTATAAATAAAGATTTGTGAACAATATAATTATCAATACCTTTGAGTTACTCCTAGAATCCTGAGGGGCAAAGTAGAAATTGCTCCCTGGTATCCAGGTTATGCAAATAAGCTTTAGCTAATAAGACTCAGTGCCAGTGCAATGCTTGTTTCATATATATTTGGGTAGATGTCATATTATCACACTATTAACTCCTTCAAAGGCAAGAGTTATATCATTTTTTCATATTTCTGTTCCAGTGCCTGACACAACATGTAGGACATAGTTTGGTGCTTAATAAATGTTCTATATTTGAAGGGATGGTGGGGAGGGATTTTGAAATTAAACATGTTATTAGTGTAAGGAATTTCTAGCATGAAAATTTCCTCCACCAATGTAAATAGACAACTCTAGTAATTTATAGTATTAGAAAACCACTTAAGGAAATTAAGAGTTTAAGTCCATGATCAAACACAACATACATTTTAGAGGCAAGGCCAGAATCCAGATCTCTCTGACTTGAAAATGATGCTGTATCCACAATGTCACACAGATTATTAGGAAGATAACACTTTGTTTCTGGTAGAAAGAAAATTATTAAATAGAATCTTCAGCAAATATGAGAAGATGCCACATTGGAGTATCTAGATTCACATAAATTATCTTGTGAAGAATTGAAACCCCCCATCTCCTGAATGCTACTGGATAAATGAAGGATCTTCCTCATCCAAACTCAATGTCCTAAGTCTTTCCTGGGTTTTGTCTGTCACTAATTTAAAAGTGGTGGATAAAACCAACATCTCTCAATGTAGATATTTTCTTCCTTACCCTGGAAACACGCTATATGTTGAATTAACCATGAGATAGATTCTACTGCCTGGTGGGCTAAAATGGAGTGAGTGAGGAAGAGTCTTTCTTTTTTTAAATTGGAGTCAAAAGAACTGTGTTTTGATTGCAGTTCTTCTACTTATTACCTGTATGATCTTAAGCACAATACTAGTTGTATCAGGTTGCCACTTTTTAATCTGTAATTTCTTGATCTAGATGATTTCTAATCTCAAACCTCAGTCTTCCATCACTAATTCCCTTAGTTCATTCCTAAATTTATGACCTCAAGTCATGTCTTATCCAAATTTAATATTCCAAGGATCTTGTTTCCATGAAGAGTTAAGATCAAAAACCAGTGTGGAGTCATCTTGACACCTACATTTCATAGTAAATGAATCTCTAAGCATGACAGAGGTAAGATTTTGTTGCATTACTTTTTGTAAATTCTAGACTTGTGATTTTATCATGTAGAGAACTTCATGTAGATCTGCAACTCATTGCTAACTATACTTTTAGAGAATGGCCTCAAGCACTGAGAGTTTAATAACCTCCCCATGATGACACAACTAGAATGTGACAGTGTCAAACATTGACCTAGGTCTTCCTGATTCTAAAGTCATCTCCTCTATTCACTCTACCATGCTACCGCTCAATACCTCCAATATAAGATACAAAAAATAAAGTAAAATGCAGCCTACTTCACCTCAGACAATACATTTCAGGTCACTTTCTCTACTGTTAATACCCAGCAGCCTTTTATCTGGCAGCAAAGATGACAATAAACTCAAATCCCTAATGATCAGGTAAGTAGGGCTAGATGTTAACATTTTCCCCCCTATATGCATCAGAGAGTATTCCAGCTTCTTCTTTGTTTGTGACTTGAAGTCCAGGCAGCATGCATTTTGTGTGGGCGTTAATGTACAAGTGATCATCAGGAGAGGCATTACTTTGTAATTTTCTCCCACTTAGAAAGGCTGATTTACCATAGAAACATAAAAATAAAACCAATGGACTTCAAGATGAAAAGTAAAGTTTGCCTTAATTTGGGATTAATGGGGATATGTGATTTACTATGTGCCAGTTACTTCTTATTAGTTTTTCTTTTTCTGTTTTTTGAAGGGTTGTTACATTTGCACTTTGACTTAGAAAAGAATAAAAAACAACTTCCATCATCAAAATGTATTTTTATTCTCTTAAAAGTTGCATATAGACTATTTAAACTAAAAACATATGTTATACTTGCAAAGCTGCATTGGCCCAGGCAGGGACAGTTAATAGGTCCATTATTTTGGAAATCTGTGAACATGATGACAACCTTTAGAAATAGAAAATGAGACTTTAATTTTTAGGGTATAAAATTGGAAAAGTTCTCAGTGAAGAACATGTTTGTCATCTGATTTAGCATGTCATAGAATTATTTCTAAAACCATCAAATGGAAAGAATGAAGATAGGGTCAGCTACATTGGGTCCTGTACATTTTTACCATCGATTCACTTATTTTTTGTAAGTGAAAACTTGAGTTCCCCCTCCTCATCCCCATCATGGCAACTGTCTAGGACTAGACATTACAAAGTGAATACTGTTTTCCACTGGTAAACAGAGTTCCTCCTTTTGGAAGTTGCCCATAGTGATGAAGTCATATTTTCAACTGTCCTCTTCTCAAAAAACATTTATAAAAGTTTAACTTTTTTCTTTCTAATTTTCATATTTTGACCATCATTTTGTCCTCTGAATCCATATAGAATAAGTCAAAATTGTCTTTCACATTATAACTCTTGAAATAGTTGATGGCAGTTAACAAAGCTAGCATTTGTTAGCCAAGGATTCTTACCTTAAAGATCCTAAATATTATGTGTATGTAGGGGTGGGAGCAGGCGGATGAGTGGGTAGGTAGGTATGTATTTGGATGTATATAACTGCATTTTACTATAATTGGTTTATTTTATAATTCTATGAATTTTATTTTGTTCATTTTAAAAGCATCATAATGACAGAAATTACTCAGAAAACTGAAAATCAATATGGTAGAAATTAGTTTTAACTAGTACCTTATGCCATATACCAAAATAATTTCCAAATGGTATGTGATCTAAATATAAAAGTTCTTACTATTTAAAAAAGTAGACAAGAAGAGAGAGAAATAATTTTCGTGATTTTTAATAGGGAGAGTTATTAACTATATGAGAGAGAATATAAAGGATAAAAGTATGCCTTTATTATGTAAAATTGAGAAGATTTTACATGAGCAAAATCAATGCATTTTGAATTTTAAGAAAAAAGGTTAAACAGAGAAATACATTTCCAGTAAATTTCTCTGATGAAGACATACAATCAAAGATATATGGGAAAGTGTTACAATATGTAAGAACAAAAGCCCCTCTGTAATAGCTAAGTGGTCAAAGGATTTGAACAGGTAGTTTTCAAAGGCAAACTATCAAAAATATATGAAACAATGTTCACTAATGTTGCACTATAAATCATTAATAACTGCTGAATTGAAAATTTAATCAACTTTGAGGTCCTGCCTCATACCCATAAAAGATGAAAATGGCAATTAATGAAGAGGTAGGTGGTTTTACGACAAGCACACTAATGCACTATTGGTGGAACTGAAAATTGGTCTAGCCATTCTGAAAAGCAATTTGAAACTATTCCCCCAAAGTCATTAAACTGTGCCTGACCCTTAATCCAACACTATCCCTAAGGGGAACCTAATCCCAAGACAAGGGGATGTTTTAGTTTATATAATAACATTTATACCAACATTTTCTGTTGTAACAAGAATTGGAAACAAAACAAAAGCCCATCCATTCTTGAATGGCAGGACAAGTCATGAAATATGAAGATAATGAAATATTATTGTGCTATAAGAAATGACAAAAATGGTGGGAGAAGCAGAATTTTTTTTATATGGGAGGATTTATGCAGAGGAAGGCTAGCAGAATTAGAAACACAATTTAAACAATCACTATAATAACTTTTAAAAAGACAACTTTGAAAGACTTAATAACTATGATTAATGGAATGACCAACCATAACACCAGAAAATTGATGATAATGAATGCTTTCCTCCTATTGAAAAAGAAGTGATGGTAGCATATGCAGAATGAGACATGAATTTTCATAGATGACCAATGTATGTATTTATTTTGCTAGACTATAGTTACTTGCTGTGGTGAGTTTTTAATTTTGAGAAGTCGGGAGTGTATAGATAAGGAAAGCTGTACAAAATTAAGAGAAACCTGTCGATGAAATGTTTTTAAAAAATGCACAATATAGGGAAGTTGAGAAGAGGATATGGACCAGTTGGGTTATCACATTAAATTTAATACACACTTTACAAAACTATATTAATAGAAATTCATAGTTTCACATTCAGCCTTCTTTGCAAATTAAAATGTTCATATTTGTTAATGTTTGCAAAGTTCACAATGAAAGAGGTTAAAAATTGTGGTATATTAATGTAATGGAATATTATTGAGCAGTAAAAATTATAAATAAGATAAATTCCAAAAATCCTGGGAAGAATGTTGTAAACAATTTCAAAATGAAATGGGCAGACCTAGACAAACCATTTATAGAGTTACCATAATAATGTAAAGGAAAGCAACTTATGTTACAGATTTCTCATCAATGCTATGACTAAGTATGACTTCAGAAGACTGCCGCCCACTGCTTGGCAAACATGGTGATGGACTAAAGGTGAAGGATGAGACATACATTTTGAAGCATGGCCAATGTAATGAATTGCTTTGCTTGAATATAGTTACTTATTGCAATATAAAGCTTATATTTTGAAAGGAGGAATGAGTTAATGGGTAGTAATAGAGGTTACAACAAAAAAGAGAAGCAAAAAAGTGCCAATAAAGCTAAGTGGAAAAAAACAACAAAAAATAAATGTTTAGAAGAGATCAGAGGAAGAAATTCATTTTAACCTTGTCAAACAATGTGCACTTTTTTAAAAAAGATGATTATAACAAATTTATGATTTCCTCTGCAATCCTTTTTTGCTTTTTCCTTTGAATACTTAAATGTTCATTGTTAAGTTTGTTAAGTTTATAACCATGACAGGGAGCAGGAAGTAGTTTTGTGATTTCAATAATGCAGGCAACTCCCAGATAAGGGAACTACCTCTTCCAAAACAAGTTTATACCTTTTCTGACACTTATCCAGAAGGGAGAAGAAATCAGGATTTAGCAGGTCCCTGCTCTATGCTAAACTTTGTGCTGAATGCTTTATAATTATTATTTCATTTGAACCTCATAACAATTCTAAGAACAGCTGCTATCATTGTACCCATTTTATAGGTGAGGAAACAAAGTCATACAGAAATTAAGTGACTTGCCTAGGGTCATGCAGCTAGTAAATTTCTGAGACTTGCCCAGAGCTCCAAGCCCAGCACTCTATCCACTCAGTCACCTAGAGCACTGAGTCATTAAGCAGTTTGATAAGAATCACACCAGCACTGTGTCAGAGATAGGGCTTACACGTGTGTCTTTCTGACTCTGAAGCAGGTTCTTTGCTCACTATGCCATGCTGCCTCTCACAAATTCATAATTTCTCCTTTGAGAAGTTCATAATACAGAAAAAATTTCAATTTAGAGAGAAATAGCATGTATACAAATAAGTCCATATACAACATATACAATGTAATGATAAATAATTTCTGGGAGGTAAGACCTTAGTAAGTGAATGGGTAGGGAGGATCGGGATGTGCTCTAGGGAGAAGGTGTCACTTGCTCTGAGCTTGGAAATTCTTTGAGGTGTGTGCAAGGACATGCAGGATGGGGAATAAGATGGGTGGGAGTGCATTCCAGGAGCACAAGACAATCTGTCAGACACTAAGATGAAAAAAATATATATGTCATATACTAGAAATGGCAAGAAGCCCAGGTGGTTGGAAAAGAGAGAACATGCTGGAAATTAATTGTGATTACCCTAGAAAAATAGACTGGTGGCAGAATGGGAAAAGCTAAAAGTGACAAGCAAAGAAAATTGTACTTAAATCTAGAAGCAAGTGGGAGCCACAGAAAATTCCTGAGTAAGAAATGACAACTCAGATATGTCCTTTAGAAATATCCATTTGGGAGCAGAGGGATACCAATGTGTGCAGACTTCTCAAGGGTGTCAACAGGTACAATCCTGAGAACCTGGCCACCCTGGAGCACTATGTAGTGACCCTGGCAAAGGAGAATGCCTATGACCTGGAGGCCAACTTGGCCATGCTCAAGCTGTACCAGTTTAACCTGGCCTCTTCCAGACCAGAGTGACAGCCCAGATTCTGCTGAAGGTCCTTACCAATCCTCCTCATACAGACTTGACGCTGTGTAAGTGCATGACTGACCAAGTTTATCAAAAAGAGTAGCCCATCAGGCAGATATTGTACTTGGAATACTTGCTAGAGACCTGTCATTTACAAGTTTTCTGACATGCCCTAGATGAGAATATGGATCTCCTCCTTAATGGCATCACAGGCTTTGAAGTTTCCATACAAAAATCTTATCTACATATCAACATATTGACTGCTGGCTATTAGCTGACATGTTGGGAGATCTGTCAGACAGCCACCTGAAATGGATGAGCAAATATGGCTTGAGCTTCAATGAGACAGGACAGGTTTTCATTTGCAGCCAAAAAGAGAGTATCAAGCCCAAGAACACTGTAGAAAAGATCAACTTTGAGAGTATTTCCAGCATCATGGCTTGCTCCCAGTAACCCCTCCCGCCCAATGTCTCCTGTTTTCTACATTGTTTCCCCTTACATACAACCAAGATCTTAAACAAAATCCCTTTATTTCCTTAAAAAAATATCCATTTGGCCTCCATGGGGAGAATATATAGGAGAGAAAAGGTTGAATTCACCTCCCCTGAGTGTTCATTAACCTAATGAAACAATATTGATTGACTGATTCATGGATTATTCCTTTACTTTAGATCCTGGCCTTTAAAAGGAAATCTGGGAAGAGAAATAGAACTGAATAATACCAAATGGTAGTAAGTGGAGAGGGCAGACTTGGTTCCATGGAAGCCTGTGTGTTTCTTTGACCTCTTCAGGAAACCATCTTGAGATGGCCACAGAGGAAAGCAGTGGAATAATTCCTGACCAAATAGGGCCTGCATAAGTAAAATCTAAAAAAATAAAATTTCATTCATGAAGAAGTTGAGATCAAGGGCCAAACAGGAGTGAGAGCCAAGGAGCAGCAAGGGAAAAAACATAATGTGGAGAGGCCAAACCAAACTTTGTCCTCCACTCTTAATGTGAGTTATATGGATGCTGTCAATATTGCCAGGGCTTTCAATCAATCGATCAACAAACTTTATTATTAAACAATGGCTATGAGACAGATACTGTTTTAATTCTAGGCATATAAACAGAATACATAGGATATAATCCTTGTTTGTAAAGAGATTACAATCTAGTGAGAGAAATGAGAACATGTAAAATTATGTGCAGAATAAAATAAATAGAATAAATGAAAAATGTAGAACTATACATATAGTTTGAGAAGGGGTATACTAATTATATCAGTGATGAGGAAAGATATGTGTAGGTGGCATTAAGAGTGTGCTCTTAAAGGAAGAGAAGGATTCTGTGACATGAAGATAGGAAGGGAGGAAGGAAGGAAAAGAGGAAGGAAAGAAAGGATGAAAGAAGGGAGAAAGGAAAGAAGAGAGGAAGGGAGAAAAATTGAAGGAAAGAAGGAAGGGAGAAAGAAGGAAGGAAGAGAAGGAAGGGAGGAAAGAGTAAAGGAAAGAGAGAGGGGGGAAGGAAGGAGGACTAGAGTTATTATATACATATATTAAGACTTGTGGCACAGTCAGTAGTACAAAGAAACTAAAAGTAGAGATGATGTGCCATGTATAAGAAACATAGGACAAGCCAATTTTTCTGTTCTACAGAGTTCAGGAAGGGAAGTCACACAAAGTGAGACAACAAAGATAGGTTGAGTAACTTCGTGAAAGAATTTAAAAGATAAACAGATGAATTTATATTTTATCCTAGAGGCAACAGGGAACCACTAGAATTTGTTGATTAAGGAAGGGACTTGGTCAAAACTGCACTTAAGGAAAATCACTGGAATTCTTGACCATCTGGTGACCATGAATGCTTGCCCAAAATGAGTGGAAAGTGACAGGGAAGGGGGTTATGGAGAAATTCCAGGACATAACTATTCTTAAGTCTAGAAGACTCTTTAGATCTTTGAAGAGGAAGGAGATAGTTTTGCTCTCTAGCAATTCCAAGTTATTTTCTTTTATTTTCTTTATATTGTACATTCTTTGGAATGCACAATTTTACTTTAACTAGTCTTGGAAATCATACACATACCAGGAGGAGATGAAGTCTCACTAGAAATGGAAGAAGAGTTATCTTTAATAGAACCAAGTTTGAGGCCTTTACATTCTTCTCTTATTAAAAAAAGAAACCCATTCTCTTTTGGGTAAATCACTAGTTTGAGTGTTTACATAAAAGCTGAAGGCCCTGGATATTTCTTAAGAGAACTAATAGAAGTCAAATTCTGCATTTACCTGGGAAAATCTAAATCAAATAGTTTGATAACTGACAGATTAAAAAATGTAAATGACTCTTGTAAACTCCTGTGAATTAGCTACCCTATTATAATGGAGGAATAGGTGTGGTGGTGGTGGTGGTGGTGGTATAGTAATAGTATATATATATATATATATATATATATATATATATATATATATATATATATATATATATATATATATATATATATATATATATATATATATATATATATGTATGTATGTATGTATGTATGTATACATATATACCTACAGTAATAGCAGTAGTATTACTTTACTTTTAAATTATTATATTATGCTTTAGTGAAATAAATAATGTGAATAATTAGCACTTTAATTGACAAAAAGAAGAATGGTCTTAGCAGAGCTGACCTCAAAACTAAGAAAGTTAATATGTAATTCTCAATTCCAAGTCATACTACCTATCTGACCCTGGACAAGCCACTTCATTTCTTAGCTATTCTCTTATAAAATACTAGTAGTAGCAATATTAGTACCAGCAGCAACAGCAGTGGCAGTAGTAATAGTAGTGGTAGAAGTCACGGTTTAATAGTAGTAGTAGTGGTGGTGGTAGTGGTGGGAGGAGTAAGATTAGAAGTAGTAGAAGAAAAAGTAGTAGTAAGAGTTCCTTCACCTGGGGCTTCCCTATACCAAGGACATTAAAGAGGTCCAGTTCTAAACCTATTCAACTTTCATAATTTTTATTTTGACTGTGCCTGAAAGTATCTGGCTGTAGAATTATAAATGAAACACGGTGAGAATAAAGCATCTTTTAAAAAATTATTAATCAACACATATAACAACATTGAACTGGACCCTACGTGAAGGCAGTTAATCAGACTTTGCCTCATGAGCATTTCCTGTCTAAATTTCTCCTTTATCTTCCTTTTCCTGAATTCATTCCCTCCATATATGAGAAGAGGTTTCCTGTAGATTAGCATTTCCAGACAAAATATACCCTATCCACTTTCTTTCCCTTTTTTGCTCCCAACAGCTTCAAATTGCCCCATCAAAGTGAGCATTTTTGAATGTCTTCCTCAAGCTGCCTTTTCTTTCACAGACAACTCAGCTTAATTTCCTTTGGGCTTTTAGATGCCTGAAGGAGTAGCCAATGAGTCCAATGTGTGTCTTTTTTTCTGAATAACTCTTATTAGATTCAGAACCATTTACCATTAAACATTGCTTATGAAAATGAAAGAAAAAAATGTCCTGCTTATTTCCAGATGTTACTGGGTTTTAGAAAGAATATTGATTTATATTCTAAAAATATAGATGTTAAGAAAAGAGAGAATTCTCAGAAATACCTTTCAACCAAAATAGGAGGGGTGATGAGGAAAAAACTCAATGCATTTCAATTAAGATGAAAATAAATCATTTAAAAAAATTTTCTAAGAAGTAGTTTTCCTGTTCCTCATATTTGATTATATTTTCAATCAAATACTTTCACTGTGGTTAGAGTTGGTGGCTCTATTTCTTTGTGAAAATTCTCAGACTCTGTGAAACAAGCTTGCTTTTTGGATCTGGTGAGTTAGAAGTAAGAAAGATAAAAATTAACAAAATGACTGCAGTTTTCACAGATAAATGAAATAGATATGGCAACTGAAAATTGGTGACAAAGAACTGGTTATGAATCAGTAATATTTGTAATGAGAAGCAGCCTGGTAAAATGAGAGAGAAAGGCTTGAAATAAGAAAGAGATCCTTCTCTTATCCATTGATGATGTGTTTAAAGACAAGAAGTTGCAAAGTATTTGCAACAGTCCAATTCCTGTTAGTGGAATATTTCCTCCTGCGCATTTTTGGATCCCTCAAAATATTCATCTTTATCTATTCCATAATTATTGTATATTCTGCAGGTAGACATAATATTTTCATTGTTATAATCTTTACAGCATCCTTTTCTATGAAAATGCTTTTAAAAATAAGATTCAATAATACACAATTTCCTTTTCTTTTATTAGTTGGATTAAGAAAGATTCCAGATTTCTTAGTATGGAACTTCCAATTTAAATGCATTCTCTTGGTTCAGCTTGATTTGTAACATCTGCAAGTGGTCACCACATGGAAAAAGAGCATAAAATACAAAGAAATCAACCTACTTGAGTCATTCTGGGCTTAACATTCAATGTCTATTGACCCTCTTTCATGTTTTAAAAGTTATTTTGACCTTAGCAAAGCAGACAACACTTGGAGTATATTCAGAAGAAATATTTACATTCTATCAGTCATGATTTCAAATGCAATCAGGAAAGGGAGTTACCTTGTTCAGCTGTATAAATCTTTACCTTCAAGAAGTTGAGATATCAAAGTCATTCACCAAGGGTAGATTAATACATATATTGGTTCTACTGTTGCAGAGGGATGGGTGACCACAAATACTCAGAATATTGATGAGGGACAATTGTTCAATCTCAATATGTCATTTTAGATTGGCAAAGGGCTTTTCAATTATGAATTCTTTTTTCCTCATGTCATACCTATTTCCCAAAATATATTGTTGCTGTGAACTAAAATTTACATAGAAGCAAGAATACAGTGTATGCTGCCAAAGCTTGTGAGTAGGACTTGAGTTCAAATCTCAACTCTGATACTTTTAGTTGTGTGATTCTAGAAAGTCATTTATTTTCTCTGGGCCTCAGTTTCCTCATATGTAAAATGAAGTAATTGAATTTAATCCCTTCTAGCCCCAAACATATGACTGCATGTAGTTCTCTAAAGTTTGTAAAAACATTTTGAATATTTCACTTGAGCCTCACAAGAACTCTATGACATTGATATTATTAACCATTTGTACAGAAGAAGAAACTGAGACTCACGAGGTTAAGTCCGGAAATCTGCTACACCACACCATTCCCTGTAGACAGAGGCTATTTTTTCACATTTTAACTGTACACTATTCGCCAAACACTGTACTTCAAATTTAACAGGGACTAAATAGTATGTCTTACTTTACTTCCCTGTTCCTCAGTTTGCACACCTGTATAATGAGGTAGTTGGACTAAATGACCCTTGGGTGCCTTCCAATTCCAAAACTAAAATTGTATAAATTTATGTTTGTTGAAGTAAATTGAAATGCCAAAAGAGTTGTCCAAAGAATTCATGCTTGAAAATGGGCAACTAAAAGAATTTGTTTAAGGAAAAGATTAGATCTTCATATATCTCCTAGGTCAGTTGTTCACTCAGGAAGGTCACAGAGGCCCTCCTTGAAATAGAGAAAGATTTAAAGGAATACAAGTGTTTGTGGCATCAAGGAAAACTCTAAGGTTGAAATTATTCATTCTATTGCATCAAAAAATCCAAGATTTTCTAAATTTGAAAAAGAGAAATTAACCTGATTCTTTCCACTACCTTTCCTCCCAACTCCTTCCCTATCCCTTTAAAATATGAGCATGATCAGTTGTTTGTCAACGCTTGTCCTTCTGGAAGTGATCATTTTGGTATGATTGCCCATAGGAAAACTGTGGAAAGTTAATAAAGTATGTAGGGCTTTCTTCCTTTTGTTTTTTGGGTTGATTTTTTTGTTAGGTTGTATATTACTTCTTTTTCTAATTCTTCCACATCTATTTCCTGTCCTAGGTAATAGGGATGATGGTGATGGTGTAAATAATATCATTCTCCTTGCCTGAAGGCATTCATACCTCAATGAAGGTCTTTTAGACTGTCTAAGCCTACCCTTTTTGGGAAATGCCCTCATTCATTCACTTTAAAGTTTGGCATTAAAACACTACTATTGGGAATGCCCCAATAAACCAATTTATGTAGAGTTAACAGTGACTATTAGTAGCTGACTTCATTATCTCTGTCAGGAGGAAAATTTAACAAGGGAATCGTAGTAGTAATGACAGCTAACATTTCCTTTTTTTAAAAAAAAAATAGTATTCAAGATGGTGGAGTGAGAGCAACTACTCACCTAAGCTCTTCTAGACAAACTCTCTGTCAGATACTTCTATAAAAGAGAATTTGACCAAATTCTGGAGGTGCAGAATCCAATAGGAGACAGACTGTGGCCATTTCACACTCCAGGATGGACTGGAAGATCTATGGGAAGAATCTATTCTACGAGGGTGGAGGAGCATACAGTGCACAGCACAGCTTCCCTGCCGCAGTATTGCCAAGCAGGAGAGCTCAGGGGTGATCTGAGGATGCGGCAGCACTGTGGGATAGCAGAGGGTCAAACAGAGCCTAGCAAGTGTGACAGCCACAGAAGGAGGCCTAGGTATCTGCAGCAGCAACTGCACAGAGACTTTCAGCTTGCAGATTAAATGTCTGTAAGTCACCTACTTGAACTTCTGGGAGCCAAAATGGTGGGGTGATTAGTAAATGCTCTCTCCCCCTCCCCTTGTTGACCTTGAAAGACCATTAAAATATTTCCCCAGAAAAATCCTGGATCAGTGGAATCAGCAGAAGGGGCAAACAGTCTCATAGCATGTGAGGCTAATAAAATAGCAAAGGAATATTTCCCTTACTGTGGCTGAGGAACAGAGTAGTCCCAGACAGCCAGAGGTCCAGAGGTGTGGCCTCATACTAGGACCCAGGTGTGCCTAAGCACTGCAGGGGAAACAGAAAGACAGCCAGGATCACCAAGAATTAAGCTTGCTTTTACTCTAGCTCACCTGAAGAGATTTCCCATGAACAGACCAACCCTCCCCCACACTTAACAAGCTAGTTCCAGGGCTAATTCTATCTAAGTGAATTTTATCAAATATTTAAAGAACAGTTATTTCCAGTACTATATAGATTATTTGAGAAAATTGGGAAAACTTGAGTCCTCCCAAATTCACTTTATAATACAGAAATAGTTTTGAAACCTAAACCAGGGATAGACAAAACAGAGAAAGAAAATTATAGATCAATTTCTCTAATGAATATATATGCTAAAATTTTATATAAGATTTTAGCAAAAAGAATACAGCAGTTTATCATGAGAATAATACAGTATGGTCAGGTAGGATTCATACCAGGAATGCAGGACTAGTTCAATATTAGGAAAGGTATTAGTATTATTGATCATATCAACAAAAAACCTAATAGGAGCCACATGATTATCTGAATGGATGCAGAAAAAGCTTGACAAAATACAACACCCATTGCTATTGAAAACAGTGGAGAACATAGGAGTAAATAGAACTTTCCATAAAATAATAATCTATCTCTACCTAAAACTTCCTGAAAGCATCATATGCAATAGGATAAGCTAGATGAATTTCCAGCAACATCAGTGATGAAACCAAGATGTTCATTATCACTGCTATTATTAAATATGGTTCCAGAAATGTTAGCTGTAGCCATTAGAAAAGACAAAGAAACTGAAGGAATTAGAATAGGCAAAGAAGAAACTAAATTACCACTCTTTGCAGATGATATGATGATATACTTAGAGAGTCCCAGAGATTCAAGTAAAAAACTACTTGAAACAATAAACAACCTTGGCAAAGTTGCAGTTTACAAAATAAACCCAGACAAATCTTCTGCATTTTGTATATTATTAACAGAGCCCAAAAGCAAGAGACAGAAAGAGAAATCCCATTTAAAGCTATGGTAGACACTATAAAATATCTGGGAGTATACCTGCCAAAACAAATTCAGAGACTATAGGAAGACAATTACAAAACACTTTTCACACAAAGTCAGATCTAAATAAGTGAAAAAATGTCAGTTGTTTGTTAGTAGGCTGACCCAATAAAAATTATAACTCTACCTAAATTAATTTACTTATTTACTGCCATAACAATCAACTATCTGATAATTATTTTCTAGAGTTGGAAAAAAATGATATCAGAATTCATCTGGAAGAACAAAAAGTCCAGAACAGCAAGGGAACTAATGAAAAGAAATTCTAGGAAAGGTGGCCTAGCTCTATCAGATCTCAAATTGTATTATAAAGCAGCAATTATTAAAACCACTTGGTACTGGCTAAGAAACAGAAGGGTAGACAAGGTAGGTACTCAAGACACAGTGGGCAATGAATATAGCACTCTACTGTTTGATAAACCCAAGGTCCCCAGCTTCTGGGATAAGAACTCACTGTTTTACAAAAATTGCTGGGAAAACTAGATAGCAGTGTGGCAGAAACCAGGCATACACCAATGCCTGACACTGTACACAAGAATAAAGTCCAAATGGGTACATGATCTAGGTATAAAGACTGGTACTATAAACAAATAAGTGGAGCAAGGATTGGTGTATTTATCAGATTTATTGAGAAGGGAAGAATATTGACTGAAGAAGAAATAGAAAGCATTATGAAATGCAAAATAGATAATTTTGGTTACATTAAACTGAAGTTTTTGCACAACCAAATCCAATGCAACCAAGATTAGGAGGGAAGCAGAAAACTGGGAAAAGATTTTTGCAACTAGTGTCTGTGATAAAGTCCTCATTTCTAAAATATATACAGAAACTGGATCAAATGTAAAAGAATACAAGTCATTCCCCAATTGATAAAAGGTCAAAGGATGTAAACAGGCAATTTTCAGAGGAAGAAATTAAAGATATCTATAATCATTTGAAAAAATGCTCTAAATCACTATTGATTAGAGAGATGCAAATCAAAACAACTCTGAGACACAACATCATGCCTATCATATTGGTTAACAAGACAGAACAATTAAATGACAAATGTTGGAAACGATGTGGGAGAGTTGGAGCACTAATTCATTGTTGGTGGAGCTGTGAGCTGATTTAACCATTATAGAGAGCAATTTGGTATGCCTAAAGGGCTACAGAAAAGAGCATACCCTTTGACCCAGCAATATTGCTTCCAGGACTGTACCCCCAAGAGATCATAAAAATGGGAAAGGGTCCCACATGTACAAAAATATTTATAGCAGCCCTCTTGGTGGTAGCCAAAAACTGGAAATCAAGGGAATGCTCATCATTTGGGGAATGACTGAATAAATTATGGTATATGAATATAATGGAATACTATTGCACTATAAGAAATGATGAATAGGAAGACTTCAGAGAGACTTGCCTGGAAAAATTTATATGATCTGATGCTGAGTGAAAACAGTAGAACCAGGAGAACTTTGTGCACAGCAATGACCACAGTGTGTGAGAGTTTTGTCTGGTAGACTTGGAATTTCATTGCAATGCAAGAACTTAAAAAAATTCCCTGTGGTCTTCTGGGGCAAAATGCCTTCCATACTCAGAGAAAGAACTTTGGAATTCACTTGCAGAATGTAGGAAATCATTTTCTTTTACATTATATTTTGGTTTGTTATTTGATTTCTCCCATTCATTTTAACTCTTCTACATAATATGACTATAGTGAAAATGTATTTAATAGGAATGTATGTATAGAACCTATATAAAATTGTATGCCATCTCAGAGAGAAATGGAGGAAGGGGGAGGGAGGGGAAAATAATCTAAGTTATATGGTAGTGATTGTAGAACACTGAAAACAAATAAAATTAATATATAAAATAAAATGAAAAACAGTATTTTTAAAATTTTTTCTTCCAAATTTATTTATTTGTTTTCAATTGTCAACAATTACATCCATAAGTTTTACATTTTCTCCCCCTTCCTTCCTACTCCCTCCCCAATCAGGCATGCAATCTTATATTGGCTCTACATATACATTCTTGTTAAACACATTTCCACATTAGTCATGTTGCAGAGAAGAATTAAAATGAATGGGACAGTACATGAATAAAGCTAAACAAACCAAAACCTAACAAAAGAAAAAATATTCTACTTTATTCTGTGTTCCAACTCAATAGTTCTTTCTCTGCGTGTGAATGGCCTTTTGCATCATGAATCCTTTGGAAACGTTTTAGGTCCTTGCATTGCTATGAAGGACTAAGTCCATCAAAAACATTGCACACTGTGGCTATTACTATGTATAATTTTCTCCTGGTTCTGATCACTTCACTCAGCATCAATTCATATGGGTCCTTCCAGGCATCTCTGAAGTCTTCCTGTTTATCATTTCTTATAGCACAATAGTATTCATTGTATTCATATACCACAACTTGTTAAGCAATTCCTCCTTTGATGGGTACTCCTTTGATTTCCAGTTCTTGGCCACCACCAAAGGAGCTGTTATAAATAATCTTTGTACATGTGGGTCCTTTTCCCATTTTTATGATTTCTTTGGAATACAGTCCTAGAAGCTATATTGCTGGATCAAAGGATATGCACATTTTTATAGCACTTCTATATGGTTGGATCAGCTCACAGGTCCACCAACAATGAATTAATGTTCCAATTCTCCCACATATTTTCCAACATTCATCATTTTCTTGTTTTGTCATGTTATCCCATCTGTTAGGTGTGATGTGATGCTTCAGAGTTGTTTTATTTGCATCTCTCTAAGCAATAGTGATACATAGTATTTTTTCATATGACTCTAGATAGTTTTTATTTCTTCCTCTGAAAACTGCCTGTTCCTATCCTTTGATCTAACATTCTTTTTTGTAATTTTGAGTTTTAAATTTTCTCCCTTCCTCCTTCTCCAACCCCCTCATTGAGAATGAAATTCATGTTATGAAAGAAAACATAGCCCAACGAAGAAAGTAGGAAAAATAATAAAGTTAAAAGAAAAAAGTGTGCTCCAATCTGTATTCAGACACCATCAGTCCTTTCTCTGGCAATGGATGTAACGTTCCATCGTAAGTCTTTCAGAGTTGTTTGGCATCATTGTATTGCTTAAAATAGCTAAATCATTCACAGCTGATTATCTTACAATATTGCTATTACTTTATACACAGTACATTTCACTTTGCATCAGCCCATAGGAGTCTTCCCAAGTTTTTCTGAGAGCAACTTGCTCATCGTTTCTCATAGAAGAATAGTATACCATCACAATCACTCAGTACACTTTGTTCAATCATTCCTCAATTGATGGGAATCCTCCCAATTTCCAATACTTTGTCACCAGAAAAGAGCTGCTATAAATATTTTTCCGCATACAGGTCCTTTTCCCCTTTGGTTTTTAATCTCTTTTTGGATACAGACCTAGTAGGGGCACGGTTAGGTCAAAGGGTATGCATGGTTTTATGTGCCTTTGGGCGTAATTCAAAACTGCTCTAAAGAATGATTGAACTCCATCAACAATGTCTCATTTTCCGCCATCTCCTCCAGTATTTGTCGTTCTACTTTCCCGTCCCATTAGTCAATCTAATAGATAGGAGATTATACCTCAAAATTGTTTCAATTTGCATTCCTCTAATCAATAACGATTTAAAGCACCTTCTCATTTGGCCATAGATAGCTTTGATTGCTTCATCTGAAAACTACGCACGTCTCGTGATCATTTATCAGTTGTGGAATGGCTCCTATTTTTATAAATTTGACTCACCTCTACATAATTGAGAAACGGTGCCTTTTTTTCATAGTTACGCTTGCTAAATGTATTTCCCTCTGTCCTATTTCCCTCAGTGTTTATTCTATCATCTCTCTCCTTTCCCTTTGGCCCTCCTCAAAAGTGTTTTGCTTCTGACGACTGTCTTCCTCAATCTGCCTTCCCTTCTATAATAACCCCTTCTCTTATTCCTTTCCCTTCACACTTTCCTATAGGGTAAGATAGATTTTTATACCCAACTGAGTTTGTATGTTAGTCTCTCTTTGAGTCAATTCTGATCCCCTTCACCTTCCCCATCTTTGCCCTCATTATAAAAGCTTTTTCTTGTTTCTTTTGTGTAAGATAATTCAACACATTCTACCCCTCCCTTTCCCTTTCTCCCATTGCTTTCCTCTTTGTCACCCCTTAATTATATTTTATTTTTAGATTTCATCCCATCATATTCAACTCATACCTCTGCCCTCTGTCTCTATATACTCCTAATTACTCTGACTATGAGAAAGTTTTTATGAATTGCAAGTATCATCTACCTGTGCAGGAATACAAAGAGTTAAACCTTACTAAGTCCCTTATGATTTATTTTTCCCGTTTACCTTTTTATCCTTCTCTTGAGTCCTGTGTTTGAAAGTGAGCAGCTAGGTGGTGCATTGCATAGAGCACCAGTGCAGGACTCAGAAGGACCTGAGTTGAAATCTCGCCTCAGACACTTGACACTCACTAGCTTTGTGACCTTAGGCAAGTCACTTAACCCCAGTTGCCTCACCCTGGGTCATCTCCAGTCATCCTGATGAATATGTGGTCACTGGATTCAGATGGCTCTGGAGGAGAAGTGAGGCTGGTGACCTGCACAGCCCTCCCTCATTCAAAAACAAAAGTCAAGTGCAAGCTATGTCATTATTTCTCTGATGACATGGTCTTTTTTGGCAACAAAGGACAAACACACACAAGTTTAAGTCTTAATATTTGAAAGTCAAATTTTCTATTCAACTCTGATCTTTTCATCAAGAATGCTTGGAAGTCCTCTGTTTCACTGAGTGTACATTGTCTTCCTGAAGGATTATAATCATTTTTACCATATATATGATTCTTGGTTGTAATCCTGTCTCCTTTGCCCTCCAGAAGATCATTTTCGAAGTCTTCCACTCCTTTAATGTAGAAGTTGCTAAATCTTGTGATATTTTGACTGTGGCACCTCAATACTTGAATTGTTTCTTTCTGACTACATGCAATATTCTCTCCTTATCTGTTAGATCTGAAATTTGACTATAATATCCCTGGAAGTTTTCATTTTGGGTTCTCTTTCAGGAGGTGATTAGTGGATTCTTTCAATTTCTGTTTTACCCTCTGGTTCTAGAAAACCTGGGTTCAGATTCCAGCTTGATTGGTTTGTGTTAACCTAAGCAAGATCATTAACACCCCAGGGTCCCCAGTAATAGTATAAGACTATAAGTTGCGGAACAAACCAATTGCCAACTAATATCAATAGAATAAATTTTTTTGAAATCATGAGTCTGCTCTCTTCCAACCCAAATGCACACATATGTGTGTATGTGTTCATACATACACATATACTGAGATGATATATACATATATTTGCATGTATGAATATATCAGTATGTATACACATATGTACATCTGTGAATGTTTAGAGAGATAGAGATAGATGCAGATGATACTGATATATATATATAGATAAGAGATACAGATAGATTTAGGAATATAGATATAGATGACAAATGTAAATATAGTCAGATATGAATATAGGTATAGGTGATGATTAATGAATATAGACATAGATGCATATATAAATATAGATAGATGGATATGAATGTAGATGTAGATGAAAGATTTAGATTAAGATAGATGAATATTAATAGATGTAGATATAGATGGATATGAATATAGATGACAGATGTAGATAGATTAATGAATGTAGATGCAAATGGATATAGCTATAAAGGACAGATTTAGATAAGTGGATATGAATATAGATATAGATATAGCTTTATATTAAGGATTTGATACCTTGGTGTGGAAACTTCTTCTACCTAGAAATCTCAACTTAGATTCATTGAGATTAAGTGACTTTCTCATATTAACATAGTCATAAAGATTGAATATCCACTAAGTTATTCCTGACTCCAGGTCCAACATTCTATCCTCTACACTCTGTTGTCTCTTCATGGGATATCAATATGTTGAAATGAATTACTAAAACCTTAATCAATGCTATTAGCTAGACTACTCTGCTTTTTCTCTCTTAGAATTGTGGCTGGTAGGTAAATGTGAAGGTCATACTGGTTTGTCCATCATTGTAGAGGCAGTAGTATTTTTGTTTGCTTGTTGTTTACTGGGTCACCCTTATGATTTTATCAGTATCAAGAATTCTGGGTAAAGAAATGTCTTCTTACAGCTCAGATATGCAATTGCACTACAACTTTTATTTTAAGAGAGTTGCCTGGTTCACTGACAAATGAAATGTCTTGTCCCATGGTCACAAAGTCAGGATGTTATAGAAATACAACTTGAACTCAGAGCCTCCTGAGCAGACATGGCTGTCTAGCATGGTACATTGCCTCAGGAGACGGTTCTCTCACCACAGATTGTTCCCCAGAAGATCCCCATCTGTTTTCACTTAAACTAGAGTTGTTGCCATCTGGAATCATCCTTTTGTAAACATCCCATCCCAATGATTATTCTATTAAAAAAGAAAAGAATATTCATGTGCTCTGCAGAGCTTTTTCCTACCAGAAGGAACTCATGCAGTGGTCCAACAAAGACTGTCGAGGTTGCAAAGCTACTGAGCATCTCTGGCCAACATACTCCTGTGATCTTTAAGTAAGGATGCTGTTTATTGCTGGTATTCTCACCAGGCAGAAAAATCAATGCATTGAACCAAAATAGACTTCCCTGTTCAGTCACTGTGATAACATCAAGTGGTATTTTCCTTGAGGAAAATGTATTTCATTCTTTTGAAAAACAAGACTGAAGATACTCCCAAGTAGAAACTACAAGCATTAGAGCCAACATAAAATCTTTCTTTCTCTCTCTCTCTGCCTCTCTGTCTGTCTGTCTGTCTCTCTCTCTCTCACACATAGAGTGTGTGTGTATATAAATATATATATATATATGTACATACACATATAAATATAAAGAAAAATATAAAAAGATATGTAAGTATATATTGCATAAATACATATATATTGCATATATGGGTGTGTATATATGCTCTGGGTGCAATATGTGTATATGTGTATGGGTATATATGTGTGTAAATATATATATGTATATTTGTGTATATATATGTATGTGTATGTGTGTATATGTGTATATACATGGTTGTGTATATATGTATATATCCTGCAGAAATCATTGATAATGACAAAAAGGTTTCTGAATATGTGTATAGTGTGTGTGTGTGTGTGTGTGTGTGTGTGTGTGTGTGTGTGTGGAGAGAAAGAAAGGGGAGGCAGGAGACGAGCCCTGTGACAAAATAGATAGAACACGTGCTTTGAAATACTGATGTGTCTTGAAGATTTAGATTCAAGTCCTTTTTCTCTAACACATACTGGCTGTATACTTTGGGTAAATCATGTTATTTTTCAATACCCAGGTCAATTCTCTAAGACTAAAAATTAAAGTATAAGTGATAATCTGCAATAATGTAATATAAATGTTCATAACCTTTTTGGCATTTGCACCCTTTCTAAGTCTGGTGAGGTCTTCTAAGGAAAATACTATTAAATTCATAAAATAAAATACATAGGACTATAAAGGAAATCCATTATTTTGAAATTGTATATATATATATATGTACATACATTTATGTATATGTGTATATACATATTTATAAGCACATGTATATAATTCCACATACACATATACACATGTACATATAAGCAAACCAATTTATATGTATATTTATGTAAACAGTGTATATGGGCACATACACATACATACGTATACATGCATACATACATATGTATATATGCATTGTGTCTACAATGTGCACTCTTGTACACAGGTGTATATATATATATATATATATATGTGTGTATGTGTGTATACACACATACACATATATGTGTGGTTTTGTATGTGTGTATATATGTAGTAAGTGTGTGTCTATATATGTATATACAGCGTGTATATAAACTTTCACAGACCCCAGGTTAAAATTTCATTCTACGAGAACAGGTTCTAAGAGAACAAAATCAACTTTCTTCCACAGGAATCCCCACATTCCTGAAAGTACAAATCAGTACCAAAATAGAAAAAGCCCCTCCCTCTCAAAATAATTATACAATTCTTAGAGAATTATAATTATAAGCATAAGCTTTTATTGAAAACAATTGACCTTTTCCTTCAAATAGAAATAAATCATTTTTTATTGGAGCATAGATTTAGAAGGGACTTCAGAGTCCATCTTCCTACCATCTCCTTTTGCAGATGAGGAAGTTGAGGCTTAAGGGACTTTCCAAATCCCTGGATTCAACAAGTGACAGCTAAGATCTGATCACAGTTTCTCTGACTTCAAGTTCTTTTTGATGCACTGTACTCTGGCTAAGATGAATTTGGAAATAGGAAAATTTTGTTTTGCTTTTTCAGATGCGAAAACCTAACTTGTATCACACACATGCTCATAATGAGGAAAATCACATTTTTTCCCACTCTACTAATTTGTATTTCTTTAACAATTTGACCCTACTCCAGGCCAAAAATTGTGCAGCTTTTAGTACAACCATAAAGACATCAGTCTTCCAGATTTTTCAAGACAGGAATTCAATTTCTGTTTGGGAAAATAATCCACATACTCTCCAGATGTAAAATCAGATGGAATTGTACTAATAAATATTCCAAGGTTAAGAAGTTCATTTTTGCAATAGAAAATGGAATCCAGGAGGAAAAGAAAAATCCTAAAATATTATCTTTC
This sequence comes from Potorous gilbertii, assembly GCA_028658325.1. Taxonomy (NCBI): domain Eukaryota; kingdom Metazoa; phylum Chordata; class Mammalia; order Diprotodontia; family Potoroidae; genus Potorous; species Potorous gilbertii. The sequence continues at coordinate 218,768,333 of CM053770.1, forward strand.
ACTCCACCCCAATCTGCTTAGATTCCTCTAACTTTCCAAAATGCCTCCCTCCTCCTCTTCCTCCTCCATCCCTGCTTTCCCTCCTTCCCTTCCTCCTCCTTCTCCTCCTCCTCCATCTTCTGCATAAGTATCAAATTGCTAAAGATTGCTGCATTCTGCTTAATTTCTCTAAGTGGGTGGTCCTTACAGGAGCAGTTAAAGTGATGTGCTGACAAGCTTTGCCAAGGAGGAAACAAACTGGAACTAACCCATTTGGATAAGTTGCTGATTTGTTGAACATTCAATCAGCTGCTGTATTCTCAGTTCAGAGGGGAAAGGTCTTCTCATCACACCAAAAAATTCTCCCCTGCTCTCTGATATATAATTAACATAAAGAAGGAAAAGGGGAAGGTAACCAGTATTTATTAAGCACTGACTGTGTCAGGCACTGTGCTTAGCACTAAACTAAGAAGATATTAACAAATATCTCACTTGAGATGTAAAGAAGACAGACAAAAATAGAAATATTATAGATTTCTGATGGCCTTGCTGTGGTCTGCTTGTGTTCATAGAAGCCTAGAACTAGAGCTGGAAGGAATCTCTGAAGTCATCTAGTCCAGGACCTGTGAAACAAAAACAGACAAACAAACAAATAAAAAATCTTGAGATCCTCTGCAAAGTCCCATCCCCTCCTTTTACAGATGAGGCAACTGAGGTCCAGATATTAAGTGATTTTCCCAAGGGTACACAAGTAGCAAGGAATTATGCCAGAGTCCAAATTAAAGTGTCCTGAATTGAAACCCAGGATGTATTCCATTGGTATACACTTTCACTTACCACAATGATTTCTCATGAAATATATTTGTCTCAAGGAGCATGGAATGCCAGTTGTTTGGAGCAGCTACATACATTCATTCTGTGCTGTAACTGTACCTTCTCTAGGTTTGCACTGCCCCACTAAATACATGTTGGGATTCTAAACACCCTAGAGACATTGTGGACAATGGTGGATGAATACCTTTAATGTCCAACATTCTTGGCTACCTTTAGCTATCCACCAATGTAATCGATTTGAAGATAGTTAATAATAATAACTGTCCTAATCTTATTCTGTAAATCAATTTGGAACTACATCCAAAAAGCTACTAAACTGTGCATAACCTCTAACTCAGTAGCAATACTACTAGGCGTACTCACCAAAGGGATCAAAGAAAAAGAAAAATGCCCTTTATATGCAATTAACTATTTTTATAGCAACTCTTCTTGTGATGACAAACAAATAGAAACAAATGAGATTCCCATCATCTAGGGAATGGATTAACCAACTTCTATAAAAAAAATAAGTAAATAGTTTTAAAGAAATCTGAGAAGATTTACATAAATTGATGCAGCAGAATGAAGTGAGCAGAAATAGGAGAATGATTTATAACAATAACATAAAAATAAATAATATCAAAAACATGAAAAACTCATTGATTCAATGAGCAGCTATGATTCTAGAAGACCAGAAAGAAACTCCGAACAGAAAGGTGATGCAGTAGAAATTAATCACACACACACACACACACACACACACACACACACACCCGCAATATAAGAATTTATTTTTCTTGACTATGCATATTAGTTATAAGCATTTCACTTTTCTTTTTGCTCAAAGTAGAGAAGGGCAGAAAAGAGAGAAAACAAATGGTTATTGATTGAAAAATAATAGTAAAGGAATGAGTACACTGGAGTGTATCGATGATAAGATTAAAACATCTCCACCCCCTCTCCACATAGCTTTCTTATTTTCCAAACAAATACATGTGTTTATTGAGTACCAAGTAAAGGAACCTCAGGGTCCTTTCTTTTTCACAAATAAGGAGAGAACTGATGTGATTTGTCCAATGTCACATGGGTAGTAAGTAGCACAGACAGAATTGTACTTTTTTTTTACATTAAGCAACTCATTTCACTGCTCTGTGCCTAACTCCTTATTTTTAAAATGAGAGGGCTGAACATATGTGCTGTAATGTCCTTTCCAGATACAAATGAGCCTACTATGTGCAAAGTATTATGTTAGGTTCTGTGGAGGATAAAGGCATGAATTCAGACTCATCTCTGCTCAAAGGAGAGACACCAATTAGAGGAGGGAGGCCAAAGAGATAGAGGTGTTTTCACAGAATAGTAGCTTCCAGGGTAGGAAAGTTGTAGGAAAATAGTCAAGAAGTATGAAGAGTCAGGAAAGGATTGGAATTTCGATTTTGAAGAAGTGTCCAAGTTAGTCATATTCCTTCCCTTCTCTCCTAGCTCAGTCCCTGATTCTCCAGAGACTCCTGTATAAGTGGCCTACTCTGTCTTTCTCTATTAGAATGTAAGGTCCTTGAGATCGAGGACTGCCCTTTTTGAATATAACTGTATTCCCAGCACGACAGTGTCTGAAATATTGTACATGCTTCATAAATTCTTTTTGACTTCATTCGACTCAAAGGAGCCCACAATGTAGTAGTAGAGAAAGATGTGTACAAATAGTTACCGCAAACTGCAACATATGTGTGTGTGCTTGTGTGTGTATGTATGTATATGTATGTATGTGTATATATGTATATAATGATAATTATTGCTATTAATATGACCATTAAAACCATTTCTGATATAATACTAATTATTACTCTGTGTGTGTATGTACACAGAAATATACACACATATACACACATGGATATATGGGTATATCTATATCTATCTATCTCTATCTTTATCTATCTCTGTCAGTCCCCTTCTTTCTCCTCTCCAAAGGAAGGTAAATTTGGATGACCAGAGGATGACCGGTTAACTTGGAATGTACTGGCTAGATTTCCTTTCCTTTCCTTTCCTTTCCTTTCCTTTCTTTTCCTTTCCTTTCCTTTCCTTTCCTTTCCTTTCCTTTCCTTTCCTTTCCTTTCCTTTCCTTTCCTTTTTCTTTCCTTCCCTTTCTGTTTTCTTTTTTCCTTTCCTCACCTTTCCTTTCCCTTCCCAAAACCTTAAACCAACTGTACTCTGAAGCCCATAGACTAGATAACACTAAGGCCCTGCCCAAGCTCCACTTAGGGGCTGTTTTTTGGACCCTTCTGGCTTAAGAGTGATTATCAATAGTAACTGTTGCTGTTTCCCTCACAACTTGATGGAGTTATTTTTTCTTTGCCTTATTAAAGGGGCCATTCAATGACTGCTTCTTAAACAGGGCTATTCCCTGAATGGTCATCACCGCACCCTAAGTGAGTAACTGAATAGGCCTTGGCCTGAAGGGGCCAAGATCTCCCACTGCGTCCTGCGCCATCTCTGGTCATCCTGGTGAATATCTGGTTACTGGATTCAGATGACTCTGGAGGAGAAGTGAGGCTGATGACCTGCACAGCCCTTCCTCGTTCAAAACAAAGTCAAGTGTAAGTCATATCATTATTTCTCTGATGGCATGGTTTTCTTTGGTCACTGAGGACGAACCCAACAACAACATCTCTATCAATATCTATATCTATCTATATATTTATATCTTTATCTGTATCTACATATATATGTTTATATATACATATACATATGTATGTTACCTATGTGTATATGTGTGTATGCATATTCCCACCTTACACTTACTATCTTTATTGTTCTGACCAAATCATTTAACCTGTCTCTCTTAGTTTCCATATCTGTAAAATGAAGACATATAACTGGATGGTCCCTAACTTACTTCCAGTTCAAATCTGACTATATAAGGTTAAGTGGCTTCCCTGTGGTCAAATAGATAATAAGTAATAAACTGAGAAAATCAGCCCAAGTCCTTTGATGTTAAAGCCCTCGTTTTTCTCACTTATACCACAAGTTAATGTCATAACAAAAGTAAATGTACATGCATATATACATACACACACAAAGAGTTCATTAGTACATCATAACAAAATCTCACTCAATAGGCAATGTTCATACCCAGAGATAATACAAAGGTTTCAGATCAAATCAGAACAACCCAATCTCAAAGCTCCAATAATTTCAGATTTCATCTGGTCCATTCTAGGCCTGAATAAACATCCATTCTGTAGTATCCCCAAGTTATTTCCCAAATCTTTTTTTAAGCTCACCAGTGAACTCACTACCTCCCAAACACACCCCATTTTGGAGACTTCTACTTAATTAGAAGTTTGTCCAAGCATCTCACCTAAATACGTCCGTGTGTAATTTTCCTTCATTGTTTTCTATTTTGTCCTCTAGCACCAAGAAGAGAAAATATCAATTCCTCTTTTACATGAAAATTCTTCAAAAATTTTGAAACCAGGTTTCACATCCCACATATAAGCCTTCTCTTCTTGAGGTTTAAAACTCTCAGTGTCTTCATCTCTTCCTTACATGGAATGATCTTCAGCCTCTTAATCAACCTGATGGGCTCCCTCTAGACACTCTTCAGTAAATCAATGCCCTTCCTTAAATGCAGTGTCTAGAACAGAATATAACACTTCATCTGAGGTCTAATTTGGGGACAATTGCCACTCACATTCTGAAAATTATGCCACACAATGTACAAGATCTTGTTGCCTTTTTTATGAATCAAAACATTTGCTGGTTATTTCACTATTTTCCCAGAACCTTAAACTCAATATGCTTAAAATTTAACTCACCATGTCTAAAATGCAGTGGATGCTAAGCTTATTTTGAGTAAATAATGTGAAAATATAGCTTTAAAAAGTCACAGTGAGTCATTTTTCCAGTCCATGGAAATTTGGGAGAGGTTTTGGATACTGGGGCAGGAGTGGTGCAGGAGCACAAAATGATGGCCACAAGCAAAGGCAGTGGCACCAGCAGCTAAAGAAAATAAAGGAGCTGAGAACAAGCATAAAGGTTGGAAGAAATGGGGCAGAAGGTGGTCTTGGGGACCTTCAATCCAGTAATAGGAGCAAGAATGGATGCCAGTTGATAACTGTATCCTCTTTGCTCAGTTGTTGGTGACATTTCCAGGGCAGAAGGAGGAATGGGCATGGGCAAGAGAGACTGTGTACAAATTAAGAAATAAATTACAAAATTTTAGTTGTGTATCTTTGAGCCCAGGAATAGAGGGAATGTCAGTTCTAATTTTTAGCCTTGAACATGGAATACCCAGAGGTGGAATCCAAGACCAAAGGAGAGTCAAGTAGTTCAGTCACTTTGAACTTGTAGGACTTTCCAATAGACTGATAGTTGCAATCTACTAAAATCCAATTATGCACAAGACAACAGATCCAAACCTGTGTCAGGAATTTGCAGAATTCACATCAGGACAATGAATAAACTTCTCCCCAAATCACACAACCTTAGAAGGATTAAAAACTTGCAGATCCCTTAACTGAGCAGTAAAAATGATAGAAGGACATAAAAAGACAGAAATTCAGCACAGACATATCCCTTCCCCCATTCAGAAGTGAGACGAGTCCAACATTGAATAACGTTAAAGGCAAGAAGTTTGAAATACAAAAAGCTGGACAGAAAAAAGAGCATGCAATAAAGAATCTAACTATTAAGAGCTATTATGTTAGTGGGGGAGCTCATGACACAAAACCAGAAGAAAATGACTTAAAACTATTTACAAGTAAACCTCAAAAAAATACAAGCCCAGCAGCAATTCTTAGAAGAGATAAAAGAAATACAATAATTCTTAGAAGAGTTAAGGAAAGATATTCAAAAAGAGAAAATGTATATTTTAAGAATCAAATAACAGTGGTAGAGGAAAAATGAGGGGGAGGAGAGCTATGCAAGAAAATGATGGAAAGAGAATTAACAGCTATGGAAAAGAAAATGATCTCTCAAAAAATTAGAATTGGCCAAATGGCAAGTATTAATTGCATGAGACAAGAAGGAATCTAAGATTCAAAGATTGAAAACAAAAATAAAATAAAACCTGAAATACATCCTAGGAGAAAATTGCTGACCTGAAAAATAGATCAAGAAAAGGTAATTAAAGAATAATTTTATTTTTTGAAAACCATGAAAAGCAGCAACAACAAAATACCCAGAAATCATATTTTAAGAAATTATAAAGTAAAACTACATTCAAAACAAAACCAGAGGGCAAAGTGGGAATCAAAGGAATCCATCACTCATCTTCTGAAAGAAATTCCAAAGTGAAAACTCACAGGATTATAGTAGCTAAAATCAAGAACTTCCAGGTCAAGGAGAAAATATGTGTGTCTGTTCAACCTTCGTTGCCGAAGAAGACCATGCATCAGAGAAATGATGACATGACTTGCACTTGACATTTTTTTGAGTGAAGGAGGACTGTGCAGACCACCAACCTCATTTCTCCTCCAGAGCCATCTAAATCCAGTGACCACATACTCATCAGGATGACTTGACATGACCTAGGATGAGGCAATTGGGGTTAGGTGACTTGCCCAAGGTCACACAGCTAGTGAGTGTCAAGTGTCTGAGGTGAGATTTGAACTCAGGTCCTCCTGACTCCTGCACTGGTGCTCTATCCACTGCACCACTTAACTGCCCCAAGGAGAAAATACTGCAAGCAGGAAGAAAGAAATGATTCAGATACTGTGGAACTATCATAGCCAGGATTACACAAGTTTTAACAGCTACCACCACGAAGTAACAGAGTTCTTGAAATAATATTTCTTTTTTTTTTTTTTTTCATCTCTGATGGCTAGTTTATTTAAGAGCTAAAAATCCCATGATTTTTCCCAGGGTGCTGATTAGAAGCAATCTTTCTTTGAGAAAGACTTTCTTTGAGATGAGTCATTAACAGAAAGGATTATATTATGAGTGACGTAACATGAGTGACGGTGGTTTTAGGTAGTTTTAATTTTTTTTTTTTATAAATTTATTTAACTTTTTACATTCATTTTCACAAGATTTTGGGTTCCAAAATTTTCTCCCCATTTGTCCCCTCCCCCCTCCCCAATACACTGGACATTCTAATTACCCATATCACCAATCTGCCCTCTCTTCTATCATCCCTCCCTTCCCTTACCCCATCTTCTCTTTTGTCCTGTAGGGCTAGATAACTTTCTATT
>CM053770.1:218775812-218817271 GCA_028658325.1 Potorous gilbertii
CGGAAATCTCCTTCACTGTGTTTCTGCGTGGCTTCCACTGCTCCAGAATTTGTCAGGAGTTCTTTTTACAGGAAATCTGTGGGCTGTGGGTTCGGACCTAGCATAGGTGAGTCTTTCTACTCCGCCATCTTGACTCCGCCCCCCTTGAAATAATATTTCTAGAAGAATAAAGGATCTAGGATTTTATCCAAGAATAACATTTCTAGCTACACTGTATACAGTCATTCAAATGGGAAATAGACAAAACAGACATTAATGAAATAGAAGACTTACAGAAATTCCTGATGAAAAGACCAGTGCTGAATTAAAAAAAAGACATTCAAAAAAAAAATATAAAACTCAAGAGAAGCATAAAAAGTTACTAGTGAGAAATCATGAGGAACTTAATAAGATTAAACTGTTAACATTTCTATGCATGAAAAAGAAACATGTAACCCCCACGAATTTTGTCATTATCAGGACATTTAGAAGGGATTTACATGGAGGTCATGGATGTGATTCTATTATGTTGGAATGATCACAAAAAATGAATGGAAGAATGGGGAAGTGAAATTTGCTGAAAAGGGGAAAGAGAAGAACGAGGAAAATTATCACATATAAATGGAACGCAAAAGGAACTATTTATACAATAAGGGGGCAGTCACGGGGAATGGGAAGTTCTTGAACTTCACTCTCATCTGAACTGGTTCAAAGAGGGAAGAATAATCATACACACACAATTGAGTATATAAATTCATCTTTCCAAAAAAGGAAAGTGGAAGAGAAAAGAGTTAAGAGAAAAGAGAGACTGAGAGACCTTTGACTGAGGGAGGCAGACGTTAAAAGTAAAACAGACCTTTGAGGAAATGACAGGGTAAAAAGGAGAAAAAGTGTAAAACAGGATGGAGGTAAATACACAGCTAGCAATGTGAATATGAATGAGATGAACTCAGTCATAAAATGTAAAAGAAAAACAGAATGAATTGTCAAGCAGAATCCAATAACATTGTCTAAAAGAAATATATCTGAAACAGAAAGACACAAATACAGTCAAAAATAGTGACTAGAAAATAGTTTCAGTTGAATAAATAAACATTTTAAACAAACAGTTTTTCGAAGTATAAAATATAGAACCTAAATATCCAAATCTTCAAAACTTTATTTGCACAAACCAACATGAATTCCAAATGAAAAAGAATCTTTATTCAGGTGGATTTGAAACATAATTCTATCAAATCTTTAAAGAAAAAAACACTATCAATGCTATATAAATATTTTTTGCAAAAATAATAAAAATCTTTTGTAAAATACCATTTATGAGATAAATGCCAAAATCAAGAAAGGAAATAAAAGACTAAGAATCTAGAGATTAACTGCACTAGCAACTATTGATGCAAAAATAATGGTAAAATTTTATTGATAAAATTATGTCAATTTTAAAATATTGACTACAATCATAACATAAAATATATTGTAAATTCAATAATTGTGGAAGATTAGGGAAAATATACATGTATTTGATCACATTAATCAGAAAATAATTTAAAATTATATGGTTTGATCAAAAGACTGAAATAGGTGAAATGTAACATTCTTTAAAAAAATCATATTTTCAAAAGTATGTATTGAATATCAAAGACTAGCAGTATTTGTACAGAAAAAAAAATATTCAGCACATTTCCAGTAAGATCAAGAGCCATGCAAAGATGCTTTCCATCTTCATCGATCATTTGACAGTGGTAAAAAGTATAGGGACAGTTCTAACAGAAGAAAAAACTATAAAGAAATAAACATGGGAAAAGAAAAGCAAAATGTATCTCTGCATAGAACCTTAGAAAATTCACATAAAAATAATCAAATCAATTAACACCTTCAGTGAAGTAGTAAAATACAGCTACTTCCAAATTATTAGGCATAATAAATTTCCTGAAGTACTCACATATATTTGAATTCATACTATTTGAAGTTATGATTATGCAAAATAAGGTCATTGGTTCTATCCCAATGGAAATAATGAGTAATGGGGTCAATTCAAGGTAATATATTACTTGGACTAATCTGGACTTGATTAAAATAAATAAAATATGTAAACATTTTATATATAAAATACATTTTAAAAATCAGTCTTTCTGTATATTATTTGAAGGGAGGAAAGAGATGATAATTTAAGACAAGATGAATTAAAAATCTAAAACATAACCTAGCAAAATATGTGAAAGGCATATATAAATGCAGCTTTAAGAATTGTTTACACAATAAAAGAAGACCAAAAAAGTAGAAAGCAATTAAATGTTCATGATGGAGCTACACTGATATATATACTATAAATGAGTGTACTGCCCAAATCAATCTACATATTAAGTATGTTATATTAAATTGCCAAAGGGGATTTTATAGTATCAGACAAAATAATAACAAAATTAATTTTGTGGAATAAATTGTCATGAACATTAAGATATTTTTCTAAATTAACACAGAATGGGATTCGGGAATATTAGTTCTTAAATTACACTTAAAAATCCATTATAACTATTTTGTGTTGGTGAAATAAAATAGATCAATGAGATAGACTCAGATAAACAAGAACTGAAAACAAATGCACAAATGCATATATAATTTCCATATTTGATACACCCAAGAACATTAACTACCTTGAAAACCAGTTGCAGAGGAGAAGAGGGGTGGTACAAAAACTTTTTATTTTATGTAATCAAAATTATCTTATTTTTTTAAATCTCCTTCATCTCTTATTGGGTAATAAACTTCCCATATTGATAGATCTAATAGTTATATTTTCCTATGCTCAACTAATTTACTTATGATGTCACTCTTTCTGTCTAAAATATTTATCAATTTTCATCTTATCTGGGTATATGGTGTGAGATAATGGGCTTTGACTAGTTTCTACCAAACTGCTTTCTGGTTTTCTAGCAATTTTGTCAAATTTTGAGTTTTTACTCCAAAAACTTAGCTCTTTCAAGTTTTTTAAGCTCAAAATTGCTATGGTAATTTACTATTGCACATTATGTACCTAATCATATTGCACTGATGAATCACTCTGCTTCTTACCAACTACCAGATGGTTTTGACAATGACCATTTGTAATGCAGTTTGAAATCTGGTACTACTATACCACCTTCCTTAACACTGTTTTTCCTAAGAATTCTTTGATATTCTTCATCTTTTGTTCTTCCAGATTAATTATTTTTACTATTTTTTCATCTCTATAAAATAATTCTTTGCTAGTGTGATTGGTATGGCATTGAATAAGTAAATAAACTTAAGAAGAATTGTCATTTTATTTTGGTCTACCTATGAGTAATTAATATTTCCCCAATTATTTATGTTTGTTTTCATTTGTGTGGAGTGTTTTATAATTGTGTTCACATAATCCCTGGTTTGTCTTGAAGGTAGACTCCTATGTATTTTATATTGTGCACAATTATTTTAAATGGAATTTCTCCTAACTTTTCCTGATAGTGATTTCTATGGGTTTATTTTTTAACCTGAAACTTGGGTGAAGCTGTTAATTACTCCTACTATGGTTTTAGTTGATTCTCTAGGAATCTCTAAATATGCCATCACATCCTCTAAAACTAATAGTTTTCTTTGCCTATTCTAATCCTTTCATTTTTTTCTTCTCTTATTGCTATAGTTAGCATTTCTATACCATATCAAATTATAGTAGTGATCATGGACATCTTTGCTTCACTCCTGATCTTACTGAGAAGGTTTCAAAGTTATCTCCATTAAAGGCAATGATCACTCTTTGAGTTAGGTAGATAATATTTATCACTATAAGAAAGGCTGCCTTCAAGTTGTCCTTAAAATGTTAAGTAACATCCGTCCAAAATCATCAGCAAACATTATATGTAATGAGGATAAGTTAGAGGCATTGCCAATAAAATCAGGGGTGAAACAAGGATGCTCATTATCACCACTGTTTTTTGATATTGTATGAATAATGGTAGCTTTAGCAATAAGAGAAGAAAAAGAAATTGAAAGAATTAGAATAGGCAATGAGAAAATAAAGTTTTCACTCTTTGTAGATAATATGATGGTATACTCAGACAATCCTGGAGAAGCAACTACAAAACTACTTGAAATAATTAACAACATTATGCTTCTGGGAGCCAAGATGGTATAGTAAGCTGTAATTCACTCTCACTCTACCTTGATGACCTTGAAAACCCCAGAAAATACCACTCCCAAGAAAATCTTGGAACAGCGGGGACAGCAGAAAGATGGGGTGCAGCAGGGTTTTTTGTTTGATTTAATTTGGAATGGTAGGGGAATTAACAAAAATGGTCCCTTTTGCTGTGACTGAAGGGAACCAGTACAGCATGGGAGGCATCACAGCAAGCCAACAGCAAGTTCCACTTCAGCAGGCCAGTAGGAGATTCTGCGCCCCAGGGTTACGGAGAAGGCAAATGTCAACACCAGAACATCCCACCTGCCTTGCCTTCTCACAGTCAGGGGAATCAGCAGACAGTAGCACAAATGGGCATCCACCAGCAGCTGAGTCTACTCATGGTCTTGAACAGCTCTAGAGGAGGTGGAGATCTCCAGTACCCAGACCACACTTCCCCCATATCTCAGTCCATGAGCTGGGGAAAAACCAAAAGACCTCATCTGGCCTTGGTACACAGAAGTCAGCTCCAGCTCAGCACCAGGTAAGCTACAGCATTATATAGTTTTCAGCTACTAGAATCAGAGACCACAACACACAAAGTCAGTAACCAGATCCCTACCCTCCGGCACAAGAAGTATGAGACAGAGGCCCCTGTGCCCCAGAAGCAGAGAATCACATTAAAAGCAGGGAAAAAAGCAATCAAAATGAGGAAAAAACAACTTAGAAAAGCAAAGACCATAGATTCTTACTATAGGGTCAGGGAAGATCTTTACACTATATCTACATCTGAAACCTCAAAAGGAAATATGAACTGGTCTCACGAGCAAAAAGCATTCCTGGAAGAGCTCAAAAGGGACTTTAAAAGTCAAATTAGAGAGGTAGAAGAAAAATTGATCAATTCCTTTAAAACTACGATTGACAAAGTAATTAACAACTTTAGCAAACTTGTAGGATATAAAATAAACCCGCATAAAACATTACATTTGTCACTAAATTTTTAAATTTCTTTTTCCATTTGGCTAATTCTGTTTTTTAAGATTATTTTTTAAGATGTGTTTTTTGTTCTTTTTAATTAATGTCTTTTCATAATTTTGTTTTTCTTTCATTACCTAACTTCCCTCTACCACTCTTATTTTATTTTTGAAATCATTTTTAGCTTTTCCAAGAATATTTGTCGGACTTGTTTCCATCTTACTCTTCCTTGTCATAATAGTAGCTTTTTATGGTCAGGTTCTTTTATTGTCATTATTTGCTCATCTTTCTACTTTATTTTTGACTTGTAAATTTATGTCAATGTTAGCCTTTGTTCCTGTATCCTTTCCTTGGAGAGGGGAGCAGTGTATATCTCAAGATTTAGGCTTTTTCTTGCCCTGATATTTTCAGAGCTAGTTCTGGGGGATTGAAAGTTTTCAGTGCTTCCAAGGTGGAGTGATCTGGGGAAAAGGTGTGGTCACTACTCTCTCAGTCTACACTCTTGTCCTTGCCAGGAAGGTCCTGTGATTGATCACTTTAGATTGCAATAAATACTCCTTCTCAAGGCCTTCCTTGGAATCAGAAACACTATTGTTCCTCAGGGTTCTTCAGCAGTAAGTGATACTACTTTTCAAAGCTTCTACTCCCTTTTGCTGAAAAATGTTCCTTTCCACCCTTACTCTATGTCACATAAGTGGATACAGTTACCCAAAAGCATGTCATCCTGCATCCAGTCCTAGCACAAGGGCCTGTGTAATTTCTTTGTGAGCAGTTGTTAGGTCCCTTTACCACCTATGACTTAGGAGCTTCTAAAGCTACTGTTGCTTCTGTTTCCACAATCTAGTTCCATCCATAGGTGAGCCTCTGCCCCTGTGTCACAGATCTCAGTAACTTGCCTTAGGCTGGAGAAATGTCTTACTCGGATCTTTAGTTGGGTCTGCCACTTCAGAATTTGATATGAGGAATTATTATAATATGTTTGGATGGCAATGCTGGGAGAGCTCAGATGAATGCTTCTTTATTTTGCCATATTTGCTCCTGTTTTTTTTTTTAATCTAAGCTATTAAGGAAGCTGAAAAATAGTCAGGCAGAAAATAAGTTTAGATCTGCATCTTATTCCTTACACCCAAATAAATATGAATAAATAAATTATCAAAATTATAACATATCACCTCAAAAAATTTGAAAGAATGGAAATTTATATAGTTCACAATTATGAATAATAGAATACTTTGCCACCAGACAAAATAATCTCAAGTGTGTAACCTTTAAAATTGCATAAGTAAAACTAAAATAGCTAAAATGAAAAGAAAAGACTGTGATTGGGAAAATGTATGCATGAAATATCATTGACAAAACTATCACATCTGATATTTACAGAAAAATTCCTGACATCATTAATTCCCAAATAGAAGAGAAATAAAAAGGTATGAACAAAGTTTTCAAAATTAGCAATTATCTAAAAATCGAAATTACTGATAATCAAAATAACTGAAAAATAAAGTAACCCTGCAATATTTCTTTACATACTTTATACTAGCAAAATGTTAAAAGATGAAAAATACTTTGGGAAGATAGGTCACTAATTCACTTTTTTTAGAGTTTTAAATAATTCAACCAGTCTGACAAAAAAAAATGAAATTAAGTAAGAAAAATTGCTAAGTTTTTCATTTATTTTGACTCAGAAATTTTACCATGGAAGCTTTAACATGTTTGTTGATGCCAGGTAAAGACCTATATATAAAAAAAATTTCTTAGGAAAATTACATTTGATAAAGAAAAACTGGAATAAAATAATTATCTAATGATTTGGGAATGGATGAACAAATTGTGTTACATGAATATGATGAAATAGTACTATACACTAGGGAATGAAGAATTTAAAGAATTCAGAGAAACATGGAAAGACTTGATTGGAGTGAAGTATACTGAAGGAAACACCAAAGAACAACATAAATGATGACTTCAACCATGTAAAAAATTTTAACATTGAGAAGCAGAAAAACTCCAATAAATAAATATATTAAAGGGCAGTCTTCCTTTCTGTAATTAATCTATAAACTGTTTTTAGGGAATTTACTTTGTTATAGAATTTATGTTTAGGAGTTGAAGTGTTATCTTTTCATTGCTGCCATTTTTGTGTTGACTTTGGTGTTGGTATTGACATTGCTTGTTAGTGCTTGTGAGCCTGGGTCTGTATCTCAACCATACTAGATGACTAGAAGGAAAACTGTCACTCAGACCCCTATCGCAATGCTGATTGACAGGCAAACTTTGACTTGCTCTGTTTCCAATCTAGCACATGTTATCCTTTCATTAATCAATCTAGTTCATGACTACTACTCCCAACACCTGAGAACTCACTATATTCACAATATAGTTTGTGTAGATACAAAATTGATATAACCTACTACAGCTCAAAACTTCTGACCTCCAGAGATCCTTCAGCCTTGGCCTTCCTGGGAACTGGGATAATAGGCTATGTGACACTATACCTACCCATAAGAGGAACTATGTTAAAATAAGGTCTACAACTTTTAAAAAGAAAACATTTTAAATGCGGTAACCATAAAATGTATTTGCATATATAGTAGGATATGACAAGAAAAAAAATATTTGATTTGCCCAAAAAAATCCAACATTCATTTTTTAAAAAAATTCTCATTCATGCATTCATTCATTCATTCAAGCAATGTTTACTGGGAACATACTACACGGATAATATTTCATTAAATGCAGAGGATGTTTAACACACACATGCATGTATGTATGAATACATGTATGTATGCATGTATATCCATATTTATGTAGAGGATTCAATCTGGCCAGAAAGTCTAACTACTCCCTAGTTGGAAGCAAGATTTTGTTCATTTGTCCTTTCAAAATCATTTTTTTCACACTTTTATTATATACTTACCATATCCTATTGTGTTTTATACGTCTTTGTACATTTCTATTATCTATTAAACTACAAGTTGCATAAGGGCAAGATGTATACTAGCATAGAGTATAGATTTTGTGTCCTTGATCTTTTCTCTCAAGGATCTTACAATCCAGTTAGAGAAAGAATTCACATACATGTAATCAAGAAGGTAAATGAATGCACAATTACTATTTTTAGCAAGTAATAATATAAGTGATTGACAATCTAAAGTAATATTACAAGAAATGTTAGAAAGTAGTGTGGGTTAATTGCTTAATAATGGCACAGACAATAAGATTTACAGGAATTAAGAGAAAAGAAAGATTATCCTGGGCTGGAGTCACTGAGGAAGATTTCTTGGAAGAGATGGGGACTGAGCCTTTTAATATGGTAAATAATTGTAGAGGGAGATATGAGGAAGACTTTTTAAAAAGTAAATGCTAACTTGTTGCTTTTCACTTTTGCAAACTCCATGATTCTTTTTTTAACTGAAATCCTGCCATTTTTAAATGGTGTTACCTAACCTGACATACCTGGATGCTACCAAATTTATGGAGTTACAATGAATCTATAAAGAATTAAGAGCATCTTGAAACATACCTGTCTATTTCTTCAATTTAAAAAGGTCAATATTTCATCTTATTGGTTTAATTTGTTCAAGATTTAACATAAAGATGCTAATGATTTAACATCAAAATTAACATAAAGATGTTAATGATCATTGTTTTGATTAAACTTTGGAGACTTTCAGGATTTTGAGTACGAATGAATTCAACAAAAACATGATGATTTTTTGTTTGTTACATCTTTTGCTTCAACCTGTATTATCTGCCAATGATCAGTTATACGCTTCATTAGGCAATAACAGCTAAAAAAAAGAGGTAGACTGATGTCAATCATGATGATTCTAGTGCTTAATTATGAAGTAATTCTATTCTTATAGCTAAAGAAAGATAGATGATTTGTGCCAAATAAGAACCCACCTTCCTCTTTCACTGGAAACCTATCCACATTAACTGGGCTGGATAGTATTGATTTTCCTTTGCAGATGCAAGTTTTGATCAGGCAAAGATTGAAAGGACTGAGAAATTGGGCTCTTAATTGGTATGGGGAAAGGAGTACAACAGCACATTGATTATCTTATTTAACCTTTTTGACTTGGGTGGCATTGCAGGTTATTCTCCAGAGTGCCACTGATTCATTCATTCAGAAGCTGTCAGTTCAATTCACCAAACATCTATGAAGTAGCTACTATTTATCAGGAACTGTGTCATGTGATGATGATACAAGGACAAAAACAAAATGGGAAATCTTTACATTATAAACATTAATCCTGACATTTTAATATTCTTTTTTATGACAACTAATCCAAGTTTCTGGAATATTTTCCATATTTCTTCACATTTCTACTCTTTAAACAAAGAACCAATGATAAAGGAGATTAAAAGGATCCCAAGAAATTATCTAGATTTCATATTACCCTCCCCCACAACAATCCCCTATTCTGAACACATAACAATTGAAGGGAAGACTTTATAGTGAACCTCAGAAGACTCTTAAAGTTCTTTTTATCCTATTTAAATTACAAATCCCAGAATGATTCATTTTATCCTGTAAGAAAACAAGCTTTTCCAGTTGGAAGAAATAGTTTTCTTCCTCTTATCAAATTATTAATTATATATAAATACACACACACACACACACACACACACACACACACACTCTGTTTTGTTTAACTGAAGTAGAGAATGACTATAGAAAAGACAGATATATAGACTGAGATACAGCTAGAGATATATGTGTATGTGTTTATATATGTATGTATATACATACATATATACACACATACATACACACATGCACACACATACCCACAAGGATGTGTGTTTGCCAATAGAGATACATGTCCATATAAGTTGCATAAATTCAGCTCAAGGGAACCTATGGATAAATATTCTAAGAACTTTGCTCACTTCTTTCCAGAAGAGACTGTTATCCTGATAAGGCAGACAATGCTGTTTCCAAAAGAGAAAGGTACTTGACTAGAATTTTATCTATCTACTCTGCTATTCATTGTTTTTATATGGTAATGATTGTTTTTACTTTCAAAAAGTAAAGATAGAAAGAGCATTCTTTAGTTTATACCCACTGGCTTAGCTCCTTCCTTCCAAAGCTAGTTTATACAAAAGACCGTTGCAAATAGAGAATACTAAACAAACTAATTTATTCTATGAACAGCAAACAGAACCTGGAGAACTTATATAGGAGAAAATATGCCAGGATATCTACAAAAGTGAATGATCTTTTCAAATTTTTGTCTCAACTTAAGCCAACAAAGAGAAAAAAATCCTACAGTTTCTAGGGAGACAAATTGGAGGAGAGAGAGAGAGACAGAGAGAGAGAGAGAGAGACAGAGACACCAAAAATATCTCTCAAAGAAGGAACTAAGAATTCTCTCTTCTGCAAAGCTCTCATGTTAATTATGCCCCTCACAGAAGCAGTCAATTTCTAGTCAGTATTCTATCCACCAATTAGGAAAGTTTCACGTGAAATATTCCAGGCTTGAAACTCAGGTTATGTAACTCTAGCTAGAGACAGATTAGATAGATAATAACTTGGATAAATAGACAGGCAGGCAGGCAGGCAGATAGATGAGATAGATAGATGATAGATAGATAGATAGATAGATAGATAGATGGATAGATAGATAGATGATGGATAGATGGATGGATGGATGGATAGATAGATGGATGGATAGACTGATAGATAGATCAATTATACAGAAAGCATAGTTAGAATCAGAAAGATGGAGATCTTCTTACTATAATACTCCTATCTGCATCTATGTTTATTTTCCTACCTTCATTTTCCCTTCCGCTAAATAAATAGCACATGGGGAGAAAAATGAAATGTCATTAATCAATTTATAACAGAGAGAAAATAATTCCTCTCAAAGAGGAAAACCTTTCTTAATACAATTATATATTCTAGCACCTAGCATAGTAACTGGCTCATAGTTGAAACTTAATAAATGTTTTATGATTAATTGAAATATAAGCCTTGTATTATTTTACTATCTTTAAAAAAACCTATGTGCTTTCCAATATAATATGCATGTAAATATATATATGTGTGTGTGTGTGTGTGTATAGAAATCTTACAGTAATTGATAGGATCATGGATTTAGAGCTATAAACAACCCAAGAGGCCATCCAGTCTAACCTCTTCACCTCACAGACGAATAACTTAAAACGAGACAAAGCATTGGGTTGTGGTGGATAATCCTGTAGTGGCAAGGGGCTAGACAGCATAATAATGAGGGAGGAAAGAATAATGTTTTTCTAAGTTTAGAGTCAACCCAAACATGGTGGATTCTGAGTTTCAGACCAAATTCAAACTACCATTTGGGGTTTGTTTATTCTTGGTTAGACATGACTTCCTGTTTCTGCAGGAAAATGGGCTTTATGTCCTCCTAAAATAGTCTCTGAAGTCTCTTTGGAGTTTAACTTGCTCCTACAAAAGAACATTTTGGTGAGCCGAGGATGAGGGAATCAGGGACATAAGGATCAAATTTCCCTTCCAATAACATGAATTTTAATAGTTCTTTGTCAAATTCAAAACATCTGAAAACTGATTGGAGGTATTTGAAATCAAAATACAGTTTGCACCTGGTGGATCTCCAGAAGTTGTGATTTCTGACTTCTGACTTAAACATTTGAACTACATGGAAACATACCTGCCATTCTTCTTTGGCTGTGGTGACTATTTTGAATACCAAGGAAAACTTAAATCTTCCTCTCTTTGATATGGCTTTGGTTGTTGAACATTCAGTGACCAAGAGCTCTTAGGCCAAAAGTGAAGTGGATGTCAATAATTAGATAAAGGTGGGGCCAGAAAAGGCTAAAGAGAAAAATCTTCCAATTGACATGAAAGCCGTGTAAGGGCAGAGCAAAAGCAATCAGCAATGTATCTGGCCAAGATTGAATCAATGTAAAGTATGGAAATTTCACTCAAGATAAGATTCTTAACAATAAGAATGAAATTTCTAAAGGAACTAAATTGTGTAATTGCTGTAGTCAGAAAACTAAGATAATAAGAATAGAGTGAAGGAGAAAAAAGCATGGATGTAGATTGTTCAGTCATGCCCAACTATCCTTGCCCATGTGAGCCATAGCATGCCAGGCCCTTCTATCCTCCACTCTCTCTCAAAATCAGTTCAAGTTCATGTTTATTGTTTCCATGACACTATCTATCCATCACATCCCCTACCAACCTTTTATCCCTGTGCCTTCAATCTTTCCCAACATCTGGGTCTTTTCCAATGAATCCCACCTTCTCATTATGTGGCCAAAGTAAGTTTGGAAGTATAGTACACATCAATAAAGCCCTGTTCATTATTGATTGAAAGAATTTAAAGAGAAAAAAGTGTCCCATGCTAATCTCACCCTTGCAATCAGAATGGGACATTTTCAGAATGGATCTGCCACGAAGAAGTACTTGAGTAAGAAAGACAGATTCATAAAATTTTATTGTGGTCATCATGAAATCTCCTTACAGAACCCTGGTCTTTAGTTATGCCATGTGGAAAATGAGAAGGTTGGAGTAAAGGGCTTCTAAGTTTCCTTGTAACTTTGAATCTATGATACTATCATCACATGATCATATCTCTCTCTAATCCAATAGTCACTAAAACATGCCCCTTTTGTATCCCAAGTACAGTCCTATTTGGAAAACATAGCTTTGTCTAGAGTCTAATCTATATTTGTTGATTTAAAAATAGATTTTAAAAATATTAACATTTGTATTTGTATCTCAATCTCCTCTGGGTCTAGTTAGTCTATAGTCTGAGGAAGCCTGTCAGAACTGATTTATTGAACTCTTAGAGTGACAAGAGCTAGGATATCAAACTTTTCAATTTATTTCAATTCAATATAAATTGACATATTTGGGAAGCACTATTTGTAAATCACTGTAACAGGTATTTGGGTTTCAAACACAAAAATAAAAATATAATAAGATCATAGATCTAGGGAGATTAAAGCTAAATCAATAAACCACCTCATTTTATGAATGACAAAACAGGAATATTAAATCAATTGTCCAGATAATACAGGGCAGCTAGGTGGCTAAGAAGATAGAGCATTGTCTAGGTATCAAGAAGACATCTTTCTGAGTTCAAATCTGGCCTCAGATACTTGCTAGCTATGTGACCCTGAGAAAATCATTTCACCCAGTTTGTCCAAGTTTCCTTCAAGTGTGAAAGAAACTGAAGAAGGAAATGGAAAACCGCACCAGTATCTTTGCAAAGACAACTCCAAAAGGATCTTGAAGAGTTGACCCCTGAACAACAATAACATTTTGTATAGATTTATAATCAAGATATAAATGTATATATATACACATAAATACATGCTTATATACATATGTGTCAACATATATGCATATATCAATATTGATATAGATATGATAAATTGGAGATGATATCAACAGCATTAGATCTTAAGTTTTAAGGAAAGGGGGAAAAGCTTCTTGCATAAGGTGGGATTTTAGCTGATGGTTAAAGGGACTCTTCTTTGGCAAGGAAGAACAAACACACACAGGAAGTCAGGGAAGCTGGAAAGATGAGGAGGGAGAGAATTTCAGGCATGAGAGACAGGCTGTGAAAATGCCCAGAGCAGGAGTGTCATAGAAGAGGAACAATAATGAGACAAATGTTACTAGACCTCAGAATACATGGAGGGTCCCAAGATGCAAGAAGACAGAAAAAAATAAAATGGGGACAGGTTATAAAGGATTTTAAAAGTAAAAAGAGGATTTCACAGTTGATTCTGGAGGTAATTGAATTAGATCATCTGTGTCAAATTGATCTGTATCTCTCCAGTACTTATAATGATAATCTGACAATTTTGTAGGTGTTTAATTCATGTTTGTTGAACTGAATTCCATTAGCTGTCAAGAGGATTAGCTGCATAGGAGTCAGTGCAATGGACCAGCGAAAATGGCAACCAATAAGAGGGTAGTAATATATTTTAGATGGCTCATTTGAATTTTTAAAACTTTAAAGATGCTTGTGAATCATATGTTTATTTTTCTCATAAGCTTTCATTTCCCTGGGGTAAATTTAATTTCATTAAAATCTCCAAAGAGAGAAGACTGTGCTGTGTAAATCAAGAGATCATTTCTACATTTACTTGAAAATTTTAATGAGCTTTCTTTTGGTTTCTTCCATGGCAAAGCTATATTGAAGTCTAAATTCCTTCTATGTCTATATATACAAAATGATGTATATGTAACCAGAAGGCTAAGTCTAAGAACTAAATCTACCTTTCTATAAACTTATTTTGAGGCCAAGTTCTGAAGGTTTATCTTTTTATTTCCCTTACAACAGTTCAATTATCTTGGAAAAGGAGTATTCTAACCATATCCCTTTGCACAAAGCAAACCATTCATATGTGTAAAGGTGTCTAGTTGTGGCAAAGGAAAGAAAGACAAAAGTTGTTGTTTTGGAGGTGGAAAAGAGAGATTAATGAATGCTTCTGTGCTCTTGAATGCTATTTGGCAGCTTTTCTAGAATTTGTCATACTATGCTACTTATTCTTTTGAATTTTTTTCTGGGCAATTGATGTTGCCTAGGAGCCAGCAACAGAACACTGGCTATCTTTTATTGCCTAGAACATGTTGAAAAGTATGGTTTGTTGTCTCAGAAATTGTGAAAGAGAAACTAACTCCCAGATACTCTCCAGATTTCAGAAATTAATCAGTTAAGCAGCAAGCATTTTTTAAATGTTTGTTGTGTACCAGGCACTTTTCTAGGTATTAGGGAAAAAAAGCTCTTTTCTCAATGGACAAAATCCCTCCCTGAAATTATATCAGAGGAGAAACATGTATACACAAAGCATTAAAATATAAAGAAAAGATTAATGAAGATAATTTTCTTTTGAGGGCATACTGGCAGATGTGAAAATCATGTAGATCATTTAAAATTTTTATTTTGATAGAAACTATGATTGGAGAATCATATATATTAGAATTGTATTGGGATTTTAGAGATCATTTCTCAAGGTTCTTAATCTAGGATCTAATCTTGGCTTTTATAAACATAGCTGATAGCTGTCTTTCAATATAATTGGCTTCCTTGGTAATACTATGCATTTTATTTTAGGAATTTAAAAACAATATTATGAGAAGGGGTCCCTGACTTCCTCCACAGAACTGCAAATGGTATCCATGATACAAACAAAAAAAATAGCATTAAGAACAACTGATGTGATCTCTGAGTCACATGATAAACAAGATGAAAGGCTAAATATGATCTCCCATATGATTATCTCAATAGATGCAGAAAAATTTTTGACAAAATAAAACACTGATTCCTAATGAAAACACTGGAAAGCATAGGAATAAATGGAGCCTTCCTTAAAATAATAAGCAATATCTACCTGAAACCATCAGTAAGCATTATATGCAACAAGGATAAGCTAGATGCATTTCCAGTAAGATCAGGGGTGAAACAAGCATCTCTATTATCACCACTGTTATCCAATATGGTACTAGAAATGTTAACTTTAGCAATAAGAGAAGAAAAACAAATTGAAGGAATTAGAATAGTCAAAGAAGAAATTAAGTTATCACTCTTTGCATATGATATGATCACATACTTAAAGGATCCTAGAGAATCAAGTAAAATACTACTTGAAATAATTAACAACATTGGCAACATTGCAGATTACAAAATAAACCCACATAAATCATTTTTAATTCCACATATTACTAACCAAGCCCAATAGCAAGAGAGAAAAAGAGAAATCCCATTTAAAGCTATGAAAGATATCATAAAATATTTGGGAGTCTACCTGCCAAAACAAAACCAGGGAACATATGAACTCAATTACAAAACATTTTTCTCACAAATAAAGTCTGATCTAAGTGACTGGAAAAACATCAGTAGCTCATGAGTAGGCCGAGATAATATAATAAAAATTATAATTCTACCTAAATTAATTCACCTATGTAGTACCATACCAAGTATAAACTGCCAGAATATTATTTTCTAGAGCTAGAAAAAATAATATCAAAATTCATATGGAAGAACCAAAGGTCCAGAATATCAAGGGAATTAATGAAAAGAAATGGTAGGGAAGGTAGCCTAGCCCTATTAGATCTCACAATTCTATTATACAGTAGCAACCTTCCAAACTACTTAGTATTGGCTAAGAAAAAGAAGGGTAGATCAATGGAACAAGTTAGATATTCAAAAAGCAGTTGTCAATGAATATAGTAATCTACTGTTTGATAAACCCAAGGAACCCAGCTTCTGTGATAAGAATTAATTTTTTGACAAAAGCTGCTAAGAAAACTGGATAACAGTGTGGCAGAAGCTGGGCATAGACCAATGACTGACACTGTATATCAGAATGAAGTGCAAATGGATTCATGATCTAGGTATAAAGGCTGATACCACAAATATATTAGGGAAGCAAGGAATGGAGTATTTGTCAGATTTATGGAGAATGGAGAAATTTATGACCAAACGAGATTGAGAACATTATGAAGCGTAAAATTGATAATTTTGATTACATTAAATTGAAAATTGTTTGCACAAACAAACCCAATGAAACCAAGATTAGGAGGGAAGCAGAAAACTGGGAAAGAATTCTTTGCAACTAGTGTCTGTGATAAAGGTCTCATTTCTAAAATATATAGAGAATTGAGTTAGATTTACAGGAATAGAAGCCATTTCCCGATTGATAAATGGCCAAAACATATGGACAGGTAGTTTTCAGAGGAAGAAATTGAAGATATCTATAGTCATATGAAAAAATGCTCCAAATTGTCATTGATTAGAGAGATGTAAATCACAATCACCCTAGAGTACATCACATCTATCAGACTGGGTTACATGACAAAACAGGAAAATGATTAATGTTGGAGAAGTTGTGAGAGAATTGGAACACTAACTCATTGTAAGTGGAGTTGTGAGTTGATCCAACCATTTCTGAAGAGCAATTCAGAACAATGCACAAAGGCCTACAAGAATATGAATACCCTTTGACCCAACAATATCTCTTCTAGGACTGTATCCCAAAGAGATAATAAAAATGAGAAAAGGTCCTACATGTTCAAAAATAATTATAGCAGCTCTCTTTGTGGTGGCCCAGAACTGGAAATTGAGGGGATGCTCATCAATTAGGGAATGACTGAACAAGCTGTGGTACATGAATGTAATGGAATACTATTGTGCCACAAGAAATGTTGAACAAGAAAACTTCAGAGAGGCTTGGAAGAACTTATATGAACTGATGCTGAGTGAAATTAGCAGAACCTGGAGAACATTGTACACTGTAACAGTCACAGTGTATGAGGACTGTTTCTGATAGACTAAGACCTTCATAGCAATGCAAGGACCTAAAACATTTCCAAAGGACCCTTGAGACAAAATGCCATTTACATCCAGAGAAAGAACAGTGGAACTGGAACACAGAATGAAGCATACTATTTTCTCTTGTTTTGTTTTGTTTTGGATTTTCCTCATGCTTTCTCCAATTCATTTTATTTCTTTGGTGCAACATGACTAATGTGTAAAACCATATAAGATTTCATGCCATCTCAGGGAAGGAGGGGGAAGGAAGAGGGAGAAAATTTGAGACTTATGGAAGTGATCACTGAAAACTGAAAACAAATGAATTAATTTTTAAAAAAGAACTCCTGATCTGACTTCTGAGTCACATGACAAACAAGATTGAAGGCTAAATATGTTCTCCAATACTCATGATCTACCAAACTCTCCAAAATAGGAATTATTGGTAAGAGAACAAGCTGTTTCCATGGTGTAAAATACTAAAATTCCTACCAAGTAATGGGTGAATGAATGAATACGTATATACCTAAGTGAATGAGTGGAAAGATAAACAAAAAAATAAATAATGAACTAGCAAAAGAAAAGGCTCATCCCCTAACCCATACTGAAGTTGCTCAGCATTCCATCCCCAACCAAAAACCCTGGTCTGGCCAAGTCACAAAAGCTGATTCAATCTAAGCTTACAACAGAGCTCCATTCTACCTTTCTCCTCCTCTCTTCTGTTCAGAAAATTAAAAAGTAGAAACTTGCTCTGGATGGAACTACCTCATGACAGCTGTGTAAATTGCAAAATAGAGAGATGAGGAACAGAGGGAATTGGGGAAAGATACTAATGTGGTACTCATCGAAGGCTGAGATAAATGAGACCAGCATTCCAGTTATGGCCATATCTGCCACCCCTCCTAGAAATCCCTTGGGGAAGATAACCAAGTAGTGAGAAATATGGATAATATAAAACATAGATACTAGAGAAATAGATTTTCTTTATACACACACAATTTTCTTTTTAAAAAATTCCTGACTTGCATGAACAATACTTCTTTAGAATAGAGATAGAATTTATATTTTGGAAAGGAGGTTGGGATAGATTAATTCTGAGGTCTTTTTAGTTCTGAAATTCTTTCAGGATTGAACCAGGGGAGCTCATTTTAGGCATGCAAGGGCACAGTCTGTGCAAAGGGATACAAACAGGCATGGGAGGTCACATGTATTTGAGAAGCAGCAAGACCTATTTGACTGCAATACATGAATGCATGAAATTTAAAAATGCCTTATAAGGTTGAAAAGGTAGGTTGAAGCCAGGTTGTGAAGGACCCATAACAAAAAAATACAATAGTATTGTCATTCTCCCTCCAAAATTATCACAGTAAGAAGTCAAATTATCATAGTAAGAAGGAAAATCAAGAAGGCATTCTTTTAATCTTTTTAATATTTTGATGCTCGAAGCATTTAGAGAGCCATCCTCAACCCTATCACTACTAACCCTCTCATATATCTTTAAACAGCCAGTCCAGCACTTGTAAGAACCTCAATATTATATGGTAAGTAGTAATAAGACTAACAAGGAAGGGAGATTGAGGGGACAGAAGTAAAAGAAGGGAAAATTGGCAGCAACCCCAGGAGAATGACACATTCTCACTCTCAATCCTACCTTTAATATAACAGAAGTGATGACTGGCTTTGCCTGTCCAGTGTCAACCACAGTGACCTGAAATTTATCCTGAGCTCAGCCACCAAAAGCACAAAACATGCTTCTACAATGGAGATCATCAACCAGGGTTGGAGAAATCCAAGACTTGAGACCACATGTGCCTTCTAATTCCTCAAGTGTGGCCCTTTGACTGAATCCAAATATCACAGAACAAATCATCTGGATTTGTTCTGAAAAACTTGGATTCAGTCAAAAGGCCACACTTGAGAACCTAGAGGGCCACATGTGGCCTTGAGACTGGTTCCTCACCCCTAATCGAACTCAACCCCATCATTTCAGGGAAGTCAAAACAAAGAGGTCAATGACTTGCCCAATATCACACAAATGGAAAGTGGCAGACTTGAACATTGCCACCATAATTATCAGAAACTAAAGAGTATAAACTGTAGCAATATTTTTTTTCTAAAATATCCCAGAAAAGCATTGAAAAGTAGGATAAACAGGCCAAGATGGTAAACTGTAAGTGCTCTTACATTCCCCTTATTGACCTTGAAAAACCAAGAGAATATTTCCCCAGGAAAAAATATTGGAATAGTGGAACCAGCAGAAGGAGTTCAACTTGGGAGACTAGGGAGATCCACAACAAGAGTCCCTCTTGCAGTGACTGACAGGGATCATTGCAGGACTAGAGGTGTCCCAGTAAGCCCCACTTCAGCAGACCAGCAGGAGATTCTGAGCCCCAAGGGAGTGGAGTCTGTAAGCACTAACAACAGGAACCCAGCTGTGCCTTAGCACAGCCAGGGGCATAGGCAGACACCAGCCCAGACACCAGTTGTTGAGCCTGCCTATACTCAAGCTCAGTTTAAGGGGAGGAGGAATGTTCCTGCAGCCAGACTATCCCACCACCTCACCTCAAGCCATGAGCTTCAGTGTAACCCTGGGAAACTCAGAAAGACTTTACCTGGTCTTGGCCTTGGCACATACCAGCCAGCTCTGTACCAGGTAAACTGCAGCATTATATACCTTCTAGCTAAAAGAACCACAACACACAAAGCCACTAACCAGGCCCCAAGCTCCCAGCACAATAAATATGGGACAAAATCCCCTGTGCCCCAGGAGCAGAGATCCAATTAAAAGCCAAGGAAAAAGGTAATCACCATGAGCAAGAAGCATATCAGAAAAGCAAAGATCATAGAATGTTACTACCAGTAGAGGGAAGATCAAAATGTGAATTCAGAAGAGGACAACACTGACAATGTACACCCAAGTGAAAACTCAAAAGAGAAAATGAACTGGTCTCCAGCCCAAAAAGCTTCCTGGAAGAGCTCAAGAAGGATCTTAAAAGCCAAATTAGGCAGAAGGAAAAATGACTGATTATTTAAAAAAAAAACAGTTGACAAAATGAAAAGGAGAGGATTGGAGCCAAGATGATGGAGTAAAGGAATGAAGGATGAACCTGCCCTAGCTCTCCCCCCATAACCCATAAAATACCTATAAAAATGACTCTTAACAAATTCTAGAGCAGCACAAGCCACAAAATAACAGAATGAAATAGATTTTCAGCCCAAGACAGCCTGGAAGGCCAATAGGAAAGGTCTATCACTCCAAGCTCAGAGCAGAGCACAGTCAAGCATGGACCATGTAGAATGGACAAGACTGGAGCAGGATTCAGGGCATGGAATCATGGGCAGTTGTGGTTCCCAGTTTTCTCAGCTCACAAGTATCAAAGACAGCTTCAAAAGTCAGTAAGAGAGCTCTTTCACCTGAATGAGAAGGGATAGTGGTCTGGTCCCATCCCTGGCCCCAGGGTAGTGGCAGTCACAGTGGCACTAGCTTCCACTTTTGGAGCCCTCTGCCTGAAGAGTAAACTCCTCTCCCTTGTTTGTGCCACATTGAAGGAACTGAGAACTTACAGGTCCCTGGAGATATCTCAGAGAACAGCTACACAAAACCTCTGATGCCCAGGGTAGTAAACCCTCCACTTTACAAAGACTCAAGAGTCAAGTAACTGGCTAGGAAAATGGCCAAAAAAGGGGGAAAATGAGACTATAGAGGATTACTTTCTTAGTGAGAAGGTATTTTCTCCCATTCTTTTGGGATGAGGAAGTAAAAAGCATAGCATCAGAGGAGGACATCAAGGCTGCTACATCCAAAACCTCAAAAAAATCATACAGTGGTTTCAGGACATGGAAGAGCTCAAAAAGTATTTTGAAAATAAATAAAAAGAGGTGGAGAAAAAATTGGGAAGAGAAATGAAAGTCATGCAATAAAAGCTGAAAAGTGAGTCAACAGCTTGCTAAAGGAGACCCAAAGAAATGCTGCAGAAATTAACACCTTTAAAAATAAACTAACCTGAATGAAAAAAGAGGTCCAAAATGCCAATGAGGAGAAGAATGCTTTAAAAAGCACAATTGGCCAAATGGAAAAGGAGGATCAAAAGTTCACTGGAGAAAATAGTTCTTTAAAAATTAGAAAAGAACAGATGAAAGGTAATGACTTTATGAGAAACCAAGAAATTATAAAACAAAAACAAAAGAATGAAAAATTAGAAGACAATGTGAAATATCTCACTGGAAAAACAATTGACCTGGAAAATAAAACCAGGAGAGATCATTTAAAATTTATTGGTCTACCTGAAAACAGTGATCAGTAAAAAAGCCTAGACATCATCTTCCAGGAAATTATCAAGAAAAACTTCAATGATATTCTAGAACCAGAGGGCAAAATAGAAATGGAAAGAATTCACCAATCACCACCTGAAAGAGAACCCAAAAGGAAAACTCCTAAGGATATTGTAGCCAAATTCCAGAGTTATCAGGTCAAGGAAAAATTATTACAAGTAGCCAGAAAGAAACAATTCAAGTATTGTGGAAATTCAATAATTGTGATAATACAGGATGTAACAGCTTCTACACTAAGGGACTGAAGTGCTTGGAATGCGATATTTCAGAAGTCAGAGGAGATAGAATGAAAACCAAGAATCACCTACCCAGTAAAACTGAGTATAATATTTCAGGGGGGGAAATGTAATTTCAATGAAATAGAGGACTTCCAAGCATTCTCATTGAAAAGACTAGAGGTGAAGAGAAAATTTAACTTTCAAATACAAGAATCAAGAGAAACATGAAAAGGTAAACAGGAAAGAGAAACATTAAGGAACTCAGTAAAGTTGAACTGTTCTTATTCCCATATGGAAAAATGTCATTTGAAGCTGAAGACCTTTTTCAGTATTAGTTAAAGGGAATATGTGTGTGTGTGTGTGTGTGTGTGTGTGTATGCACATACATACATATATATACATTTTATACACATTCACATATATGCACACACCTATATATAGATGTGTATGGGTATGAGTGTATGTATGTGTGCATGTGTGTGTGTGTATATAGGGGGAGATGAATGTATATATGTGTGTGTGTGTGTATGTGTGTGTGCATGCATCTGTGTATGTGTGTACATGCATACATAGACAGGTCAGAGGATGAGCTAAATGTGAAGGGAGAGTACCTAAAAAAATAAAATTCACTGTTGAATGGAATGTAGTAGGAGTAAGAGAAAGGGAGAGATAGAATGTAGCAAATTATCTCATATAAAAGAGGGAAAAAGAGTTTTTACAATGGAGGGGAAGATAGAGGGGATGAAAGGAAATAACTGAGCCTTATTCTCATGGGATTTGGCTTAAGGAGGAACAACACACATTCAATTGGATATGGAAATCTATTTTACCCTGCAGGAAGGCAAGCTAGAAAGGCATACAAGAGGGAAGATAATAGAAGGGACAGCAAATTTGTGACAGGGATAATCAGAAGCAAACACTATTGTGGGAGGACAGGTCAAGGGATTGAATGGAATAAATTGAGGGCAGATTATGACAGAAGTAAATGTGGTTAGTCTTTTACAACATAGCTGTTATGGAAGTATTTTGCATTGTTACACATTTATGATCTATAATGAATTGCTTGTTTTCTCAGTGAGGGTAGGTTGGAAGGGAAGGAGATAATGTGGAACTTAAAGCTTTAATAATGAAAGATAAAAATTGTTTTAGCATGAAACTAGAATTGAGATATACTGTTAATGGCATATAGAAATCTATTTTGCCCTACAGGTAAAGAGAGAGGAAGGAGGATAGAAGAAGTGTGGGTAATAGACTGGAGGAAGGGGTGGATGAGGTGCATGCTGTTCTGCAGTATGGGGTGAGGAGAGATGGGGGAAAAAGTTTGAATTCAAATCCTTGTGTAAATCAATGTGGAGAACTGAAAAATAAATATTTTTTTAAAAAAATTTAAAAATGAAGAAATGAATTGACTGAAGAAGTAGCTCTTTAAAAAAGTTAAATTGGACAAATAGATAAGGAGGTACAAAACATAAATGAGAAAACTGGACAAATAAAAAAGGAGATACCAAAGCTAACTGAAGAAAGCAATTTATTAAAAGTTATAATTGGGCAAGTAGAAGCTAATGAATCTATCAGACATCAAAAATCAGTCAAATAAAATATAAAGAATGAGAAAAACAGAAGAAAATGTAAAGTATTTCACTGGAAAAACAACTCTCTTGGAAAACAGATAGAGAGAAAAATCTAAGAATTATTTGTCTCCCAGAAAGCCATGATGGAAAGAAAGAGGTTGGATAATATCTTTCAAGAAATCATCAAGGAAAATTGCCCTGAGGACTTAGATCCAGAAGGCAAAATAATCATTGAAAGAGTTCACTCATCAACTCCTAAAAGAGAACCCAAATTCAAAATGCCACAGAATATTGTTGCCAAATTCCAGAATTATATTTTCAAAGAGAAAATACTGCAAGCAGCCAGAAGGAAACAATTCAAATATCAAGGAATTACAGTCAGGATCACACAGGATCTTGCAGCTTCTACAATATACGATTGAAGAGATTAGAATATGATATTCCATAAGCCAAAAAAGCTTGGAGTACAACCAAGGATCAATTAACCAGTAAAATTAAACACAATCTTTCAAGTAAGCAGATGGACATTAAATGAAATAAAGGATTTCCAGACATTCCTGATGATTTCTACCTTCAATAGAAAATTTGATCTTCAAATACAAGACTCAAGAGAGGCATAAAAAGGTAAACAGGGTGTGGAAGGGGCAAGAAAGATAAAAAAAAAACTTGTTATTCAATATGGATAAATTGTTTACATATCTGTAAGCGAAGATAATACTTGTTAGTTTGAGAACATTATTTACTATGACATTTAAAAGGGATATGCATAGATATAGAGAATGGGTATAAATTAAATGATGTGATGATAAAATGTAATTGAAGGGTGTGAAGGGATTGTAATAGGAGAAGATGAAAAGAGGAGGCAGAAAAGGGGGAAATTACATCATATGAAGAGACAAATAAATGTATTCTAGTAAAGGGAAAGAGTGGTGGGAGATGAGCATTGTTTCAGCTTTACTCTCATCAGATTTTGTTCAAGGAGGAAACAACATATTCAGTTAAGTATAGAAATCTGATTTGCCCTGCATGTGGTCAGAGTGGAAAGGAGAAAGAGAAGAGAAGTGGTAGCTAGAAGGAAGGGGAGAAGGAGTAAAGGAAAAGGGAAAGAAAAGGAAGGGATCTCATAGAAGGCAGAGAAGATTGAGGAAAGTGGTGGTCAGAAGTAAAACTTTTGAGGAGGCAAAGGGAGAAGTAAGAAATAAAAGCATAAATGGGAAGGGAAATAGGATGGAGAGAAAGACACAGATAGCAATCATAACTATGAATGTGTTTGATAGCAGAATGGATTAAAAATCATAATTCCACAATATGTTGTTGACAAAAAACAAATTTGAAACAGGGGAATACACACAAGGTAAAGGTAAAAGGTTGGAGTAGAATATATTACGCTTCATCTGATTAAAAAAGGAGGGGTAGCAATACTAATCTCAGATAAAGCAAAAGCAAAAATAACAAACTATTGAACTAATAAAACTAAGAGTTGGTTTTATGAAAAACCAATAAAATTGACAAACCTTTGATAAATTTGACTTAAAAAACAAGGAAAACTGAATTACTAGTATCACAAAAGAAAAGATTGAACTCACATCTAAAAAGAAGGAAATTAAAACAATAATTAAAATTATTTTGCCGACAAATTTAACAATCATGGTGAAATGATGAATATTTACAAAAATGTATGAATTACCCAGATTAACAGATGAGGAAATAAAATATTTAAATAACCCCTCTCAGAAAAATAAATTGAACAAACCATCAATGAACTCTTTAGGAAAATATCACCAGGGTTACATGGGTTTGCAAGAGAATTCTATCACATATTTTAAAACGAGTTAATTCCAATACTATATAGACAATCTAGGGAGATTGGCGAAGAGGGGGTCCTACCAAATTCTTTTTATAACACAAATATGATTGTGATACTTAAACTGGGAAGAGTCAAAACAGAGAAAGAAAATTATAGACCAACTTCCCTAATGAATATAGATGTATAAATTTTAAATTAGTTATTAGAAAAAATATTACAGCAACTTATCACCAGTAAAATATACTTTGATAAAGTAGAATTTATGCCAAGAATGCAGAGCTGGTTTAATGTTAGGAAAACTATCAGCATAATTAATCGTATTAACAAAAAAAACTAACAGAAATCATGATTATCTCAATAAATGAAGAAAAAAAGCTTTTAACAAAATAGAACAACCATTTCAATTGAAAACACAGGAGAGCATAGGAAAAAAGTGGAGCCTTCCTTAAAAACAATACCTAGAACCATCAGCAAACATTATATGTAAAGGAAATAAACTAGATGCATCCCCAATAAGATCAAGGGAGAAACAAGTATATCCATTATCACTATTGTTATTCAATGTGGTACTTGAAATGTCAGTTTTAGCATTAAGAGAAGAAAAAAGAAATTGAAGAAGTTAAAATAGGCAAAGAAGAAACTATATTTTTACTCTTTGCAGAAAATAAGAAGATACAGTTAGAATCCTAGAAAATCAAGCAAAACACTACTTGAAATAATAAATAACTTTGGCAAAGTTGCAGGATGAAATATAAACCCACAAAAATCATTTGTATTATTTGTGTGTGTTCATCTTTCATTGCCAAAGAAGACCATGCCATCAGAGAAATAATGACATGACTTGCACTTGATTTTGATTTGAGTGAAGGAGGGCTGTGCAGGCCACTAGCCTCACTTCTCCTCCAGAGTCATCTGAATTCAGTAACTAGATGACTAGAGATGACCCAGGATGAGGCAATTGGGGTTAAGTGAGTTGCCCAAGGTCACATAGCTAGTGAGTGTCAAGTGTCTCAGGTGAGATTTGAACTCAGGTCCCCCTGACTCCTGAACTGATTCTCTATCACTGCACCACCTGGCTGCCCCAATCTGCATTATTTATATTGCTAGCAAAGTCAAACAATAAGAGACAGAAAAATAAATCCCATTTAAAGTTAATGTAGACACTATAAAATACTTATGAGTCTACCTGCCAAAACATATCCAGGTACTATATGAACACCAATACAAAATATTTTCACACAAATAGTCAGATCTAACAAATTGGAAAAACAGTTACTTGTGGGCTGTCTGAGCAAATATAATTAAAATTACAATTCTACCTAATTAATTAATTTAGTGCCATACCAATTAAACTAGCAGAAAATTATTTTGCTAGAAAAAAATAATATCAAAATTCATCTGGGAAAAGAGAAAGTCCAGAGTAGCAAGGGAATTAATGAAAAGAAATGCTAGGGAAGTTGGCTTAGAGATAGCAGATTTCAAATTGCATTGTAAAGTAGCAGTCAGCAAAACCACTTGGTACTGTCCAAGAAACAGAAGGGTAAATCAGTGGAATAAGTTAGGTACACAAGACACAATATTCAATGATCATAGCAGTCTACTATTTGATAAACTCAAAGACCCCAGTTTCTGAGATAAGAATTCACTGTTTGAAAAGAACTGATGGGAAAACTGAAAAATAATGTAGTGGAAACTGGGCATAGACTAATGCCTGACACCATATACCAGAATGAAGTCCAAATGGGTACATGATCTAGGTATAAAGGCTGATACCACAAACAACCATTTTGAAGAGTAATTTGAAATGATACCCAAAGGGATATAAAAATTTGTATACCCTATAACCCAGTAGTATGGCTTCTAGGACTGTATCCCAAAGAGATCATAAAAGTGGGAAAAAGACCCACATGTACAAAAATATTTATTGTAGCTCTTTTTGTGGTGACCAAGTATTGGAAATTGAGAGGATGCCCATCAGTTGAGAATGACCAAACAAGTTGTGGCATATGAATGAAATGGAATACTATCGTGCTGTAAGAAATGATGAACAGGCAGACTTCAGAAAAACCTAGAAAGACTTAAATAAACTGTTGCTGAGTGAAATGAGCAGAACCAGGAGAACATTATACACAGTAACAGCTGCAGTTGTGAGGACTCTTTCTAATTGACTTGTTCTTTCACAACAATGCAAAGACCTAGAATAGTTCCAAAGGATTCTTGATGCAAAATGCCATCTACATCCAAATAAAGAACGATAGAGTAAGCATGCAAAATGAAGCAGACTATTTTCTCTTTTGTTATGTTTTTATTTTTCTCTTGGTTTCTCCCATTTATTTTATTCTTCTCTGCAACATGACTATGTGAAAATGTGGTTAGTAAGAATGTATGTGTAGAACAATATAAGATTGCATGCTGTCTCAGGAAGGGAGGGGCAGGGAAGGGGAGAAAATTTGGAAATTATGGAAGTGAACTGAAAACAAATAAATTAATTTAATAAAGAAAATGAAAGAAAAATAGGAGAAACAAGACTGAAGACTATCTTCAAATACTTTGTAAATTTTATCTTTTTTTCAAAAACACATATTCTCCTCAATTTTAGACATTTAAATTGGCATTTTATAAAATTAGCATTTAATGTCAAAATAATATTTACATGTTATTGTTTTAAGAAATATGTTATACATTAAAATTGTATTGCACGTGTTATTATTTTTATAATGCTCCATTTGTCCTCTTACACTATAAAAGAAAGCATGGGGTAGTTCACAGGGTTAGGCTCTAAGTCGAAAAGATCTAAATTTAAGTATAATTTTAGACATATATCTGCTGTGCGGATAAGCCATAGGACAAATTATTTAACTTCTGAGTATTTTAGGCAACATCCTCAGATTTGAAATTGGAAAAAAAAACTAATCTGCATTGATAGAGAATTTTCTCACCTGGCAATTCCTTATAGAAGTGATAGCACAAATTTAATTCTTATTCATTTTCATACTATTTATTTCTTCCTTACTTCCCAAGATTTTGAAGGTCCCTTGAACTTCTAGTAATATTCCCTAGGACATTTCAAAATGTCATTTTTCTTCCAGAATACCACATTCAGACTGCTCTTGTAATCAAGACATCTCTTCCACTGTGCATATTAAGAACTTGAACACAAGAAATCATGCCTTGGCTAACTAAGTAAATACAGCTTGGGAGTAAAACTATAAGTATATGTGTGGTGGTTATTAAGGAGGAGGACAATTTAGAAACAAAAGGACATTAGCTGGTAGAAAAACAGGAGAAAATCTGTTTGGATCATGGAAATGACCCGAATAACAACAGGAAGAAAGACATGCTTCATTATCTTTCTTTTTCTTGCTGATGTTAATTTTTGCAGGTGAAAATTGAGTTGTTGGGGGCTTTTTGGTAAAAATTCATAATTCTTTCATGGACTATTTCCCAAGAGGAAAAAAGGAATAGTTTATTCATGCCTATAATATATATGTTTGTCTTAATAGCAACTCAGGGAGGTTGGAAATATCAAAGATTCTATTCAGAAAAAGGCAACAATCTCCTTTATTTATCATATGAGTAAAGTCCTATTCATTGCCCCGATGTTGAGGGGAAGGGAGGCAGAGGGTGCTACCATGGAAGTCTGCAGTTCTTGATTCAATGCTTACTCTCTATATACTCTTAGTACAAATATTTGGATGTAGTGAGGATTTCTTGTGAAATAACCTGTGTGTGTATGTGTTTATGTGCATGCTTATGAATATGTATGTATATGCATGTGTTTAAAATGTGTATATATATATATATGCGTATGCATAAGCAGTAGATATCACATACATATATACATATATGTATCGATGTACCTTATCTCAATCATTTTGAACAAATTAAACAATAAATATTTTCCATTCATCTTTAAAATTATTGTAATATGCTTCCCATTTCCAGTATATTCAAAATTTGACATAGGGTAGCATTTGATATCAGTTTATATAACTGTGTCCTCTTGAAAGATGAACTACCTCATAGTGTAGTTGGGAGCATAAAATGAGACCATAGCTCTATACTGAATACATGAGCTTCTAAGAAGAATAGTTTTCCCTCTTTGGAAGGGATCAGGAGCTACTGGGACGGAAATGCTATGCCTCTTCTTTGCAGAGTTTAACACTCTGAGGATTCCCGTCCCTGAGTAACCTTCCCTTCCAGTTTGAGAAACTTGACTTCCCAGCATCCCATGTGGCTAAGATGGGGCTATATATGTAAAACACTTGGCAAACCTACAATTGCTATATAAATGAGACATCTTTTCTTCTCTTCTTGTTATTTTTTTTTTAACCATTGAGATTCCTGTAACAATAAATAACCCTCTTTCCCCCTTGCTGAGTGACCTTAGATCTAGTCACTCCAGTTCACTTAACTGTAGGCATCCAAAGACAGGTCAATCACCAAGGAGACATGCAGCCTGAATCGTTCCAACATGAAGGCAAGCTTGCAAGATTCTTGAAGCATCTTGTAATTTCTAGCCAGGGTTTTGTTGACTACTATTACTATCCTTCCCGGATCTCTCTGCTTTGCACTGTGGTCAGGGAAATGATGTGACATTTAAAGTTGTTTCTATTTTCAGATATGGGAACATGAAGGACCCATATCAAACAAACACAGAAGCAGACACAGGGGGATTCTGTTACAACAGGTTCAACCTTGGAATTGACATTTCCCTTGCAAGTGTGAATACAAATGCTGGGGCACTATAAACACCGCATGTGGACTTCCAGCAATTTTACAAAATGGCTCTCTTGGAAGACTTGGCCAGATTGAGCCTACACTCTTGTCTCATCTTGTTTTTCTTTCAAAATAAAGAATGTGATAAATTAATGTGTGTGTTTTATTTTGGGGTGGGGAGTTGAGTGGGAGAACAAATGGGGCAGTGTTTTGTTTTGGTTTTATTTTTGTTAATATTTTCATCTTATAAAAAGTATAAAAGGACCAACAGTGTAGAAAAGGTTAAAAAATCTCAAAAAGAGTCAGGGGATTGTCTTCTTTCAGGAGAAAGGATAAGGGTCTAGAAGAAATCTGAGAGCAGAGCCATGGCTGGGGAGGTATAAAACATGCTGAGAACAAATAAGATAAAATGGAAGAACTAGAGTTAGAGACACCACACCAAGGGTGAAAACTGAGCATCTGCTAGTTTCATATTTTAACCAATTCTGGCTGCTTGCTAATACTGGTTGCTTTTTCTACTAAAAGTCCATAGTCCTGTTAGCATACTCAGCACCATGTAGGAACCACATCTCCCTCCACAAATACAGCAGTACACAAAATGCTCCTAGTTTTTTGTAGAAATTCAGTCACATATATAAAATGCATACCAAAATTTGAGAGTGTTATTAAAACATGTTCCTCATGTGCTTCAAATGAATAGCTTTACATTTTTTAATGTTAGGACTTCTCTCTCCCCCACCCTCAGAAAAAATAAGATCAGTCAATAAACATTTAAGTGCCTAATTTATTCCAGGCACTAACTAAGTATTACCAATACAAAAAGAGGCAAAAGACAGTCCCTGCTCTCAAGGTGCTTACAATCTAATAGAGGACGCAACTGAAAACAAATATATACACAGCAAGCTATATACAGGATAAAGAGCAACTAATTAATAACAGGAAGGCACTGGAATGAAGAGCTGTTGAGGAAGACTTCCTGTAGAAAGTGGGATTTTAGTCAAGACTTAAAGGAAGCCAAGGTGGTCAGTAGTCAAACAAGAGGAGGTAAAGTATTCCAGGTATGACTCAGAGCCAGAAAAATTCTCTGGGCGGAGAGATGCAGTGTGCTATTTAAGGAACAACCAGGAGTCCAGTATCACTGAATCAAAGAGTATATTCTGGGGGAGTAAATGTAAGAAGACTGAAAAGGTAGAAGGGGGATAGATTATGAAGGTCTTTTCCAAACAGAGCTTTGCCAATACTGTTCTCTCAGAATCCTCAAAGGAAATGTGTTGGACTCATTTTGCAGTAGCCAAGAATTGGAAACTAAAAAGATGTTTTCCCATTGGGGAATGGCTAAACAAATTGTGGTATATGAATGTGATGAAATATTATTGTGCCATAAGAAAGAATGAGAGGGACGATTTCAGAGAAAACCTAGAAGACTTTTATTAACTGATGTAAAGTATAGTGAGCAGAGTCAGAGAGCGATTGACACTGATATCAGCTTACTGAAGAAAGATAATTTTGAAAGATTTTAAGGACCCTGATGATGCAATAACAAACCCAAAGTCTAAAAGAATTAAAATGAAACATACTACTTAAGTCTTAACAGAAAAATGATACATTTCAAATGCAGAAAGACATACATATTTTTAAACCTGGACCGTGCAGGTATTTGTTTTGCTGAACTATGTACATAAGTATTGATGAGTTTTTTGTGAGAGTGTTTGTTCTACTTACGTTCCCCCCAAGGAAGAGAGGTTAGATAGTGGGAAACATCTCGGAATTAAAAACAAAACCAAACATAATGATGCTATAATGTACTGCACTTTTTTAAATTCAAGATCCTGAAAGAGAGATGGGGGAGAGGGAAACAGAGAGGGAGAGAGAGACAGAGAGAGAAATATATATATATGTGTATATATATATATATATATATATATATATATACACATATATATATATAATTTTATATATATATATATATATATATATATATATATATATATGGAGAGAGAGAGAGAGAGAGAGAGAGAGAGAGAATATGGACATCTTACGGGGATTCTGCCTAGGTTTGAGTCTGGAGCGTGTATTGCCCATGACTGATGATTACTGAGGGGAAGGGAGGCTTATACATTTTCCCCAATGTCAAGATGAGCTTAGGTTTAGGTGGTTCACATTTGATGAGCAAATGCAATGAAATAGTCAGTTTTTTTTTCTAGTAATAGAGGTCCTTTTCTACTGTAATTTAATCATTCTGATTTCATAATTTTATAAATAGAGAAGCCACATTAATTTTTTTTTAATTTATGGCTGATCAAACTGTAAAAATGACCCTGGCTCCTTGAAGATTAGACTGGTGAACTTCAAGTTCATTTCTTGTATTAAGCCAGAAAAGCTTCTTTTCTGAGTCTAGAGACTAATTCTGTCTATCATCTGAACAAAGTAAGAAAATTATTGAAAATGCAGAGCTATTCCTTGCCAGGCTGATGACAGAAATATTACTTTTTTTGGACCCAGAAACTCTCAATAATTCCCATCTTTTTGGACTTTAGAGCCCCCATCTATAAAATGAATAGGTTTGGCAAGAGAACTTCTCAGGTCCTTACCAGTTCCATATCCATGGTCTTATGATATATGAAGTTATCTGGCGGTTGAAATGGACATCATGGAAAGGAATGCCTTCTGACGGTCACCAATGCTTGAAATTGAAATAACTAAGAGACAAAGTTTAGTAACACATTGAGAGGAAATAATCTTTTAGGAAGTGAGTGGGAAAAAAAGGGCAGAAAATAGACAATTCCAGGTAGACCAAAGTATAGAGTTGATGCTAGGCAGGAGTGTGTTAGAGCCAGCTTCTGCTAACCAATGACAGCTTATTGGAAAGTTTTCAGCATGATTCTTTATACCTTGGAAATTAGCAAACAATGCAAATCAAGGCTTGATTTATTATCTTGATTATCTAAACTTTAAAAAAATGATGGAGACAACTTTAGCAGTGTAGATTAAAATTAAAATATGTTGTGTGTACTTCCCCCTCCCTGACAGTCAGGTATTAAACATTTATTATCCCACCCTTGGTTTTAGGTGGTATAGCTGTTTTTTTCTTTTTTTAGTTTTTAATTTTTTTTTAAATTTTCGCAAGATGTACCAACGTAGAATGTCACAGAATTATAGATTTGAAGGTTGAGTTCCCAGAAGCCACATGATATAGTCCCTTCATGGTTAAGGATACTGACTCAAAAACAGAAAGTTGCTTCATGTCAGACATATTATGATTTTCAGAAATGGAATGTGAAGCCTGACTGTCCTTGTCTCTAATGCTATAGAAAAATTCTTCAGTTTGGAGTCAGTATTCCATCTGGGTTCAGGTTCCAGTATGCACGAATTCTCTCACCTAGAGGAATTCATTTCACTTGTCCAGTCCTCATTTTTATACACTCATACAGATGAGGCAACTGATGGCATAATGGATAGAATGCCAGTCCTTGAAACAGGAGGACCTGAGTTCAAATGTGGCCTCAGACACTTACTATCTGTGTGACTCTGGGCAAGTCACATAACCTTGTTTGCCTGAGTTTTCTCCTATGTAAAATGAGCTGAAAAAGGAAATGACAAACGACTCTAATATCTTTACTAAGAAAACTCCAAATGTCACGAAGAGACAGATATGATTGCAAACAACTGAACAGCAATACAGATGAAATAGGTCTGGGAACCCATATGTAGAACCAATCCCTGATTTTACAGATGATAAGTCCCAAAATGTGAAGTGATTTGGCTAAAATCACTCAGGTAATAAGTAGGAGGACCAAGATTAAAACTCAAGTCCTTGGACTTGAAATATAATGTACTTTCCAGTGTGTCATGGTCTCACCTGTAAAAAGAAGGATTTGATCTCATACATATCATGTCAACCTTAGAGTGAAAGAGACCTGAGTTTGAATCCTATCTTGAATATTTCCCAGCTACGGGAATCTGGACAAGACATAACCTTTCTAAGCATCAGTTATATCCTCTTTAATACAAGCAGGTTGAAATATATAACCTCTAAAGTTCCTTCCAGCTCATCGCTCCATTCCTATGATCTCTAGAGAGCTTATGATCATTCATATGATCTCCAGAATCCTTTGCAGCAATAAATCCTATGAAGCCCTAAGAATGACTAATATTCTTGGCCCAGTTTAATAAAGTTAATGGGATTCCTGGTATTCTGAAAATTGAGAGCTGCTTCTGAAAGCCCCTAACTTGAGAGCTGAGTGTTTTGAACTCTTGTAACTGCAGAACTGCCTAACTCATAGCACAAAGGCTTAGGAAAGAAAATTATCTCAGACTGAAAGCTTAACTACCATGTTTCAACCCCAAGCTATTCTACTAATCAGAAACTCTAATGGATCTTTGACAATAATGCTGGGAGTGAGGCTGTGGTGACTCAGGAGGGTACCTTTCCAATGAAAGATAGAATTGCTAATTGCATTATAATGGTTTGATATAC
The DNA here is from genome assembly GCA_028658325.1 of Potorous gilbertii. Taxonomy (NCBI): domain Eukaryota; kingdom Metazoa; phylum Chordata; class Mammalia; order Diprotodontia; family Potoroidae; genus Potorous; species Potorous gilbertii. The sequence goes on from CM053770.1 coordinate 218,810,301, forward strand.
TGTACCTGAAACATGGCATTAGTGTCTATGAAGGATGACAGATGAGCTATAATGCTGATTTGGCCTGAGGCCCCAGGCTTGGCATGTGGGGCTTCAATTAGGGCTCAGATTTCCATATGAATAACACCTGCCTAGAGCTTGAGTAGCCTTTTTCTTCATTTGCTGCTAGGAGCTGTTTACCTCCAGAAATGGTACCTTGGGATGCCCAATTCCAGAGAAATACAAAGAAATGAAGCCTTGTTCTTACAATGGAAATTAGCACTATCAGTTTCAGGGCAAGTTCAGGGTTCCGGGACCCTGAAAATCATTGGTTGTCTGGCAGAGTAAATTATTCAGTCTTTCTCTTTGCAAGTTTATCTCCTGTGATGAGTTCCACATTCCTAATTGATCAATAGCAAGCCACCAATTATGTATTTCTAAAAATAGAAAGATTAGTATTGTATAGACAATTTCAAATGTTTCATGCTGTGGAATTAGTTTCTAGCAATATACAGTTTAATCCAGTTCAATCCAATGACGCATAACTAGCTCTAAGCTTGATAGGCAGTGGGGTCTAGGTGAATGAAGAGTTGACCTTGAAGCTAGAAAAACTTGGTTCAAGAACTGCTTCTGACACATCCTGGTTTATGTGTGTGACCATGGGGGTAAGTCACTTGGACTCTCAGTGTTCTAGATAATTGACTATAATTTGCAGAAAAGGTAACAACCCATCTTTAACAGAGGGAATTTCCTCCCTTAGGAATTCCCAATGAGTCTAGTTCCTATCTATAATATTGTGAGTTCACCTCTCAATTGGAAAGACTTGAGTTCATGTTATTTTTTTTTTGTTGTTTTCTGGGGGGTTTTGGTGGGGGGAGGCAGTATTCGTTTTTTGGGTTTTTATTTTTGACATCACTCTCTCTGAGGAGCAGAGAAATTTTCTGACTTCATATACAGTGTTAATTTTCCTGCAGTATTTAATAATTTTCAGTACAAATGTTTTAGAGCTTCGATTCTCTAATCCCACTGTTCAACCATGCTAACATTTTTATTTTAACTGGCTTTTACTAAAAACCTCCCCCTCTTGCACAAAGGACTAAACAATTCCTTTTTCATAAGTATTGAATATCATTATTTAGTTAATCAAAAAGTTTTGATTACGCACCTACTATGTGTCAGGCACTGCGAGATACTGGGTTGGTAGTAGTAGTAGCGACAGTAGCAGCAGCAGCAGAAGCAGTAGTAGTAGCAGGCAGTTAGGTGTTGCAGTGGATTGAGTGCTGAGCCTGAAGTCAGGAAGGCTCGTGTTCTTGAGTTCAAATCTGTCCTCAGATGTGTGTTAGCTGTGTGACCTGGGAAAATCATTTAACTCTATTTGCCTCAGTTTCTTCATCTGCAAAATGAACTAAAGAAGGAAATGACAAACCTCTCCAGTATCTTTGCAAAACAAAAGTAAAAACCCAATAGGGTCAAGAAGATTTGAACAAGGTTGGACAATAATAAGGAGTGGGTGATGGTGGTGGTGGTGGTAGTAGTAGTAGTAATCTAGACATGTGAGTTCTTGACTGTAGAGATCTCCCAACAGGGAAACTACTTTCATCAATGTAGCTCTTTTGTAATTTACAGGCTTTGAAAGTCTCTTGGTGGATCCAAAAGATTCAGTGAATTGTCTAGAGTCACAGGGACAGTATGTGTCAGAGCCAGGATGTGAATTCAGATCTTCCTGACTAAAGAACTAGCCATCTACATACTTCTTCACTTTCTTGATGGATTACAATCCTTATTGATAGTATCAAATAATGTTCTATGCCCTAGCGATTCCTTTGGAGTCTATTGGATGTTTGAATTTCCACTAGTAGGGATGTACTGACAAATATTTAGCAACCAAAGGATACACATTTAAATTTAATTTGCATTATTAATCTTTTCTCAATACATTTTTAAAGTCTAGACAAGCAACACAATAATAAATCAAGCACTGATTTTTAACGTTTGATAATTTCTGAGGTTTAAATGCTCTCACTGAAAATGATCAATGGGCTTATGAGAGGTAGGGTTTTTTTTCTGGCTCCAGAATGCCCCTCTGCATCTGAGAATAGGAATTGATTCACTGTTGTATTTTTATCCCTAGCATTAAGCATGGTACCTTCTTCATGGTAGGAACTTACCAAATGCTTAGGAATTGATTGATTAGAGAGCTATCTGGCACTATTTTTAATATTAATCTAAACCAAACAAAAAGGCATGGAAGTATCAATGAAATCTCTCATGACTACTTACCACAGCGCATTTCTTAGTTCTGGGAGGTTGGTAGAATTCTTACACCTGTGAATGAGAGTACCAATACCAATAACACAAACTTTCAGTGGTTTAAAATTTGATCAATTTCACTTAAAGCCTCTAACACGGATTCAATGATTTGACATCAATTCATTTCAGTTCAACAATCATTCATGAATGTAATAGACTATACTAGGTTCTGGAGATGCATAGAGAAAAAATGAAACTATTTCCTCAAGGATTTTATGTCCTGTTAGAGAGATAAAATGTGTATGTGTATATGTACATATAGCTATGTATGTAGCTATATCTAAATGCAGATATATGTAAATCGATATAAATGAGAGAGATGGAAATCAATAGAGATAAAGGCAGATAAATATATGTACATTTATGTACATTCATAAATTTAATCTTGCTAAATAAGCAATTGTATGTGACTCTCTTTATTGGGAGAGATCAAAATATGCAAGTAGGGTGAGAAAGAAGTAGAGAAAGCAACAGAAAGAGAGATCCTGAGATTTTCTGACTTCAAGCTTTAAGAGAGTAGATCTGCAATACCAACCTCTCTTCAGATCACTGAAAGAACTTAAAAAGAAACTGGAAAGAAGCCAGCATGAAAGGAACCAGAAATTTCTATTGTCACTCTATCATTTCAAGCTTGCTATTCTGGGGAGCTGGGTGAGATCTAGGTGTTCTCTCTGAGTTGAGCTGAGATATCTTGCTCTCAGTCAAAGACCTCCTTCAATCGGTATTGTCTATCATATATTTTCTCATATGTATACTTTCTCTTATTTCTGTTTTGTTATCAACTTAGTCAAATGGGTTTCTTTTCTCTTTGTTATATTTTCATTTTGAACTGCTGTCTGAAGGGAAAGGAATCAAGCCCTAGATATAGAATTTGGTCCATCCAGTTCCATTAAGGAATAGTGATCAGGGGTTTAGATTGAACCTGAAAATTACATCCCCTAGATCAATAATATTTAAAAGAACAGATAGATAAAATTCTAGCCTAGGGCCCTCCCTCTCCATGGAGAGCCTCTTTCCCCAACCTCCTGCTTCCCCTTCTAGTAGGAATCAAGGTCTTCCTTGGAGAATGGTAGAGGGGAGAAAATGTTTAAATATTGATTCTTGCCTCACTGAAAACCATACATGATGTCCCTTACTTATATGTGCGCCTGTGTGTATATATACATATACATGTGTATTCTATCTGTACATATATGCCTATTTGCATTGTATTTTGTGTACATATGTGTGTTAGGCAAAAATTAGCAGTGGCAAGATAAGATACCAGACAGTGAGGTCCTTTCTTAAACTAAACTGCCAAATATTCAAACTCTATTGTAGAGAACACAACTCTGTTGGGCTGGCCATATTGTATGAATGCCAAATATATGCCTGATTAAGAAAGAACTCACATAGGACAAGAGCTTACATGGTGGTCAGAAGAAGCAATACAAGGACACTTTCAAGGTCTCAAGAACTTTAAAATCAATTGTGTGACATGGGAGACACTGACACAAGACCACCCAGAATGGTGTGGTCTCATCAGAGAAGGTGCTGTGTCTTACGAGCAAAGTAGAACCGAAGTAGCTCAAAAGTAATGCAAGATTTGTAAATTTAGAGAATCCACCCAAATATTCATATGGAATATTTGTTCCTGACCTGTGGTAGAGCACTCTGAGCTCATAGTGGTCTGATCAGTCACAGTCATATGTACTGTAATTTGACTCTAACATAGTGATGTCATTTTGATCCCCATCGAGGACCAATAAGAAACCCACCAACAGAAGGATGTGTATATGAACAATTCTTGTGTACATATGGTCAACTTAAAAAAATTGTAAGCTTCTTGGAAGCAGAGATAATTTCATTTTTTCCCCAGGTACCAACTTAATAAATGTTGTTGGTTGATAGATTGATTGATTGTGTGTTTGTGCATGTATGTGTGTACAATCAACCAAGCATTTATTAAATTGGTGCTGGTGATGGAAAAACAAAAAGATGAGATCATCTCTGCTCTCAAGAAACTTACAAATTATTAAAGTAAGCCATATGCATGTATATGCATGTGTGTGTGCGTGTATATGTGTGTGTGTGCATAAGGATTATTTTTGTTTGTCTTCATTGGACCTGTCATTTCATTTATATCAAATTCCTAGTGACATTACATGCAATATATGTATATGTGCATGTTTGTGTGTATATATGTATAAATTTATATATACATATACATACATATATCCATATTATGTTAGATTATATTTACATATAATATGTATTTATCTATGCATATATATAAACATATATATACATACATATATATGTATATATATACATATACATACAAGTTAAATCTACCAAAAGCTTAGATATAGTGCCTAGGTCATGTGTATTTTATTTATGTGAAAGCTTAAAATGACAAAATCAGTGAGAATGGGGAAGAAGAAATGAGTGGAAAAGCAGAAACCACACTAGCTTGATTACAGCTTTGCCACATATTTTATAGCTTTTCAATGTTAATTACTATTACTATTTCAAAAAAAGCTTAGTTGGACACTCAGTAAAATCCATAGAAACAGCATTTTTTCCAAAAAAGGAGTTAGCAGACTTAAAGGAACTGGGAACAAGATGGACAGGATGTACTACTGCTGGTCATTTGTTCACTTTCTAAAAATAGCTCATGGAGTCAAATACCACTCTCAGTTACTCACAAGCAATTTTTGAGTCAAAACCTACTCCCCGTCATTCAGATTTAACTCCTGCTGAGTTGTACATGAGTCAGGGTCTGATTAGCCAGGCTGGGTCTTGATATATCACAGAAAATAAGACTATATCCATGTGTCTATATCTGGAATTATTCTACAGGCTGTGGGATCATGAATCTGGAGACATAGAGCTGGAAATGTCCTCTTTCTATGGACGAGGAAACTGAGATCCCAGAGGTTCAAGTGATTTGTCCTAGTTTGGTCAGGTAGTGAGAATATGAACTGAGATGTCCTGACTCTACAGTCAGTGTTCTTTCCAATGTGCTTAAGCTGTCCTTACCCCCAGAGAAACAAAGTGTAGATTTTCTCCTCTAGTCTAGAAGCAAGTAATAACATCTCCTGGGATTTCTTGCTCAGCCATAGATGACAATAAGCTCATTGTAATGGTAGCCTCCAAAGAAAATGGCTCATATAGAAAACTAAATATAACAGCTCTTGGGACCCCTGGAAGCTGGGTCACCCTCAAGCTTGGCTTAGCCCTTGGGATATCTGGGTAATAATGTGATGTGTTGTGTCAACTATGTCAATAGATACAACCTGATTTTCCAGTTTGGCCTGCGGAATTGCATATAATTATGGAAATGTGGTCCACTTAGGAAGAGGGTTGAAGATTGAAGGAGACAAAATGAAATTGGCAAAGATATAACTATTAAAGTGCTCAGTTTTCAATCTAAGTCCACTTACTGGCAAACTGTACTTCTCTAACAACTCTATTGCCTTACCGATGCAATGAGGAAATATTTACCTCCTTCATAGACCCCTTGGATAAGATGAACTGTAACATGTCTTGGAAAAAATATTAAAATATTAATTTGATGAGATACTGCAGAGATATGCTCATCTGTCTTCACTCAGTGTGAGAAAAGCTTTTTTCTGTAAATGAGCTAATATTATTCCTGGTTAATATTCTTTTTCTTAGGAAAAAAATATGTCTTGACTAATAATGTTTTTCCCAGAAAAAAGGGTTAAGTTTCTGAAAACCATTAGGGGCTCGCTGCAGAAAAACATTTGTCTTCTCTTGTTCGATCTTTTCTTCCTCAATAATCCAATATTTAATTTTTCCTTGATCTCTGTAGGAGACCTCTTTTTCTCTTCTTCTTCTTCTCTTTATTATTGTTTTCCTTCTTCTAAAAAACAACTATTAAAAGTGTAAAAGGTCTTTTGCTAATTACTAGTTTTCAACAGCAAGTTATCACTTCATTCATTGCACTGACTCTAAATCAATTTTGATGAAATCTCATCCATAGTTTGTTTGGTTTAAGCAAAATCAGAATGTCATGGATGTATTGATAAGTGATGCATTTCTTACTAATGGCAAAAATTAATCACAACTAGTTTTATAAATTAATAAACAGTGATTTAACTGTGTTTGAAATAATATTTTTCCCTTGTGGGGATAGGGAAGGTTCCAATTTTATTTGCAATCTCTATTAATATAGAATGCTATTAAAGATAAAAGAGGGGGAAAATTTTGAAATAACTTACAATGATTGATAGATGGGGGAGAGAGAGAGGGAAAGAGAGAGAGAGAGAAGGAGAGAGAGGGAGATTACATATATATATATATATATATATATATATATATATATAGAGAGAGAGAGAGAGAGAGAGAGAGAGAGAGAGAGAGAGAGATTAGTAGATCACTTAAGTCTTCAAGGGACCTGCAGATCATTGAATCTTTATTGTTGCTACTACTTTTGTTCAGTTGTGTCTGATTCTTTGGGGTTTTCTTACCAAAGACACTGCAGTGGTTTTGCCACTTTATCCTCCAGCTTATTTTATTGATGAGGAAACTGAAGCAAACAGGATTAAGCAACTTGCCAAAGGTCTCCCAGTTAGTATTGAAATGACCTACCCATGGACAGTGCAGCTAGCTATGGTTACAATGAGGGTTAAAACCCAAATCTTTCTGATGCCAAGTCCAATGCTCAATTTATTAAT
>CM053770.1:218817771-218888773 GCA_028658325.1 Potorous gilbertii
TTTTGCAATGTTATATATGTGTGACCTATATTGAATTGTTTGTTTGCTCAATGAGGGTGGGGAGGGAGTGAGGAAGGTAGAGAATATGGAACTCAAAGCTTTAAAAATGAATGTTAAAAATTGTTTTAGCATGTGACTGCAAAATAAGATATACAGGCAATGGGGTATAGAAATCTATTTTGCCCTACAGGAAAACAGAGGGGAGGGAATGAAAGAAAGGGTGTAATAGAAGGGAGGACAGATGCGCAGAAGGGGGGCATGGGGTGCATGAGGTGGGGTTTGGGGAGAGATGGGGAGAAAATTTTGAATTCAAATTCTTCTGGAAGTAAATTTTTAGAATTGAAAAATAAATAAATTTCTTGTTTTAAAAATCTTTTTAAAAAGAAACATGTTGAAATGGGGGAGCAGAGCCAAGATAGTGGATTAGAAGCAACCACCCAGTTGCATTCTCCCAACATCCCACTCCAAACAACTTTAAAACAATACCTTAAATCAAAAATCTTAGAAACCTATTATGGTGGCAGAGAAGACCAAAACATAAACTCAGAAGAAAACAATGTGAAAACAGCTTCCCAAAAAAACCTCGGAGAAAAATGTTAATTGAACCTGAGCCAAACCAGAAGTCCTGGAAGAGGTAAACAATGAAGAATAATAGAGTACAAAGTGTGGAAAGAAATGAGAGTAGTATAAGAAAATTATAAAAAGAGAATTAACAGCTTGGTAAAAGGAGGCACAAAAATATGAAGAAAATGGCACCTTAAAATGAGCCTAATGGCAAAAATAAAAGAGTCACAAAAATCCACTAAGGAGAAGAACTCCTTTAAAAGCAGAATTGGCCAAATGAAGAGATCCAAAATATCACTAAAGAAAATAATTCCTTAAAAATTAGGATTAGAGAAATGGAAGCTGATTCCATGAGACATGAAGAAACAAATAGGTCAAACAAATAAAAGAAGAAAATGTAAAATATCTCATTAAATAACTAGTGACTTGGAATGCAGATCAAGGAGAAATAATTTTAAAATTATTTCACTACCTGAAAACCAAGATCAAAAAGAGCCTAGACTTCTTCTTTCTAGGAGTTATCAAGGAAAACTATCCTATCTCAGATTCAGAGGGTAAAATAAAAATTGAAAGAATCCATCAATCACTTTCTGAAAGGGATCCCAAAAGGAACACTCCCAGTACTATTACAAATTCTAGAGGGCCCAGATCAAAGAGAAAATATTGCAAGCAGCCAGAAAGAAACACTTCAACTACCGCAGATTCACAGTCAGGATCACATAAGATTTAGTGGCTTCCATGCTAAAGGAGCAGATGACCTGAAGCATATTTCAGAAGGCAAAGGTGCTCAGATTGCAAGCAAGTATAATTTACTCAGCAAAACTTCAAGGAAAAACATGGATATTTAATGAAATATATGACTTTCAAGCATTCTTGATGAAAAAACCAAAGCTGAGTAGAAAATATTATATTCAAATATTAGATATAAGAAAAGCAGAAAAAGGTAAATATGAAAAAAAAGTAATTGTAAGGGACACAAAAAAATTTAAACTATTTACATTCCTATATGGGAAACTGATATATTAACTCCTAAGAACTTTTTCATCATTAGGGCACTTGAAAGTTTACATAACACTAGAAATAAAGACTTTTGAGAAGGGACAAGATCAATTGTAGGGGGTAAAAATAAGAAGGGATAGGGTAGGTCAGAGGGCAATATAATTAGTACTACATAACATGATTACTATGCGAGTCTTTTGCAAAACAACACATATTTAGCCTGTATTGAATTGCTTGCCTTCTCAGCAGGGCTGGGAAGGGAGCGGGGGGAGGGGCGGGAGAGAAGTTGGAATTCAAAGTATTAGAAATGAATGTTGAGAATTTGTATTGCATATAATCGGGAAATAAGAACTACAGGGATAGGGGTATGGAAATTTTTCTTGCCCTGCAAGAAAAAAGAGAAGATGAGGGTAGGAGAGGGGTGGGGTGTGATGGAGGGGAGGGTACATTGAGGGAAGGAGTAATCAGAATGCAAGGTATTAGGAAGTGGAGGGAGAGCAGTGATGGGGAGAAAAATTGGACATGTTGCAAAGTGAGGTAAAAGCAATTAGTATTAAAACAATAGACTGAATTAATTACTGAAAATAAATCAATGACATCTTTAGTTTGGAGAAAAGAATTTCTGTCTAACTTTCCTAGAGGAAGGTAACCTTGGGTAAAATTTGGCATTGATGGAAAAGTGAAGGTTTTAAATGGTAAATTTGATTTTATCATTGCCATTTAATCAGGAACTACAGCATTATATAAAGACATGTAAGCCACTTAAGACTTGCTTCAAAAGACATTCCTTAGCCAAAGTGAAACTATAATCATATTTGAAACCTGATTATTGGAACTTGCCATTTTTAGATGCTATGGGACTATTAAGTGACTGTTCTTCTGAGTCTAACTCCAGGTATGGGTAGCAAGAAAGGCAATCAGAGTCTCCAATACATGATGCCAGTAAGCTGATGAGATGCTTGTATGAATTGCATAGGTGGGAGAGCAGCTGTTCAGCATGGGCTGAGGTGGGATTCTCCTGACTTAATTTCCCCACTGACATCTGGTAGACTTCAAGCCTGACTGAATGCAAGTGGATAATCTATTCCTGCCTAGAATTAACATGAAGTTGGGGAGATATTGTATCCCTGAAAGGTCCTTACCATTGGTGGCAATTTCCTATAGTCAAAAGGTTTGTAGGATTAATGCCAGATCTATTCAATTATAGATTATGGGTAGGGGAACATCTGAGATTGTCTAAAATTAAGCTATTAGGCATCAGACTTTAGACCAACAACAATTAGTTAGTGTCCTTTAATTTTTAGTAATACTGTGGAGACAATTAGGTCAAGAACTTGTGAAGTTAGCAACATAAATATTATTTGTGTCTCAGTTGGTTAATGTTTAAAAAAACATTTCTTTTGTGGTCCATATTATAAATGCTTTAAAAAGAAGTATCACCTAACCAAAAGTTGGAATTGCTTTATCTGTTATAAACTGTGCTAAAAATAAATAATAATTAAAAAAAGAAAGTTTACCTAGACAGATGGCATAGGTATGAACCAATTATGTTGGAATGACCTCAAAAAAATCAAGGGGAATGCACTGGGAGAAGGGGAAAGGGAGAGGTAGAACAGGGAAATTTCCTCACACAAAAGAAGCAGGCAAGTAAGAGTTTCTATAAGGGAAGGGAAAATTAGGGGAGTGGTGGGCTAAGCTTGAACCTCACTTTCACCTGAATTGGTTCAAAGAAGGAAATGTATGTGTATATAAGACAATAACCTAAGACAATTCCAAAGGACTCATAAAGAAAAATAATATCCACCTCCAGGGAGAGAATTGAAAAACTCTAAGTTCAAATTGAAGTATATTTTTTTCTTGTATCTTTTAAAAATATGTAACTAATATGAAATATATTTTGCACAATTTCACATGTGTAATTGACATATTGCTTGCCTTCTCAGTGTGTAGGGTAGAAAGTGAAAGGTAGAAGAAGAATTTAGAATGCAAAGTTTAAAAAGAAAAGAAAGGTATGAATAAATAATGAATTAAAAACAACAAACAAAAAGGAAGATGGAGGTAGTTGGAGGTAAGGAAGGGGCATATTGAAAGCATAGGGGACATGCTTCACAAAGAAATGGAGATGAGAGATGGATGTTATGTGTGGTGAAGAGCAAGGATCCCAATTTTTACGATAACATAGGATCTGAGTAATTCACTCGGGAAATAAGATCTACAGGGATAGGGGTATGGAAATTTATCTTGCCCTGCAAGAAAAGAGAGAAGATAGGGATAGGAAAGGAGTGGAGTGTGATGGAGGGGAGGGTATGTTGAGGGAAGGAGTAATCAGAATGTAAGGTATTAGGAAGCTGGGGGAGAGGAGTGATGGGGAGAAAAATTGGACATGTTACAAAGTGAGGTAAAAGCAATTCGTATTAAAACAATAGACTGAATTAATTACTGAGAATAAATCAATGACATCTTTAGTTTGGAGAAAAGAATTTCAGTTTAAATTTCCTAGAGGAAGGAGTGCAAAATTCACTTAGACCAAAGATTCTTAGAACCAGGAAGTCTAGTGTGGCTGATGGGACCTTTCTCAAAATATTATTTTCAAATATATAAAATAAAATGCAAAAAAATTCAAAAAAAATAATTACATACTTATATGCATTTATTGAAATATCTTTTTAAAACTTTATGAATAACAGGTGAAGTACTCCCTGTCTGGAAAGATAGATTAGACGTAGATTGAGAAGTTTTAAAAATCAGACAATGGAATTTCTACTTCATCCTAGAAGAAATGGAGACCCACTAAAACTTGTTTAACAGGAGAATGAGATAGTAAGACCTGAAATTTATGGATATCAATTTGACAGCTGTGTGGAGGAAAGGGGAGAGACTTTAAGCCAGAATACCAAGTAGGAGACAATTGTAGTAGTTCAGGCAAGAGCTGATGACAACAAGTGTGAACAGAGAGAAAAGGACAGATGTAGGCAGGGATGTGCTGGTAAATGTTTAACAACAGGTTCTCTAGGGGAGAAATGTATGCATGACACACTTTAATCTTCATCATAAACATTTTCTTACTCACTTTCTTATAACTAGACAAACAACAAAGCAAAACATCAAGTTCTGATTTGTGACATTTGCCTATTCCAAGGTGTAAGTGTTCACATTGAAATTTAAACATCTCTGGATGTAAGAGATATTATGGGGACAGCCTATGCCCCAAATGCCCACCAATGAGCATGGTCCACAAGTCAAGGAACTCAAAAAAGGACTCATGTTAAGGACTGGAGCAACAGGGTACTTTGCCAACTTTTACTGACAACTACCAATGTCTTTTCAGTTCCTCTCCCTCTCCAAGGATTCATATCCTCTAAGTCGGTGTTTTCTGGAATTAAGTACAGAACTGTTCAGAGGTTTGGTCTCATATACCAAATGGCTTCCCAACAGACACAAATCAGAATCCCAAAAGAGCTGTAAGAATCTATTTTTTATCCTTCCTGAGCTATCTCTATCAGCTTCTTTCACTTACCATTCATGTGTGAAGTATCTATTTCATGCACAGTGCTATATGAAATGCTGCCTATGATGAACAGACATGAAACTATCATTTTTTTAGAACTAACACAGTATATGTTTTATATGTTTTCTTCTTTTCTTTTTGCTTCGGAAAATTTGGAAAAAATGATTTGAGTTCATTGTTGTAGAGATGTTACTAATTATCTGTAATCCTAAAAGATATCACCATAGAAATGTGGAATAATTCAATTAAATAAAAAATTATTAAGTACCTATTACAGTCTGGGCTCTATGAGAGGTATTGAGATACAAAGACAGAAATGAAACCATCTGCCTTTAAGGAGGAAATTACTTGGAGAAAACTTTAAGAGAATCTGTGGTTTTATTTAAAAGAATAAAAACTCAAAAAGTGTCTGATAGGTACATTTTTTTAATGCTGTGATGTCATATCTATCATCATTAATAAAATAAATAGAATTATGTTATATACGCCATATATACTTTCTTATATTTAAAATAATATTGATATAATTAATTAATAATAAATAATGCACATAATTGGACTGGTGTGGATGTTGATATGTATGTGTGTAAAATAATTAAACAGGTTTCGTGTTGACTGAGGCAACACCCATTCAGTGATTAGATGAAGAGTCAGGCAAGGAATGGTCTCACCTCACAACATAGATGTCTTCAGTACAAACAATAAGAACAGCTAAACAAATAAATAAGCTTGTTACACACACGCACATACACACACACACACATACAAACACACACACACACTACACTAAGCTCAATTATTAATCAGGAGAGAGGTGAGTATCAGAAGTTATACTTAATTAACACATCTTTATAAAGCTCTTACTACGTGCCAGGCACTGTGACAGAGAAAGACAGAAGTTGTTCTACTCTTAAGGAGCTCATATTATAACAAAAGAGATAATATGTAAACAATCACAAGATTAAAAAAAAGATATAGGTGGAGTAATTTGGAGATAACAGAAGGAAGGCACTCTTTATACAAATAACAAAAGAAAAACAAGTGAAGACTCAGCTGGCAGGAAAACTGATGATGAGAAGGAAAAATACTCTTGAAAAGGCTTTACACATCAGATTATATTAGAAGGTAATTCCAACACAGCATTACTATGTTATCTTCCTGAGTTACTATGGGGCAGGAGAGAACGCAGAGCAGTCAAGACAAACAGAGAGGGGGTCTTCTGGCTGAATAGGAATGCTAAGAAAGACAAGGCTGCTCTTCTCTTTTCTTTTTGTATCTCCCACACTTAGCACAGTTCCTAAAATATAGAAAATGCTTAATGAATGCTAGTTCATTGAATGATTGGGTAAATGAATGATCCTTATTTACAGGCCTTTCTCCCAGCACCATAATCCACAACACCAGCCATGAGGTCACTCTCTTGACTTCAATTAATGAAGTCAAATGAGGAGGAATCTCCTTTGAGCCATCAGGGCACAATCTTAATTCCTCTTATTTCCTCTCTGGTACCCCAGCATTTTAATGGTTCAAAGAACCATATATCTGGAATTGAAAAGGCTCCTAACAGTCATATTAAATCACCTTGATTTTATAGATAAGGAAAATGAAGCATAGACAAGTTAACTGAGTTGTCCATGGTCATACAATCTATAAGTGTCTACGACAGGATGTGAACCTAAATCTATCTGGATCCGAGTCCAGTGCCCTATTCGCTGTTTAGAGCTGACCTTTTGATAATCTTTAATAGAATTATATTGAATGCTTTTATTTTGAATTCCTAGAAAATATATGTATGTATCCATATATACATGTATGTATATAATGTATATCTAAGTATATATGTAAATGTTTAGCATGTATACACACATACATATAGCATATAAGTATTCATCATTACTTAGGGACTGTTACATATTTGGGAGCAAAGATTATGTTAGAAAAATCTTTTGCTAATCTGCTTCAGAAAGTCAACTGGATATTTCATCTGCTAAATGATTTATTGTGCTTCCTATTTGTCCTTCTAATTACAAATGACCTATATTCAATAAGCATATAAATTGATAGGTGTAATTAGTGTTTGTTATTTTCATGGACAAATTAAATAATTTCAATCATTTTTCTGAAAAAGAAAGTCTTCCAAAGTGAACAGAGATATATAGCAAAGAGTATGTTTTCCCCCTTTTCCTCTAAAAAACAAAATCCTATTCACTAAGAGGTATCATGATGTTCTGGACCAAAAGCTAGGAATATCTGGTTCAGATCTGTTTCTGATATTTGTCAGCTGTGTGATCATAGGCAAGTTGCTTGAACACAACTTAAGTCTCCAGCAAAAGCTTTATCTAAATTAGGGGTAGGAAACCTCTACACTTCAAGGCCACATGTGGCTCTCTAGGTTTTCAAGTGCTCTGGGAAGTTTGGATTCAGTTAAAGAGTGGCACTTGAAGACCTAGAGGGCAACATGTGTCCTCAAGGCCACAGGTTCCCCAACTCTGATCTAAATAATGGATTACTGTCATGTGTGTGGTACCACAAAAGAAATCAAAGCTCCTTAATGTGTTCTTATTGCAAGGACCATCAATAGTTTAGGCAAATTTAGACCTTTCGTTCACTGTTCCAAAAAAAAATGTTAGGAAACTGACAGTACAAAAATAGTATTCAATACATAATGGAGGAGAAGCAATAAAGTCTGAAGGAAAAGTAATAATCTGGTAAGGAAATTATATTTACTTGGCTTTGTTATAAAAGAAAGAAAAACTACCACAAGCTTCTTTCAGGTAGCTTTTCAAAGAGAAATCATTTTCTCAAATTGATTCCAGTTTAAAATTTTTAAGTGGAACAAGTGCAGAGAATCTCTCCACGTCTTTGTTATAGAGAGAGACAGAGAGGCAAGAATGGTTATATTCTTACTTTTTTCATACGTTTTAACTCTGGCATCTCCAGAGAAGAGCAAGTCCTTCATCACTTTAGATGGCATTGTAATGGTAATTATGAGAGTTAAAGATCTTCCCCACCCATTAACGGGCCCATTAAGGAGAGTTTGTTTAGGGAAGATTTGTTTTGTGGAAAGGTCCACACCTTAATTTCTAATGAGGCTCTGGTTTTTTAGGGTTGTGATGCCCTCTGGCTCTGAAAAATATATCAATACTCTGAGGTAAGGTTTTGTTTTGGGACTTACTCCTTGGAAGTGTTTAGCCAGATGAGACTCTGGGTAGTCATTAAGGAGCCCCCCACTTTTGAAAACCCAGATTTTGGTGCCTCTCTCTCTGGTAACTGTGCATGTATGTAATGGTCAGACAGTTGGAAATGTCTGTTGATCTCTGATGTATGTACTGTTTATGGTCAGAAAGTTGGAAACTCTGTCTGTTGATCTTTATTTCTCTGTTTATATTTTCTTTGAAGTTCAAGGCGCTGACTTTTTTGTGAATGATACACGTGCTTGATTAAAGTGATTGTTGACCCCTCAAAAGTTGCTTTCTTTTTAGAAAGCTATGCAGCAGGCCCTTCTGTGTATGTCGGGGTCGTTGCTGTCACAGGCATAAATAAGAATCTGCTAGGATGAACAAGTATAGACAGGATTTGAGCTTTGAGCTAAATTATTGGGGGAGGACCTATGACAAAGTGATCACAGATTCTTCAGAGTATTGTCTCAACAAGATGGAATTCACTAAGGATGGGTACTTTTCATTAGCCTAGAATTATCTCCACATAGATTCGACATCTATAAATACTAGATAATCTCAAATAGTTGACTAAGGCACAGAGTGGTTAAATGACTTGCTCAGTATCATACAATTAGTAAACGTCAAAGACAAGGTTTGAACCCAGGTCATCCTCGCCCTCTACAAGAAAATATTATTTCTGAGAGCTTAGTAATAATCTAAGGAAATAGGAGGAGTCATACTGGGTCAAGCCCTGATGGAACACTAACACCATGTTGTGGTATGCTCTTCTTAATGTTAACTCAGAGGTCAGAGATGTGTTTCTATGCATCCTGATTTCTTTTAAAAACCTGTATTTTCCATGACTTCATTAGAATTTTTTTAGAATCTACTTATATATCCATTTTGACTTACATGAAATTTTTCTTGCTACAAAAAATAAATGAACAAATGAAATGCTTATGTAATTACTTCAAAACATAATAGTCCAGCTAAATTCATTTTTTCCCTAGGTTGGAAGCAGAGAAAGTAGGAAGATGGCATGCATGTAACCCCTTAAGAAATAATCCATAGATCAAGGGTTCTTAACAGGGGGACCACCCCTCCCCACCAAGAGGTCCTTGGACAGATTACCACGGTTCTATGAACATATTTAGGCACTAATCTCTAATTGAAAATTAGCATTTTCTTCAAGTATTTAAAAACATTTTTCTGAGAAGTCCACAGACTTCAGTAGATTGCTAGGACACTTCTGAAAAATGAAAAGATTGGACAAGATGACATCATTGATCTTACTGTAAAACCTTAAAAGTGCTACTATAGCATGTGCTTTGGAGAAATTCTCTCTATTCCCAATGACATAGAAGACTCTAGTCTCCAGTAAACACTTGTTGCTTTTCCACTAAAAGATACAGAGATAGCACTGAAGGGTTGGGAAGTGGTTTTCTGATGCAATAACTCATTATCTCCCACTGGTATACTTCCCTCAGTGATTATCAATTAGTAACACTTAGTCACCTAGACTCAATTAGCTTTCACTCAGGGGGTCATAAAAGCATAAAAGAACAATAACATCCAATAAAAAAATGTCTCTGACACATTTTCCCACAAGTACACACAGAGTCTAAGGGAAAGTGGGTTCAATCTTATGAAGATTGTATAGCAAAGGAGGAGCTTTCAACCCTAGTAAATCCTTTAGCTCAAATCTTCAAGATGGTCCCATTGAATATGATATAGCTTTTCTTTGTTTTCTTGTAGAGACTTGACTATGATTTTCCTCCTCACCCACTCCTGACTGCAAATGTTGCAGTCAGCTGCTCGACTGTCCCTGGGAGATTTCTGGGATTCCAGTGAAAAATCTCAATTTTCTGGCCTTTAAATGCACAAAATCCCCCTCCATCTAAAGAGAGAGAAGGAAAAGATGAAAGGCAAAGTCAGTTCTAGCTCTCTTCTCCATCAATCTACAAGTGATTACTTATCAGAAAGACTTCCACCCTAAGAGAGCAGACTCTTGACTCTCTGGACTTTGAATTCATAAGATATTTTAAAGAGGATCCATACTTCTACATAAAATGGCACTCTTCATCCAATAACTTTCAAAGACATCTAAATTTATCAAGGACTTTTCCCCACTTAGTCTAAGACTAATGCTTGATTTGATAAAGATGGGTTCTCACCTAATAAAGGTACCACGTAGCAGGAGCAACAGCCTAACCCCATGCAAGTTGTTAGTTTGTCCTTAAAAGGGTATTGAAACAACCCTTGAAACATAATTGACTCAGGGAACTAAAGACTTAGGCTGTTGGTGTCAATAACGACTGCCTAGGTATGAAAGACTCAGAAGGAGATCCATGTATTTTCTGATGTTTGAGAACTCAGAGGCAGAGGAGTTTCACTCAGGTGAATCAACTTAAGGTATCCTTAATGTATATCCATATTAAATATAATGCTCTTGTATAACTGAGTATATTTCCTTTTCTTTAAACTTTTGAGTAACTTACAAGTATCTCGTTTAATTTTCACAGCAAGATTAAACTCCGAGGAGACTAGTCTTAGACCCAGACTGAAATTCAGAAATAAATAGAATTAGGTGATCTATCAATTGACTTCATGGCTCTATAACCTTAGAGTACACATATTTTCTTTATTCTTATTTTAAAAGATTATAATATGTTGAGAATAACAGCAGAAATCACAATGAAAGGAATAAGCTAAAAAATTTCAACTACAGATTTGATGACAGATGGAGGAATTGTGTGAGAAACAGGCTGGTACAGAGAGGCTTATCCCCCAAATACTGGCCAAAATATGATTGGTTTTGGACATGGCACCCCATGAAATAGATAAAACTGCAAAATGATTCCTAGATATAAAATCATTGATTTACAACTGGAAGGGACTTTAGAAGGCATGGAGTCCAAACCTCTCATTTTTTTATAGGTAAGAAATAAAGCTACAAGGAGATTAAGAAAATTCCTGTTGTCATAAGACTAGTAGGTATCTGAGTAATTGAACCCATGTTTTTTCTGACTCTGACATGCTGCAGTTCTATGCATCTACTTCTGCAATGACAGTGGTAAGATCTTAAGAAACAGAGCAGAGGGTGTTAATAAATCATTTACAGATTACTTATCTACAAATTGGCACTTAAACTATGAGATCTTTATACAACAACCAAAGAGTTGATACATGGATAGATGAGCTGAACTGTATCAACATAATTCAGAAATCCTTAACCTGATGTCTATAGATTCCCTGAAGAGTCCATGGATAGATTCCAAAGGGTTTTGCACACTTGGATTGGAGAAAACAAAACTTTCTTTTTACTGACCTCTTAGTGAAATATGGCATTTCCTTCTATTATAGATGTGAAAAAGTGAAATATTATTCTAAGCTCGGGTCCATACATTTCATAAGACTGTTAGAGAGATCAATCACACAAATAAGGTTACTAAACCTTGATTATACATACTTTTAGAAATGAAACCAGAAAACATTTATTTTAAATTGCATAGAGAGGAAAGGATGGTAGACAGGTTCACCTCTGAGAAACAAATAAAGGAGAAAGTCCAGGCGGTTTCATCAGGAATAGATGGGAAATATCACCTCACCAAGCATGCTTATGATGAACATGGAGAAAGGACAACCAGAAAGATATGTACAACTGTTACACCAACCTTGATGACGAAAGATAAATAATTAGAGAAATTCTATGAAGACCTTAACAAAATCCTACAGCCTAAGTTTATATCAGAATATATGAGCCAGCCCATGAACTGGCCCAGAAAAGAACAGACAAAATATGTGATAATATATGGAGAGGGACTGAGAAACGAAAAAGAATGACAGATCATAGATTACTTAGAAATCTCACAATAGCATGATACTTCCTGTAAAAAGAAAGTTAGGAGCATTGTTGGAACACAGTCTTTAAAGTATAGTATTTTGTATCACCAAGTCAAATGTTTTCTTATTATCAACAAACAATAATCACAGAAACAACCTGCATTTTATGTCCCTTTTGGTCAATTCTGTACCTGAAAGTGTGCAGTCAGCTATAAAACATCTCTTTGTGAAAATCTGCCTCTTGCCTTCTCAAAATTTCACATAGGTACCCTGGATGCAGGCATATATTATTCTGAAAATGGAAAAATCAATGTAAAAGTCATAGTTATTGATATCTTCTCAGTAGCCTTTTTTAATGTATTATATTCCATGATTTTCTCCAAGCATTTAGTGTCCTCTTATCTTTCAAATACCTTAAGCATCAATTCCTCAACATCCTTATATTTCCATCATGGATTGCTTTTCTGTAAATTTGGCCATTTTATTTTTTAGTGCTGTTTTCTTTAATCCAGATCAAGCTCTGTTCTATAAAAATCCATATATTATAATGTCTTCATCATTGAAGAAGAAAAGGGTTAGTTACAGAAATCTCTGTAGATTTTTCTCACCTCTCATCTGCTTGAGGAGTTTAACTCACCTAAATTGATCTCCACAATGCAGAGTTCCAAAAGATCCCAGAAGCCACCTCAATGAGCAAACATTTCATCTTGATAATATGAGATAGGACAATCAAGCATGGACCTGGTAAAAAAAAAAAGTCATTCAAAAAATTATGAAAGAGGACAGGTGGAAGATTATGAGAAGTATACCCTTGTAAAATTGTAAAAAAAAAAAAAAAAAACTAGTGGAACGGAAAAAGGCTTTCAGAAAGCTTTATTGGAGATCAAACTAGACCAGATAATCTGAAGAGCACTTATATTTAAAACTTAAAGGACTGCAAGTTAGTGTGAAAAAGAAGAAATTTGCCAGCAATTTTATAATGACATTTTCTCATTACTGATGTCCATGAAATGACCACAGATGAAACTTTTAAAACTTCAGTACTCAATGTATTATATGAAGAAGTAGAAATAAATCAACAAGAAGTCAAAGAAAGTTGTTAAAGTGGCCATACACATTTAGCAGAAACCTCTCCTGGAAGCAACATAATTATATAGGAACTCAGGGATTGAGTGTTAAGATATCTTAGAGGGGAGTGTACCCCCTAAAATGGAAAAGATCAGATGTGATATTTTAAAAAATATATAAGCACTGAAAAGACATCAATAACAACATACCCATCGGCATACTTTCCCATCTCTGTAAAATCTTTATGAGAATGGTCTGTGTGCATGTCAAAGATATTTATGAAACTATAAGAAGGGAATAGGAAGGCTTTCACAGACAATTCCCTACAGTCACAATCACGTAATCAACTTAGAGGATAGAGAACACAGGGCCCCACTGTGTTTACTCTTTGTTGACTACAAGAAAGTATTTGACTCAGCAAAGCCAAATGAAGCCTTTAGATCTCTCCTCCAACATGGTGTCTGCCATGCATATGTTAATGTCATGCAGCATTCTTTGATAGATGTAACCACAGTCAGAAAGAGAGATGTTTCCAATGATATTCTGATTATAATATCAAATGAGATTTAGAGCACTAATGACATTCACAAGTATCATGGGAATGTCCTGGGTAAAGTCTACATGTAAAAGAAATTCCCTACCAAGTTCTTCAGATGCTGCATGTGTATGACATTGTCCTGATTTAATTGATACAGATATGTCTTCCTAAATGACATCCATAGTTACTCAAAAGAGTTCCATTTAGTAATCCTCAAAGAAGAATAGGAATGAGTATTACCAAGGTTATGATATGATATATCCTTGGATGGGCAGGCCATGGTGACAGGCCATTGGAGCACATACCTTACTTGAACAGTCAATAGAGATAGAAGAGAGGCGGGACCTAAAATTAAATAGGAAGTCCATTGCATTTGTTCTATTGTAGGATTTTATGAAATAGTTTAGAATGAGTCAGAGGAGTGAAAAATAAAATGTTTCTGAAGAGTGTATTTTATTAGCTAAATCAAATATCATAGCTAAAGTTAGAATTGCTTAATATTAGATTACAAACTCAGTGAGGGCAGGCACTGCCTTTCTTTTTATTAATTGTGTCTCCAGTGGTTTCAGCAGTGTCTGGCCTATATGAGGTATTTGATAAATGTTTATTGGAATGATATATTTCCATTTTAATTAATATATAAGACTGAGTTCTAATTTGTATATCATTTTATAAACAAGAGCTGGTATCTGCATGACTCTATATATGTCAATGAATATTTCAAGGGTTCTTGAATATTTTTATTCACTTGTTAAGGCTCATAGAATCCTATATCCAGAACTGGAATGAACATTAGAGACTCCCTTGTCCACCACCCTCACTTTACAGACAAGGAAATTTAGACCTACGGAAGTGAAGTATCTAGCCAAAGGTAAAAAGAAGACAGTTAACTGATTCAGCAGATACAGTACTGGGCCTGGAGTCAGGAAGACCTGAGTTCAAATCTGGCATCAGACATTTTCAAGCTTTGTAACCCTAGGTAAGTCACTTAACCTCTGTTTGCCTTAAACCCCTGGAAAAGGAAATGGCCAACTACTCCAGCATCTTTATCAAGAAAACTACATAAACAGTATTGGCATGCTGTGTATGGTCCATTAGGTCAAAAGAGTCAAACAGAACTAAACAACAAAGGTAGAAAACATAAGAAACAGGAATTAAACTCAGATCCTCTGATTCCCAAATCAGTGTGTTTTCCTCTACACTAAAAAACAAAAAAAAACCCTTGGAAAGTCCTTCCTAGAAATTCTGGAAATAATAAAAGAAAATTCTGAGTTGGAAAAATTTAGATAAATAAGCTCTTATCATATCTGAAAATATTTCATTTTAGTCTCCCTAGATTCTTGTACCCTGCTCTCAGAGCTCCCACAGAGACATGATGTATCTTTGTCTTAACGAGCTTTCATCTCAACTTTAGATGGGAGGAAAGTCTTTAGCAATCACTTGCTATGTCAAAGAAGAGAAATCTCCTTGGAAAGCTAATGATTTTTTTTACTGCATTCACTTTTTCCACTAGCTACTCTTCTGTGAAAAATGAATGATGGAAAAGAAATCACTGCTTTTGTGCATTGTGTTGGCACCTGATGACACTGAGGGCTGACCTGCTCTCTCCATACAGACTTTCAAAGGTGCATATCTCATGTAAGCCAGAATTGAATGCATTGGTGGAAAGTTCACCAAAAGATTAGAGATCAATGGGACTGCTGATTAAAATAGCAAAGAATCAATAAAATGATGGCAATTGAATTATCTTTATTTACTAAAAGTAATTACCTAAAACGTAGCTGCTTGGTTCCATGAAATGGAAAATTCTGAAAGTCATTTCAGAGAATTCCTTTCTACTGGAACTTTTGTAAGAAAAGAACAAGAAATTAACAAGTTCTCTAAATGACCATAGTAATAGATGGGTTCTGAATAGTTATAGACTTTTCACTGAGGATACTGAAATCCCAGAATAATGAAAAATGACACTAAGTTAATTTAATCCTATAACAATTTAATCACCCCTGAGTTGCATAACTGAGGTTTCTTAATTAACTGAAAGACAAATTGAATCAAGCACTTTTGGAGTCCAAGTTTGAATCATGCCACAAAGTTGAGAAGTGATTGAACCTTCACTCATCTGTGCCCTCTTGCCAACTTTTTCTGTCACCTCCGGTGGTTTTCAGAGTGAATTCTGCTTCTGATATTATAGATTAGACCAAATGAATCATTTACCTCCTTTGGTAATTCAGTGGCTCTGATATTGACCATCTCTTCAGGGATGCATTGCATCTCATTCCTGTTCTCTCATCCTGAATGAGCCTTAACAATGTTGATCCTATAAATCCTTTACAGGAGGTTTGTCCCTCCATACTGGAGCCCTTGCTCTATTTCCCATGGCACAGATGAGCATGGAACATCTGGAACTCTCCACTGTTTATCCTTCACTCCTCCACATTATCAGCCTCCCTTCTGTAGTCACACATCACTCTCATGGCATTCTTTAAACTTTTTCTCTTGGGTGATAATTGATTGGCGTTGTACTGCAGTCTTCGCATTTCTGTCATGCATATCTTTCAGTAAATGACACATAGAACTGCTTATCACTGTCACTGGGGAAATGGGGGTGGGGTGGGGAGAAGATGTTTGGAAATATAGGAATCCAGACCTGTGATCTCATTATAGTGGGAAGCACTTGGTGAGAAAATTCCCTCTGCATTGCAGTCAGCAACTCTCTATCTCCAATGGCCCTGGAGAGATCCCTGGTGACACTGAAAGGTTCAATGACTTGCCATTTGACCCTATGTAAGGGTCACACAGCCAGAGACAGGAACTTGAGGTGATTAGGTAGCCTACTACATAAAATATTAGACTTGGAATAAGGAAAACTCAGGAAAAACATCCAATCCTATCAGACATTTACTAGCTGTTATGTCCTGGCCAAGTCACTTATCCTCATTTTTGCCTATAAAATGGGGGTAATGAAAGCTCCAACTTCCCAGAGGTATGGTGAGGATCAAATGAGATAGCTTACATAAAATGTTTTGCAAACCATAAACCACTATAAACATTAAAGCTATTATTGTGATTCCTGAACCTGAGTTCAGCTCTCTATCTGCTCGTCACCTAGATAATGGATTTCCCTCTACCAGGAAGATCATTTTAAATGAAGGGAAAGAAAAAGACGAAGAAATGAATCTAACTAATGTTACAATTTCATGCATCACTATAGGAGATAATTTTGAATTTTTGTCTTTTACAGGTAAGTATAAAATTATAAATTTCTGGTGTAATTCTATATATTTTATTGTGTGCATTTACAAACATTACAAAATAATAATAAAATTATGACGTACTTAAGTACAAAATCGTATTCAATAAAGGGAGTAAAAGAAAGAGAAGGCTTTGGTTAATGAGGTCTTCTATCACCCCCATTTTATAGTTTGTCATAGTTTGCTTGTAACCTAGCTCCTGTTTAAATGTCTATGGCAGAGAAATAGAAAAACTTCACCTCCTACCTCCTCCCGAAAATCAGAGTGAGTTCTCTCAAGGAGAAAGAGATAACAAAGTTGGGTAGAAGAGTAGCTATTTGGATTGGTTTTAAAATGAATCTCTGTCTTGTTGGGACTCTAGCATCCATATTATTGAATTTGCTGATCACATAATAAATACAGTGCTGGGACCAGGTAAGTTAGCCAAAAATTCTAAAGTAAATGAATAGCTAGGTCAAGAGATTAATCCTTTCTAGATTTATTAACCAATAAGATAAAAAGAAAACAAAAATAAAATGTGTATATTGTAAATATCTCTGTGTTTTCAAATGGCATACACCAATGAAGGAATGGAAATGAGAACTTTGACATCCTTATCTTCTCCCCAGAGAACTGCTGAAGAAAAGTTGAATTGGGTGAGAGATCTGTGCATTATAAACAAAGTGAAATGTCTTGCTTTATTTCATTGCCATAGATATCCTCAAGAATGAGTATCCTTCTAATTCCTCTCCTTGCCTCCAGTCTTTCTCCATTCAAGCTCATATTCCTCACAGCTACTAAAGATATTCCTAAAGCACAGTAAACAATAAAACTGAACTGATTTGAGAAAGGCTTCTAGCCCAAAGAGAATCCATTGGAGAATTTCCGAGAGAACAGGGATAGAAATTGTATAACTATGAAAAAGACAGAATGGAGTATGATCTGAACCAATAGAGGGAAGATCCATATTGATGAAATCATAGAATAATAAAGATATTAACATAACATCTTACAATTTACAGAGCCTTAAGCATGATCAAGGTGGTAGCTAAGGTGGATTATGATTATAAATTTATGAAATTATAAATTTATAAGATTATAAATTTGCCTGCAAAAGGCAAAAACTCAAAATTATCTCCTATCCTGATGCATGAAATTGTAACATTAGTTAGATTCATTTCTTTGTCTTTTTCTTTCCCTTCTTTTAATATGATCCTCCCTGCAGAGGGAAATTCAGCATCTAATGCATTGCATAACACACAATAACCTTGTAATAGGTCTTTGATGACTGAATAATTGATAATGTAGCATCACTAATATCACAAGGTAAGTGAATTTATCAAGTTCCTTTTCTTCATTAGGTGAGAGTAGGATCATAGGATCATAGATCCAGAGATCAAGATTTCTTATGCCATAGATACTTTTGTCAGTATGTTTTATAATGTTATAAATAAAATACATAGATTTACAAAGGAAAACAAATATTTTTAAATTCAGTAATCAATTTTATTTTTTGAAGAAATAATTTATGGACCCTAGGGGAAGAACCCCTGATTTCTGGAGCTAGAAGAGACCTCAGAGCTCCTTTCATTTTGAATTGTTTTGTATTAAATTTTATTTTTTCAGACAATGAAAATCTGCCATCTCTTCTTGTCTCTTGCCTTGAAAAGGAAAAAAAACACCAAAATGCCTGTTATAAATATGTGTAGTCAAGGAAAGCAAATTCCCTAAATGGTCACATATATGTGTATATGTGTGTGTGTATATATATGTGTGTATGCACATGTGTGTATGTGTATATATGCATGTATATTTGTAAATATATACAGACATGCATATATGTGTGTGTACATGTATGTATTTTATGTCTCAGTCTGCATGCTGAGGCCATCTCCAGTCTTCAGAAGAGTATGTTTCATTATGAGTCCCCTGAAATTGATGATCATTGCGTTGGTTCAAGTTCCAAAGTCTATACAATACTATTGTTATTTAAAAAATATTTTTCTAGTTGTGCTCCTTTCACTCTGCATCAATTCATTGATGACTCTTCCCAGGTTTCACTCAAACTATCCCTTTCATCATCATTATGCACAATAGTATTTCTTCATATTCATATATAATAGTACATTCAGATATTCCCCAATTGACAGACAACCCCTTAGGTCCTAATTGTTTGCCATGGAAAAAAAAGAGCTGTTATAATATTTTTGCACACATGAGTTCTTTCCTTTGATTTCTATACAGTGCCCTCATTTTACAGATGAGAAAACTGAGGATCAGGGAGGTTAAATGAATTCCCTTGGAACAAATAGCTTGATGTCTACTGTAGAGAGGAACTCTGAATAGGGGAGGGACTATGTTTGGAGAGAGTTCATAAAATAAAGGCAAGTATCTGAAGGCAAAATTGAAAACAGATGTTCAGTCTTAAGAATAAAAGAATTAGATGATGTCTTCAAGTACTTAAAGAACTTCTATTAGAAAAAGAAATTACACTAGTTCTTGCTTGACTCCAGAGAGAAGAACTGGGCAGAATGGGTGGAAATTGTGGAGAGAGATTTAGGCTTGATGACACTCTTCTGATTGTCCAAAAATGGAATGGAATGTTTTCCCCTCACCTCAGGTCTTTCAGGCAAAGACTGAATGTCCATTTGTCAGGAATGTTGTGTAGGAAATTCTGACATATGTAAAGTTTGGACTGGCCAGCATCTGGAGTCTCTTCCAATTCTGCCATTCTATGAATTGTGAATATCTACTTTATTTTCCCTTGTTCCTCCATCAAAAAGTACAGATGTCAGATTATGGAAAATTAGCTTTTAGTGATGCTAGAAGTCAATGCAACTTATTGCAAAAGAATTTAATTCTCCAAAGAGTCTTATGTAGCTAGTTTTAAGGAGACTTGAATAAAAAAGACAAAATTGAAGATGTTGCTGTATATAACATTCTGTCCTGCTTGTGGATATGTGGTATAGTTGATAAAGTATTAGAGCTAAGGTCAAGAAAAAAAGGATTAAGATACTGCCTGAGACACTTACTGGCTGTGTGTTTTTCTGTGTCTTACATAGCCACTCTGTTCCTCAATTTCTTCAGGAGTTGGACTCAAGGTCTTTCAAGCTCGCTTCTACGTCTAAATCTGTGATCCTGCTACCCTCCATTGATGTGCTTATCTGTGTTTTCTTTATTTTGAACAGTAGTTCTTAATCTAATGTGCATGAACTTATTTTTAATTGTATTTATTTTATTTTTAATTTATGAAATAAAACAAGGATTTCCATAATATAGTAGAATTTTTAAAAGGTGATTGCCCAAGAAATTGCAAAACTATTATGTACAATTTGCTATTTCTTTAAATATATGATAGTTAGCATGTAAACTTTTTTGCTTTTTTCTTCTCTCCTCCCACTCCTGCCATAGAGATGGCTGCCATTATAACTATGCATCATAATTGGTTTCCCTTGTAATCTTATGTATTTTTAAAAATATATTTTAAAACCTACTAAGAAGGGGTGCGTAGACTTCACCAGATTGCCAAACAGAATCATGATCCAGAAAAGGTTAAGAACTCCTAGCTAGATGCATGTCAGTGCTTTTTGCAGTTTCCAAGATTCCCCCTCTAACATGATGACTGCATTTGGAAGGAGAAACTCCTCAGAGTGGGAAGTCTCTCCTGTCACTTTTCATTTGTTCTACTGGTCTATGAGTTTGACAGACTGTAAAACCCAATGGTTTACTACTGAACAGATTGTGAAAGATGGGAGCACATTAAGCTGTTTTTTTTTCTTTTTCTTTTTCTTCTGACACTTCTTTCTGCAGTTAGGCAATTGATACCACCCTCATTCTAACAAAATTATGGCTGTCATGGAAGGGTAATCAAGAACAACTAAGTTCTCTTTAACTTGAGATTTGAGGAAAAGGGCTAAAAATACTAACTAGGGCAGTTCACAGTTGCAAACACTTTCAGTTAATCATAATAATGAGGAATAGCAGGAAGTAAATGGTTGCTATGAAGACCAGAAGATCTGGTTTGCCTTGTTTGCATAGGAAATCCCAACCATGGAAGACAAATCAATTGCATTTGATTTTTGCAATGAGTTTTGTCAAATAATTCAGTGAAACTTTACCAATTCTCTATAATATTTGTAATATTAATATTGACTAATATGGAATACCTTTGTGCTTGAGTCATCTGAATTCCTGAGTCAATTCCATCTATAGAATTCATGGACAATGAGTAGAAAATAAGTCTTGTTGATGTAGGATCATGGAATTTATAGCAGGAATAAATCAAGGAGATCATGAGGCTCAGTTTCCTCTTCTGTAAGATAAGGGTATTGAACTAGATGATCTTTGAGGCTTCTTCTAGCTCTAAATATAGGATCTAACGACCCCATGGGATTAACACTTTTATCTTACAGATGAAGAAACTAAGTTCCTCAGAAGTCAACTCTCTACAATATAGTAGAATGAATTTTCTTCAGAATTCAATTATTGTTTTCATTTGTGTCTTTGTATCTCCAGTGTCTAGTACATAGTAGGTATTTAAAGGAGCATAAATTCAGCAAAGTAATTCTTCCACTGGGGTCTCTCAACTTAGTCTGTATTTTGTTTTCTTTTAATATGTTTATCACTGTATTTCAACATAGTTTACTTTCTATGGAATCCTGTGCATTTTAATTTATGCATCCAAAATATTATTCTGAGAAATGATTCAACTTCCCAAAGGTTTGAAACAAAGAACCTCAGATTTAGATCTTGCAGGATTGTAGAGAACCATGGACTCTAACTTTCTCTTTTTAGAGATGAAAAAAATTTACCTTGACGCCTAGGTAAATTAAATGACTATTCCAAGGTAGCATAGGTATTAAATTTGAATCCAGGTCCTTAGACTTCAGAAACAGCATTCTCTTCATGACGTCCCACTGCCTCCTCAATGTCTGTTGAATTAAATTGAATTAAATCTTCCTCATATTTGCCAAAATCATTTTCCTAAAGAAAAGTCTCTTCATGTCATTCCTCGACTCAAGAGCCTCAGGCTCCCTATTTCCTCTAGATTAAAATACAACCTCCTTTACTTGACATTTAAAAGTCTTCACAATCTGACTTCAGACTACTTTTCCAAGTTATTTTATATAATTTCATTTTTCACACTCATGCTAATCCAGCCACACTGTCCAAATTATCATTCTTCAAATTTCTCAATCTCATGACTCTATGCCTTTAGAAAGTGCCCCTTTAGAAAAAACCCCATGGCTGGGATGTACTATCTCCTCACATTCACCTTTTCAAATTCTTGGCTCTGTTCAAGAGTGCCTTGTGTAATATGGGCTATACAGAGCATGCATGGATAGTCTCTTCATGCTTCCAGTTGATCATATGTGAGCTTTGAGCCTGTTTTTATACATGGGGTGACCCACTGCTAAAAGGTGCATTTTAGGATGATGTGAAAAGACCCTGAGTGGTTCTTATCTTCTCCCCCTTCTCTATAATAAATGGCAGGGTTAGGGTACAGGATGCTATAACAACTTTAAAGAAAGAAGTAACTTCTAATTTGGGCCTCTTAACTTCAAATTTTCAGTTGTGATGTCATTCCTCCAATAAGACTTAAAGAGCAGGTCAGTCATTATCCTGGTGTCAAAATGACTTTTCATTGCTTCCTGCTGCCATGGAGAAGGCAGGCTTTTTTAGATGGAGGCTCTTGTGTGTTTGTCCTTTCCCAACCTTTAATGACTGAGCATGAAGGTACATTTCAAGATTGCAAGATCGATCTTGAGAGTGTGAAAGGTTCAGAAAGCCTGGATTAGACCTTGCTGGAAGGCAGGGAAGCTTCCATATGAGAGAGGATGGCCACCAGCACTACCCTGTTTTGTCAGCAGCTCTACACTATGATTGTTGAGACCGTGCCTAGCCAAGGTGATTTATATTGTTTATTGATTGAAAATATAAAAGGAATTATCACCAAAGTGTTGTACGAAGAGGATCGGACCCAGAAGAATTGGTTTATTGATTCCATTACTTACTAGCTAAGTGATTCTGGGTAAATCACCTAACCTCAACTCTCAAACTCGGTTTCTTCATCAGTGAAACACACACACAAACACACACACACACACACACACATGTGTGTATCTTTGCAATACCCATAGGGTTTCTGGGAAGAAAATACTTTAAGTGATAAAATTATGTTAGTGTTTTTTAATTAACGTATTTTTAATCAAATTAATTAATTTAATTTTTTATTAACTTATTTAATTTTATTTCTCAACATTCACTTTTACAAGATTTTGAGTTCTAACCTCCCCTTCCCTCTCCAAGATAGCATGCAATCTGATATAGGCTATACATGTACAATCATATTAAACATATTTCCACATTACTCATGTTCTTAAAGGAGAATCGGAAAAAAAAGGAAACGCTAAGAAAGAAAATTAAAATAGTATGCTTTGATCAGCCTTCAGACTCCATAGTTCTTTCTCTGGATATGGATAGCATTTCCCATCATGAGTCTTTTTGAATTGTCTTAGATCATTGCATTGCTCAGAAGAGATAAGTCTAACAAAGGTGGTCAATGTTCCTTTCTGGTTCTGCTCACTTCACGTATCATCAGTTCATGTAAGTCTTTCCAGGTTTCTCTGAAATCCCCCTGCTCCCATTTCTTGTGGAACAATGCTATTCCATTACACTCATACACCACAACTTGTTTAGCCATTCCCCAATTGATGGTCATCCCCTTAATTTCCAATTTTTTACCACTACAAAAAAAGAGCTGTATAAATAATTTTATACATATGGATATGTTCCCCTTTTTTTGATCTCTTTGAGATTCAGACCTAGTAGTGGTATTGCTGGATCGAAGGATATGCCCATTTTGGACATAGGTCCAAATTGCTCTCAATAATGGTTGGATCAGTTCACAATGAGTTAGTATAATTATTCAGCAGTCATTTTCAGTGGTGACCAACTCTTCATGACTCCATATGGGGTTTTCTTGGCTGAGATATCAGAGTGGTCTGCCATTTCTTTTTCCAGTTCATTTTATAGGTGAAGAAACTGAGGCAAACAAGGTTAAGTGACTTTCCTGGTCACACAGCTAGTAAGTATCTGGGGCCAGATTGTAACTCAGGAAGATAAGTCTTCTTGACTCCAGGCTCAGCACTCTATCCATTGAGCCTGCCCTACAGGAACAGCAACAGTAAGAACAACAAAGTCCTCATGTACAGAATGGTCCACCATCCTTAGAAAATCTTGGATCCAAAGCTTCTTTTTGTGGTCTTTCTTCTGACAAATAAGCAGGTGTTGGAGGAAGACCATTTATTCCAAAGATTTAAGTAAAGAACTGAAAGCAAAATCCTTGCACTACCATGTTCCTAGTGCATTCTGTGAGCTAGGCTGAAGGGAGAGAAGGAGCTCCCTTTCCACATACCTCATAAACTTAGCTGCAGAAAAGTTTTTCCTATGCCCAACCTCCCTATAATAACCATAGTATAGAAACTATGGAAAGGGAAAACTCAATCCCTCATGTTGTCTCATGTGTTCTACCCATACTCAAAATTCTAAATGGATTGGTCAGAAAGTATGAGATAGAATTTATATTCCAGTGTCTAGTAATGTTGTATCAATAAAAATGGATATGAAATCAATGCAACAAGGAATGATTTTGGGGGACTGAGGTACTCCTGAAGGGTTTGGGGGTAGTTTTTCCAATCTTTTTTCCATGTTTATTTAGGAATCACCTTTAGATATTGGTCTAAAAGCAGATTGGGTCCTGGATTTTAGAAATATATTTGTTTTTGGAAGGGAGAGTGGGTGTAAAGCTCACTTGTAAACTAATTAGCTAAAAACTAGACTCAAAGATACATTTATTTGGATAAAGATCTCAGTGAGGAACTAATTTCAAGTAAGAATGATGAATGATAGTTTAATTTCTTGAGAAACTAAAAGAGATTCTTCCAAGAATTGGAAAGTTAAATCTTGCCTCAAGATAAAGTTACTATATCTCTAACTTCAAAGGTGATCATTTAAAATATTCAGTATGCTTGTGAGACTGGGGAAAGTAACATTTTCAAGACCTCATTTCTATAATACTACAACTGGATTTTAACTATCACATGGTCTTGGGGGAAATTTCCTAAACAAACAATCGTTAGATTGATCATAAGAGATGAAATAATTGTTTTCAGTTGCTTAAAACTAAAGATCATTAGCATAAAGTCAATAAAACTAGAAGAGTGAAAGAAATTATGGAGAGGGAAAAAATGTTTTTACCTAACATGGAATCATGGATTTGGGGATAGATGAGACTACTAGTGATCTAAGCCAGTATATTTATTTTGCAGATGAGGAAAATGAGGCCCAGAGAAGGGAAATTACTTGTCCAAAGTCACACAGGTCATTAGTAGAAAAGCTAGGATTTTAACATAAGCCCTATGATTCCAAAGTCATAGCATATTCACTATGTCATATTTCTCATTTTGATAATCTCACATAATAAATAATAATATCTAGCATTTATCTAGTTCTTTAAGTTTGGCAAAACTTGATACATGTTATCTCCTTTGATCATATTCAAGATCTACAAAGAACAAATACAACTTTAATAAGCCCAAGAGTAATCCTTCAATAGATAGTCAAAGGATATAAATAATACTTTTTAAATTAAAATATTTCATATCACAGATAATAATAAATGAAAATTAAAATATCACTGACAATTCATATTGTTTCCTTCAGAGTAACAAAGATAAAAAATAGTCACTATTGGAGGGACAATGAAAAGTTAAGGTTACTATCTGGTAAATGACACTCTGGTTGATTGAAATAAATTAAGCTAAAATATAGTTAGGAATTATGAGAAGAAAATAAAACACCTAAATACTCTTTGACCCAATGGTACCACTAATGCAATTTGACTCATTTTAACAAATGTTTATTAAGCATTCACTATGTGCCTAGCATTTTTCTAGGTCCTGGAGATCCAAAGCCAAAGAGAACCTTTGCCTTTAAGGACCTGATTTCTACTAGAGGTCAACAACATTCACACAGATAAGTAGATAAAAAGACATACAAAGTAAGTTAAAATTCTATTTTGAAGGAGAAAGGGATTTCTTATGATGGGTAAAATTAGAAAAAGACTCACATAAGATAGAAATTTTCAACTGAATCTTGAATAGAATTTGGAATTCCAAAAGGCAGAATGAAGGAGAGCGTTACTGGTACACTTGTTCAGAGATGCAGTCTTTGCAACGACTTGGAGGCAGGTGATGAAAAGTTATATGCATGAGTTCTATAACTGGTCAGTTTGACTGAAGCATAGAATACACAGACATGCCTACAACTTCCCTCAAAGAGAGAATCTCAAGGTATTGGGATTCATCAGCACTGAAAAATATACAAAAAAAAGAGAAATAAATCAACTATATTTTTATAGATAAGAAACAACTGATTACAGATCCTGGGGCCTTTTATAACATCTATCTCCTTATTGTCAAATCAAAGAAAGAGCAAACACCAAACATTTTACCATAGTGTAAAGCATAGGAAATGGATAAAGGAATAGACATCAACATGGATTATCAACATTTACTGTTGAAATTCAAAATAATCACCAGAACTAGGAGGTCAAAAGAGCTGAAAAGCAGGTTTCTATCTCAATGAGTATATCTATAAAATAATTAAAGAGGATTATAGACAAGAATCACACATGACAAGAAGAAACAAGTAAGTTTTAATTTGCACCAGTGAACGAGTTGGCACCAATGACATAACTTACATATATTTGACTTATTAATAGCTATGTAGTTCTCTTTTTCATATCCTCTTACATAAAATAAATTAGCATAGACAATACTCTATTAAATAGTCCAGGTTTTGGAAGGAAATAATAGCATGGAGTTAAGCTTGTAAATGAAAATATACCCACAATCTGATTTCAAGATCTGTATGTTAAGGAAAATAATTAGAAATATATGGGTTAGGATCAAAACCCATTATTTCTCTCAAATTCAGACTATTTTATATTCCAGAGAAATAAGTCTTCTGACAGTGGTGGGGAGTATTACTTTTTTGCAATGCCATATACTTGGAATTATAAGGAACAGAAATTATTTAATTACATATTGTAAAAAACATAGTTTAGAAAAGATAAATCATAAAAATTCCATTCAGACTTCCTAAACGCAATTATAAATTATTTTGAAACTTGTTTCCTTTCCACTAATATTAATGTATTTGATATTTATATAACACACAGAGTTCAATTCTTCATTTACTCATGTGTATGACTCTTAAAGAATTTAACCAATTACTTTAGAGCATTTATTCATTCATTCACTTACCAAATACTTGTTAAATGCTTGCCATTAAGTCTCTGGACTATGTATGCACTGAAAGCTATACATAGATCAGTGAGAAAGAATTTCTGGCTTCAGTAGTTCCCTGTGATAGATAAAAGTGCTATGGGAGTTCAAAAGAAAAACACCTTTGACCCAAACATTAAAGGCTGGCTAGGATTTCAACAAGTAAGTAGGAGTGACAGAGAAGGGGACATTCCAGATTAAGAAAATTAAGTGGGCAAAGAAATTCTCATTTGAGTTTAAGATATGTGAGTGGAAATAATATGACATAAAGCTCTAACTCCGGAATGCAAAGCTGGAAGGATTTCTAAGGACTTTAGATATCATCTATTGTCATCATAAAATCAAAGTAACTTACATAGTTAAAAAAGTGAATTTACTTTTGTATGAAAGTCCAAAACTGTCAAAGAACAAGGAGGAGGAGGAGGGAGATGACAACAACTAGAGGAGGAAAAGAAAGAGAAGGGGAGGAGAAGAGGAGGAAGAAGAGAAACAGAAAGAAGAGGAAAAGAGGAGAAGAGGAAGAGGAGGAGGAAGAGAAAAGGGAGAAGAAAGAGAAGGAGTAGAAGAGAAGTTTGACCACATTGGTGTAGTGGATAGAAAGCTGGTCTTGAAGTCAAGAAGACTAGAGATCAAGTCTTGCTTCTGAGACATATTGGCAAGTTATTTGACTTATCAGTACTTTAGGCAGCTGTGATATGAGTAATATTTACCAGTCTTTTCTCACAACATGTGTTAGACTCACTCTTCCTTCTTTCCTCCTTATAACAATATTTAATTTTCCCTAAAAGAAAACAAAGTGGCCCAGGAACCTGATTAGCCTGTTTCCCTAACACAGCTTTCGGGTCACCTCAGGGCATATAAAGTCCTACATCCCTTCAATCAAGACCTCTCCTAGATGGTGGATTTTTGAAGACCACTTGAGTCAACATTCTTTTCACCATATTGTGACCATCTCCATTTGAGGACGAGAGGCTGAAGAAAGGGAAGCTAAGATCCAGTGTATCTTTACTGTGCTAGGATAACTAGATCTCCTTGTGTTAATCATTTGTATCTCATTTTGTCCCAATACTGAACCTGAAGTAAGATAATGCCAACATGTAAGTCTTCTCCAAGAGCATCTCTCTAAGAATATATGCTGAAATAAAAGTGTCATTTTCAATTATTAGAGGGAATTTCCTGTCCCAATAGAATCTAATGTATAATCCCTATTTTCAGTAGAAGTTCATGCTTGTATTGATCTAGAAAAATCCTATAATTCTATGTGTTTGCTAGTTCTATGATTCTTAAATATCCCCATCTTTCTGTTGAAGTTGTACATTGGTCATACTGAGATTCAGTTCACCAACAATGGTCTCTTTGCTAAATATCTTGGAATTCCCTGGGGTTAACTTCAGTAGCTTGGACATATAAAACTAAACAACCAATCTCTTTCCCCAGCACTGTTGATAATGTAATACAATGTAATAATACAATGATAGATATAGTACAAATTTTATGAGTACAAGACATAGATTATAAGAGATGGTTGTAATGCAAGGCATATGAAGATAGAATGTAGTTTCATGGATAAAATAAATACCAGGAAAGACCACTGAGTAGTATTCCCATTTAATAGGCTCTTTCTGCTTTTGTATTTGTATCCCCAGTGCTTAGCAGAATGTCTGGCACTTAATAGGGACTTAGTAAATGTTTAATGATTGATTGATATATTTTCAAGCTCTGTGCTAAAGACATTGGATATTTAAAAAGCTACATGTTCTTGAACTTCAAAGAAGAGTAAGTATATTTTCCCAAGCTGAGCAAGATAATCAATGAATTCGCAACAGTCCCAAATTAATTTCAAAATACAATATTCACAATGTCGGAAACCATTTTTATATCACAGAGTCAATCCGAAGATGTGCAGACTTTTGTTAGTGTGCTCTTCCAGGGACACCATAGTACCATGGATAGAGTTTTGAACTATTTGTGATGAACTTCAAAAGTTGCTGCACCTGAGTTCAAAACCAAGCTCTACTACTTCTTATCTATATGGCCTTGGAAAAGCTAGTTACTCCTTTAGTGCCTCAGTTTTCTCATCTGTAAAACATATGAGGAAATTACAATAAATATTCTGTAAAGTGCTCTCCAACTCTTATCGATCACATGGAGAGAATATGGCACTCACAATTTTTTTAAAAATGGTAAAACTGCTTTTACATGCAATTGGGAAGAAATAAAATATTATTTATTTAATCATTGATCACGTGATGCTTGGTATGAGACTCTTAGAGGTGAAACTCCCCTCTAAATTTCCTCATCATATAATCAACTCCCAACTTTCATATGGCTCCACATCATTCATTCAAAAATATTTTTTGTGTGTCCTTATTATGGGTAAATCTTTTTTCTACTACAACAGAGGTCAAAGAATATGTACAAAGAATGATTCCTGTGTTGTAGGAATTTATAATTTAGCAAAGAAGAAAGTACAGAAATTTTTTTCTCTAGCTTCAAATAGGCCTGGAGTGCTGTCTGTAGATCTTCTCTGCTCCTTACTTTTTATTGTGGTTTTCTACACTGTAACTATACATACTTTGCCTCTGAGCACCACTGCTTCATTAGAAAGTAAGCCCTTTGAGGGCAAGAATTTTATCATCCATCATCTTTGTTTCCTCAGCTCTTGGTTTGGCGTTTTGCACATAGTCTCATAGATATAAAAGTAGAAGAGATGTCCAAGGCCATCTAGTCCAATATCATCATTTTATAGATGAGGAAACTGAGATTGAGAGAGGTTAAACTCTCTCAATAACTGTGTTATACTCAAAGTCACACAGGTAGCAAGTATCAGAGATGGTATTTGAACTGAGATTTGATGTGCTCATCACAGTGCCTGGCACAAATGATAGTTGTAAAGTGCTCAGCATAGTGAGTAGCGCGTGGTAGATGCTACCTAAATATTGGGGCAGCTAGGTGGCACAGTGGGTAGAAAAAGTCATTTCCCCTTTCTTGCCTCAACTTCCTCATCTGTAAAATAAGCAGGAGAAGGAAATGGAAGATCACTCTAGAATATTTCACAAGAAAACCTCCAAATGGGGTCACAAAGACTTGAACATGATTGAAAGAAATGAACAACAACAAATATAAATGCAAGATGATAATGTTGTTGTGGTTTGTTTGTCTTTTTTTACTGACTCACTGTTTCCACTGTACCACTTTCTCTCCCATAATAGGTGCTTCACAAATGGTTGTTAAAAACAAAGTAGATGTACAAAATCAGCATGATGTGAATGGATAGAGGATACTGATTTTTTTTTTTTACAAAGGATCATAGATCAGGGGATTTAGCTGCAGAGGGAGCTTGACGAGGGTTAAAGCAGCATTCTCAGTACTCCATTCCTAAAATTACAGATTGCAGAGAGTTTCTATCTGTCATCTTTTCCCAACATAAAGCCCAACATAAAACTATTTTTAGTGACTTCCATTTAGAACTATACATGTGACACACAGGGCAGCTAGGTGGTACAGTGGATAGAATGCCTGGCCTGGAGTCAGAAAGACTCTTCTTAATTCAAATCTGGTCTCAGATACTTACTGCCTATGAGACTCTAGGCAAGTCATTTAGCCTCTGCCTCAGTTTCCTCATATGTCAAATGTGCTGGAGAAGAAAATGGCATCCCAACCCACAGTATCTTTGCCAAGAAAACCTAAATGGGGTCACAAAGAATTGACAGACTGAAATACTAAACAACAACATGTGATACATAAAGTATCTTAATAACTTTAAAGCAAGTAGATAATGAATTGAAAGTCTCATCTCTTATCTCCATAGTCAGCACAACTCCAAAAAGAAATGATGAAAACAAGCAAACAAGGCAACATGGTAGGTATTCACCATTCTTTTCCTAAAGAGGAGAGGCCTCTGGAATCTAATCAGGGCCAAAATAACTTGTGTCTAGATGAGAAGGGTTTGAAATTAAGAAAGAACACAGAAAATAAACTGGTAATATTCTCTTATTACTCTTTGTAGATCTCTAATCACCCACTACTCACTTCCCACTCTGTCACGCATACATGAGGAACACAGCAGGCTCTCTCTCAATCTCTCTCTCTCTCTCTCCCCCCCCCCACAAACACACACAAATATAAATTTGAGGACAAGAACCACGTCTTTATTTATTTTCTTAGTATACAATTGTCTATCACAGTTATTTATTCAAAATAAGTACTCAAGAAATGTTAAATCACAACCACTATCTAGTCTGAAGAAAGGAAATGTAGATTCAGAAATTTTAGATTTAGAAATCATAGACTTTGTCTAATCCAAATCACTGGTCTGACAGATGAAGAAATTGATCCCTAAAGCCAAGGGCAGACTCAGGATGTGAAACCAGATTCTATGACTCTAAAGCCAGGGTTCTGATCTCTACAATAGAAGCACATGGCACAGTGGATATGGTATTGGGCCTGGAGTCAAGAAGACTTGGATACAAATTTCACCTTTGTGACCTGTGTCAAATCACTTAACTGTTTTATAAACCTCGACAACTCTTTAGTAATTTTCTAGTAATTCACAAATGGTAGAGAGAGTTCCCACACTGGGACTTCCCCACAAAGACAAAATCACAGACCATTCACCCAGCCAGTATCACAATATAGGTTATACAAGCAGAGCCAGGTTTAATTTCTCTTTCAAGGTCTTTGACTCAATCCATCCAGTGGGTCAAGTTCAAGATTGGATGAGATACTTAGAGACCATAAAATATGTAACTAGGAGAAATGTACTCAACCATCAAAAAAGAATCACTTGTAATACATCAATTCAGATGGATGAGACTCTCCTCTGCCTCCATGGGCAGGAGAACAATATCTCCCACACTGAGCTTTTTATACTTCCAGAGACAAATCAAACCAGTGGTTCAAACTATAATTCACAGGATATGACCTCCTTTTTCCCTTGTAGGGAAACCAGCTCAGCCTATATAAAATAAATAGATAGTGCTCCCACCAAATCCTCTATTTTTTAAATTACAAATATAGAAACTGAGGCTGATATTTTGAATGATTTGCTCAAAGTTACCTGTAAGTGGTAGAACAGGAACTGAATCCAAGATGTTCCAACTCTGTGACTAGAGATCTTTAAACTAGACTCTCTGTTTCTTTTCTTTTATAAATATCTTTAGAAATAAGTCTCAGATAACTAATTGGAAGCAAGTAATTTTGAAAATTAAAATCATAACTGGAAGGGATGGCAAAGAACATCTAGTTGTTCAACTCTTTTTTTTTTGAAAATGTGGGGTCAGAGAGGTTTGGTGACTGGGAATCAAGTAATTACCACCAGTAATGGAGGCTAATTAACATGTATTGAGAGCCTTAGGATTGGCAAAGCATTTAACATTTACTGTTGCATTTAATGCTCACAATAGCCCTGTGAGAGAGGCGCTACTACTATTCCCATTTATAGGTGAGAAAGCTGAGGCAGAGAAAGGTTCTGTGACTTGCCCAGAGATACAGAACAAATCTATGAGGCAGGAATTAAGCACAGGATCTTGACAATGTAGATAACCATGCTAACCATGTTACATGGTAGAGTTCAATCCTCCTAATTTGAAGTCATGTTCTTTCCACTACAGCATGACTAGAATGAACTAAAAAGAATCAATACAGAAAACCGATCAATCATTCAACAAACATTTATTAACCACCTGCAATGGGTCAGGTAATGCGCTAGACACTCAGAATCAAAGACAGGAAAAAAAAGAGTCTTTGAAAGTTTATGTTTGAGTGGAGAACACATTAGATAGATAGATGATACATAGAATAAAAAAAAGAAAGGAAGGAAGAAGGAAGGAACGAATGAACAAAGGAAAAGAGATAGATGGATGATAGAGGGAAACATAAAGAGGAAAGAGATAGATAGGAAAGAGAGAGCTGGCAATGTAGATAAATAGGAAGGAGAGAGAGGGAAAATAGATGGATAGATAGAATGGGTGGATGGATAGATGAGACAGAAGAGACAGATGGATGATAGATGGAAATACAGATATATAGGGAAGACAGATGGATAGATGATAGATAGATAGATAGATAGATAGATGGACAGATAGATGGATAGACAGATGGATAGACAGATGGATAGATAGAAAAGAGAGGACAAAAAATATATATGTAAATATGAAGGAGAGATGGTAATATATATGCCAAACATAATATGTATATGTATAATGTATGTACATGTGCACACATGTCTTTATATATGTGTATATATAGGCATAGTTATGTATATGTGTTACTTCTGTAAGTTCAAATCTGGCCTCAGACACAAAACAGCAATGTGTGTATGCCCATAAATGCATATTCACATAGTATAGCTAATATATAAAAACTAATTCAGGGTAGTTGAAATGACAGGGAGAGCAATAGAAGCCAGGGAGATCAGCTATAGAAAGAAAAAACATAAATCTTGACATTAAAATTAGATGAATGGTTATATCTACTCTTTCTCACTGCCATAGAAAGTTAGGGTCTTATGACTTAAACCAGGAAAGGACCTTCAGAAATCATGTGATCCATCCCCTTCATGACAGAGTGTGTAAAGTGAAGCCCTAGGCATCTGTTACTGTTCAGTTGTATCCAACTCTTTATGACCCCATTTGGGGTTTTCTTGGCAAAGCTATTAGAGTGATTTGCCGTTTCCTTCTCCAGTTCATTTTACAGATGAGGAAACTGAGGCAAACAAGGTTAAGTGACTTGCCTGGGATCACACAACTAAGAAGTCTAAGACCAGATTTCAACTCAGATCTTTCTGACCATAGGCCTGGAACTCTAACCACTGTTCTACATAGCTGCCCAGTCCATGGAGATAACAGACACAGCTAGTAGAGGTGGATTTTGAAATGCTTTCTTTCCTTCCAAATCCAATATTCTCTCCATAATCTGATGACTAGAGACTGCTGTGATGCTTGAATGTAAAGAATTATTTCCTTCTCTGTTTTCAGTCACCTTTTTCTTCAGATTTTATCCAGAGAGAAGCTAATGCTGTCTTCATTCAATTTTACCTCCTTATTCCTTTTCTTCAAGGGTTTGTAAGATAATGAAGCCCTGTTTATCTCAGCTGTCACTTAAAAAGCCTGGGATGGCTCACCTCACCAGTTGCAAAAGGTCATTTTAATTATTTTATCTTCGTCTTTTAAATAGTTCTCCTCCAGGTTGAGAGCTAGTTAAAAGACTAACCTCAATTCTTACTAAATTAAAGGTTCAAAGCCTAAAGCTAATTATGCTGTTTGTGTCTGATTGTAGTGAAGTGACTGTGTACAGCATATTTATAAAACCAGAAAGCCGCTCAATATCTTTGGCAATAAGCAGTGATCTTTTAAAGGAAGAAGGGAGGGAGTAGATAGTGGGAGTGGAAAACTGCAATCAAGTCTATAAATGATGCCCATATCCCCTAGCTTAGAAGAGACACTTAATTTGGTAGTCTTAAAAAGAGACTTCATCCTGCTGCTTCTATAAAGTGAATAGGAAACCTATGACAGTCTGAAAACAGGAGATGACAAATATGAAGGCAAAAACCTATGGAGATTTTAAAAATAAATATCACATTTCAAAAAGGTTTAATTAGCATACCAGACAAGGCTATATCTTTTTGATCTGTAAAATAAAGAAGCAAATGATTATAGAAGAGACAGTCAGGCTATCCTCTGGGTGTGGAGAATTTTCTACAGGTTTATGTACTTTGGGGGATAGAGAACATGCAGCTAGGTGGTGCTATAGTGCACAGAGTGCTAGAGTTGGAGTCAGGAGGATTCATCTTCATGAGTTCAAATCCGAACTCTGACACTGAGGGGAGGGAATTTAAACTGGCCCTAAATAAACGTTTTAAACTTAAGTTTACACAAAATTTAAGATGGAAAAAATTTTAAGTCATTACAAAGTTTTAAAATTTTATCTTTTAGAGGGCAGTGAGGTGGTACAACGCATGGAGCCCTGGACTTGGAATCAAGAAGACTCTTCTTCCAGAGTTCAAGTCTGTCCTCAGACACTTTGTAGTCATGTGACCTTGAGCAAGACACTTATCCCTGTTTGCCTCAGTTTCCTCAATGGTAAGACGAGCTGGAGAAGAAAATGGCAAACCACTGCAGTATCTTCTCCAAGAAACCCCAAATGGGGTCATGAAGAGTCAGACAAGACTGCAAAACAACTGAACAACATAATAGTTCTTCCAACTTATACATCTCTGACCTTCACAATTACTTGAGGTGGCAGCCAGGAGTATTCAAGGTGACAATGGGAATACAAAGGTTAAGTAGGGATCTTCCCATCTGGCAAAAAGGGGCAGAATAAGTTGCAACAAGCTAGAAAGGAGAGCTTTAAAAATTTTGGTTTGGAATAAAGAAAAACTTCCTAGCAATTAAAACTGCAGCAACCCCAACCCCACCCAAAGTTAAAGGCTATGCCTTCTGAGGTGGTGACCATTCTCATAATGGAGGTCTGGATGAACACCTGGGTGTACTGTAGAGGGGTTTCTTATTCATTTATGATTCAGATGAGATGGCCCTTTCAATCAATTTCAATTGACCCATTTCAATTCCAAGATTCTCTGTTGTAAGGGTAGAGTTCATGGAAATATACTCAATTGAGTCGTTGCATCCCACTTAAAGTAAATCATGAGATGCTCAGTCAATCGATCAATCAACCATAGGCTTGTTCAAAATTTCCTTCAAAATGTAGTGTTATTGCACAAGAGAATTTTCAGAAAGGCTAAAAAAAACTTGGCTAGACCCCAAGGGCCGTCTATAAATTGTCAAGCCAGAGAACTGGAGTTATTTGCATTTCCACTTGTCTCTAGAATAGGTTAAAAAAATAAAGTCTTTTTTGTTGTCCTTAACCTTTTTGTCCAGCTACAGAGTTCCCATACTTATTTATATCCAACCAAGTCACTCTTTCATATTCATCCTTAGTTACCCATCGTTGATTCTGTCTTCTGTGCACTGTGTGTGTATGTTTATGTGTATGTGCATATGTAGTTCAGCTAACTTGGTTGATAAACCACCTGTGTAGCCACATTAATTTCTTTAGATACCTCCTTTTTTGTTTCTTTACCAGGATCCTCTTAGGCAGCAAGGTGTATAGAGTAGCAGACCTGATATAAGATTCAAGCAAAGAGACTTAGTAAACCTATTAGCTGTGTGACCCTGGAAAAGTCACTTAAAGGAGGGTTGGGGAACCTGCAGTCTCAAGGCCACCTGTGGGCTTCTAGGTTTGATTCAGTTAATAAATCACACTTGAGGACTGAGAGGGCCACCCATGACTTAACCTCCCTACCTTAGGTTCTGTAAAATTGAGATTATAATGCCACATCTTTCAGTTGTAAGGATAAAAGAAGTATTATTTGCCAAGTGATTTGCAAATCTTAAAGCATTATATAAATGCTAATTACTGTTTTTGTTCCTACTGCTGGTTGTTGAAGATCTGTCAATAGGATTTTGTTCCCAAAAGCTCCAGATCTCTCCTCATCTGATTCTGGAGAATCTTAGTTCATTGTACCTTACCTCTTATCCTAGAAATCTTTGAAAAAATCTGCATTATCATTTTAAAAATCCAAATCTAGGATATGACTCAGGCAATCCCCAGCAATTTTTTTATCTTCATTTTCCCTGAGAGTCTATAAGTTCTCTGAAGATAGATTATACCATTTTTGGGATTCTGTCTTCAGTATCTAGAACTTTGGTTGTTCAATCATTTCAGTTCTGTCCAACTTTTCATGATTCCATTTGGGGTTTTCTTTACAAAGATACTGGGGATGGGGGAGTTGTCATTTCCTTCTCCAGCTCATTTTACAAAGGAAGAAACTGAGGCAGAGTTAAGTGACTACCCCAAAGTCACGCCGCTAGTAAGTGCCTGAGGCCAGATTTGAACACAAAGATAAGTCTTCCTGATTCCAGGCCTGGCATGCTGTCTCCACTGTGCCACCTGGCTGCCCCAGTACCTAAAACAGTATCTGTCAAGTTGGAAATATTTAATAAATGCTTATTGGGTGATTAATTCACCTAGCATAAATTCTAAAATGTCAAGTTAGTTTCCTTTCAAGGTTGCCAACATTTATACTTTAGCTAACAGTTCTTCCTTTTTGATCACAATCTTGTCCAAAATAGAAGGTGCCTGTCTTCCTTTACCTTCTGAAGAACAACTAATTAGCAATATTGTAGCTAATTACCTA
The DNA here is from genome assembly GCA_028658325.1 of Potorous gilbertii. Lineage (NCBI taxonomy): Eukaryota > Metazoa > Chordata > Mammalia > Diprotodontia > Potoroidae > Potorous > Potorous gilbertii. The sequence continues at coordinate 218,855,230 of CM053770.1, forward strand.
GTAGAGCATTGAATGTCCAGTGCGTGTGTGTGTCTGTGTGTAAAGATGAGGAAATTACCAACTGTTGTGGATTTTTGGTTCATAAGAAATGAAAATGATTTCAGAAGTAATTTTTATGTATAACTGTGACCATATGGCAGCTAGGGGGTGAAATGGATAGAGTAACAGACCTGGAGTCAGGAAAACCAGAGTTTACATCTAGCTTCAGATACTCACTAGCTGTATGACTCTGTGAGAGTCACTTAACCCTTTTTGCCTCGGTTTCCACATCTGTAGAATGACCTGGAGAGGAAATGGCAAATCACTCTAGTATTTCTGCCAAGAAAACCCCAAATAGCGTCTAAAAGAGTCAGACCCTACCAAAACAACTCAGCAACAAAAACAACAACTTGTCTATAGTTGTCTATCTCTGTATCCACAGAAATAGAGATACCTCATGATGTAATACCTAGAGCATCTGCTTTAAAATCAGAAAGACATAGATTCTAATCTCCCATCAGGCACTCACCAACCATGTGACTATTAATAAGTCATTTAACCTTATAATACTCTTTTCTAAGACTATGAATTGGAGAGAAGGTACCAATGTCCATTGATAAGAAAAATGTCCTCACTTGGCAGTTCCCCAAAATGAGAAATTCACAGGTCTAGTCCCTCTATACATAGACTCTTTTCCTTCACATTTAGATTTCCAACATTCAAGAATTTGAGAACTTTATAATAATAGAAATGTGTTGCACACAGCATCTGCTGTACTCTGTGCCAATGGGAGATACCATCTAGACAGAAAATAATAGGATTTTCTCAGTTACAGGAAAACTGTAATGTGCTAGAGAGACCTGGGAATTCCTGACTGCTATTATATGGCTTTGCTAATGTAGACAATGCCTTCAGATGAATTTGTTGTTGCTCAATCATTTCAATCATGTCCTATTCATGACTCCCTCTGGGGTTTTCTTGGCAAAGATACTGGAGTGGTTTGCCATTTCCTTCTCCAGCTCATTTTACAGATGAGGAAACTGAGGCAAATAGGGTTAATTGACTTGTCCAGAGTCACCCAGCTAGTACGTTTCTGAGGTCAGATTTGAACTCAGGAAGAGAAGTCTTCCTGATTCCAAGCCCAGTCTTCTGTCCACTATACCACCTAACTGTCCTCTAATTTTCAAACTTTGCAATGGCTTAATTCAAGATTATTTCCATCTTTCATCTGCCTAAATTTAAGCTCAAAACATTTGTGTCGAACCCACTGCAAATGTCCTCAACTCAATAAGGTCTTAGAGAGCTCCTCTACCTCTCCTATAATGATTGCTCTTCACTCAGCTCTCCTCTAGTATTTTAGGTCTAGGTGATTCATTTGGAATCTAATATATGCTACCCTGTGAGTATTTGGTTAATTAACATTTAATACGATGTAATTCTCTCAAAGGCAGGGACTTTATTTATCATATTTATGCCTATAACACCACATAGAGCAACTTACAATCAACCAGTCAATTTACAAGCCTTTATGAACCTACCTCTTATGTGCCAGACACTGGAGTAGGCACTGAGAACAGAAAGATTCTGCCCTCAAGGAGCTTATACTGTATCACTGAACCAGCAGTCATGAAGACCTGTTTTCACATCGGTCTCAGATATTTATTGACTGTGTGACCTTGGACAAGTCATTTCACCTCTGTCTGCCTCGATTTCCTTATCGGCAAATTAATTATAATAATTTCACCTACCTCCTAGGGCTGTGGCAAGCATGAATGAGCTAATAACTGTAATGCACTTCGCACAGTGCCTGATACATAGTGGGTACTATATAAATGTTTAGTATTATTATAGATAATATGTGCATACATGCACATATATTCAAAATATATAGCTAGTATTTTGTAGTGTTTTAGGATTTGTGAAATGTTTTGCACATTTTATCCTTGTGACTATCCTTGGAGGTAGGGAGATATTATAGGATTATAGGATTATAGGAAATTGCATTAAGACAATGACTAAGCAACTTGTTCTGGGTCATAAAGGCAATAAGTGTTAGAAGCACGATTCAAAAATCTATCTCTCAGAGCTGGTGTGAGGGTCAAATAAGCAGTAGGGAAAAAATAAAAAAATGAATAAACAAATTAATTAACAAATAAATATATAATAATTATATAACATTGTTTATAATTATGTATGTTATATATTATATATAATAATTACATAATACTATAAATATATATAACATAAAGATATAAACTTCCAGGGAGCAGAACCAGTATGGCAGAAAAAGCATTCAGGAGAGTTTTTCCAATGTTTTTATCCAAACAACTTTAAAATAATACCTCAAATCAAATTCTGGAGTGGCACAGCCAACAAAAGATCAAGGCGAAACTTACCTCCAGCCTAAGGGAAGTTAAAGGGATAATTTAGATTACATGAAATTGAAAAACTTTTGCACAAATAAAACTAATGCAGCCAAAATTATAAGGAAAACAGGAAACAGGAGGAGGTGGGGATTTACAGCAAATCTCATTGATAAAAGTCTCATTTCTCAAAATTAGCAGCAATTGAGCCAAATTGTAAAAATAAGAGCCATTCTCCAGCTCATAAATCCAGGTGCTTCATTTCAAATCCTACAATAGGATATATTAGAACATGTATGTATTACTATAAGGAACCTCCTTATCCCAGTGCACATTGTGATTTAGAATCTTCACATAAAGCATTTGGAACTTATAATCTTGGTAAATTGGGTGAGTCCTTATCTAAAAAAAAAAATAAGAAACCATTAATGGTAATAATTGGAAATGAATTTCACTGTAATTTGTAGAGTTGATGAACAGAATAAAAAATAGATTATAGAGTTTATAATTGGAAAAGATCCCAGAGGTCATGTGATACAATCTCCTTCTTTTGTAGATGGCAAAATTGAGGCCATATTCAGTGACTGGTTAAATAAACTGAGGACAAGTGATTTTTCCAAGAACACACATATGGTAAGACTCACAAGTAGAATTTGAATCTGCGTTTTCTGACTCTTGCATCAGTATTCTCACTAAACTAAGTCATGTTACCATGTTATCTTTCTCAATATCTCTCCCACCTTTCTTCTCTCTTCTGTCTCTCTGTCTCTCTGTCTCTGTCTCTCTCTCTGTCTCTCTGTTTCTCTCTCTCTCTCTCTCTGTCTCTCTGTTTCTCTCTCTCTCTCTCTCTCTCTCTCTCTCTCTCTCTCTCTCTCACTCACTCCCTCTTTCCCACCCCTCTCTTTTTCTTCCATATTCTGGGTTCTTACTTTTCACTCCTTTGATTGGAGCTATACAGTCAACCTGGGCTATTCAGTGGTTAATGGGCCAGTTGCTTGAGATCAAGAGAATTTCTTCATTGTACCAAGGAGGAAACTGACTACTGAGAATCAGGAACAAATGGCAGCCAGAAAGCAAAGGGTCAGAGGAAAGCAACCCCTGTGGTGGCAGAGTACACAGGAAAGAGGGGCAGTCAGGCAGCGCCAGCCGTTGGAGGACGCAGGAAGTGGGAGAAAGGAGCTGAATGGAGAGATAAGCAACAGAAAAAATGAGAAAAATGAGATCCAGGCAGAAGTGGAGCCCAAATCCAGTGATGGTGGTAATCAAGGGCAGTAGCAGCTCCAGGGGAGCTCCTTTTTGCAGTGCAGCAGGTTAGCTCATCCTCTGGTCATGCTCCTTCTTGCTCTATAAAGGAAAAAATTGTCAGGAACCTAGGGAGACACTAGACCACAAATAACCCCAACTCCAATCTTGGTAGATGTAAGAACCACTGGGTATGGATCACTTCCTATGTATAAAAGCATTTCCTTGGGTCTTAAAAAAAATCCCTTAGTCTAAGCTTGGGGTGTTTGTTTCCATGTCATAACAATAATTAATGAAAGCAAAAATATTATATAGCAAATATAGCAAAAATAATATTATTTACATGTAGTTTTAAGGTTGCAAAGTCGTCTCAAATTCATTTGCTCCTCATGACTGTGTTAATCTTATTATCATTTACAGATTAGAATACTAGAAGAGAGTCACTTTCCAAGGACCAGTAAGTGTCTGAGGTACTGGTTAAGTAAAATGAATATACTTAGGATTGTTTTGAGAATCAAATGGAGTAATCATTGGGAAGGACTTAGCCCCAGTCTCTGGCACATAGTGAGCTTCATATAAATGTTAGTTACTGTTATTAATGTTAGTAGGATTCAAACTCAGTTCTCCCAGACTCAAGGTCTGCTGTGCCAATCACACCTTAACAATCCTAGCTGCTGTCCTCGTAGCCTTCTCAGCCTCTACGATCTCCATACGTGACACATTCCACCACAAACAAGGTACTGTGTTCTATTAAATAGCTACCTGTTTATTTTCTTATCTATGATGTAGGGTAAGAGTGTGTAACCTATGGTCTATGAGTTTTTTTATTTAAAAAAAACAACAATTTAATAGCTGTAATAATGTAATTAGTTTTCTTTGGAATTTTGAGCATTTTGTTTTGTGAATTTGTATATACATAAGTGTGTTTGTGTGTGTATATATATATATGTATGTCTGTATATATGTGTCTGTTTATATACATGTGTGTGCATATATACATATATATAATATATGCATGCTTATATATAGTATGTGTATAAATAGATATACCTATATTTGTGTCTATATCTACATATATATCTATACCTATCTATGGCACTAGATGACAGACAGACAGACAGACAGATAGATAGACAGACAGATAGATAGATAGACAGACAGACAGATAGATAGATGCTCTAAGAAGGGTTCTGTGGACTTCACCAGATTGTCAACATGGTTTGAGACACAAGAAAAGGTTGAGAACTCCTGATTTTAATCCCATGATGTTAGTCGCCTATGAGACTCAGAAACTTTTAAGTGCCTTGCCTGAGATTACCCAGCTAGTATCAGGAAAGGACTTGAAATTCAATTTAATAGAAACTTACAAAGTTTATGACACTATGCTAAGGTAGATACTGGGCATGGAAAGATAAAAATTACCTGTTCCTCTCCCCCTCCAAGGAATTTATTTCTGGAAAGGATAAATGAAAAAGCATTTATTGAGTAATAATATGTGACAGGAACTGAACTGCTTGCTAGTGAGAAAATCACAAAAATGAAGATAATTCCTATCCTCAGGGAGCTTACTTTCTAATGCATAGAGAGGAATAGTGGCTAGAGACTAAGATTTTAGTCTATGGATATATATATTCTGTGTACATAAATATATATGCATATCACTAAGTCTTGGTTTCTTCCTCTAGAAAATAAGGCAGCTAGGTGACACAGTAGATAGAGTGGCTGGCCCAGAGTCACAAAAATCTGAGTTCAAATGTAACCTTAGATACTCCTACCTGTGTGACCCTGGGCAAGTTACTTACCCCTCTTTGCCTCAGTTTCCTCACCTGTAAAATGAACTAGAGAAAGAAATGGCAAACCACTTTGCCAAGAAAACTCCAAATGGGACCAGAAATGACTGAATGGCAATGATAACAACAAAACAAATTGCTGTCAAAGGAACTTTATATCTAACTCAGGTATGTTTTCCTGGAGGCAAAGCCCCAGTGAAGGATTTTTCAGGCTAAAGAGATTTTAAGAGTATTCCAGTGAAAAGAATGTAAGGATGTGGAATGGGAGGTTCTAAGACCAAATATTAGTTTTCTCAACCTGGGAGCCTCTGTCCCTCATCCATAAAATCAGAATGTGACTGAATGACCACTAAGGTCCCTTACAGATATAAATCTGTAATCCTATTATTTTGCTAAAACTTAGAAATACAAGAATTTTACCTTTTTTCTCTTCAAGTGCTTCTTTCTGTCATGGACCACGTCCTCCTCCATTGGCAGGCACAGGTTTTGGAAGGATGCCAATTAAGTCTTATCAAAGAAGGAAGTCCTGTGGGTCCTTAAAGGCAGGAAGCTGTTTCTTATGCTTGGACACCTCATTACAAAGAAAGGCAGCCAACTTGTTGATTGATAAATACTCTGTGATAAGCAACCCCTGAGTTCTAAAGCTTTCTGTTAGGCCTTGCGGAATTAAGCAAACAAATTCCTTGCTTGCAAAATATTCTCCATGAAAGAATGGGGACCTAAGGGAGATTCAGAAGGAAAACTAGCACCATATGGACTGTCTGATTCCCCTTTTTGTGTCTCTAATTCTAGCTGTTTCTAGTCATTAAATTCTGCAATTGTTAAGACTGGTCTAACTTCATGGCATTATTAATTCTCATCCACTTCAAGAAAGATGCCATCAGAATTTCAGTTACTGAGAAAGTTGAAAAAGTGAGGTGAGAAGACCAGAGGATGTCCAGGCCTTGAGCACAACCACTTTGCCTTCTGGGTCTTTCCAAGAGACTAACTCCAAAGCTTTTGTAATTAATTCAGTGCCAAATGCCTGGCAACAACTGGAGAGATGCAAATACGGTTATATTTACCATTGAACAAAGATCAAAAATAATCTCTTTCGTTTGGTCTTTAAATCCCTTTACAACCTGGTCTCAACTTACCTTTTCCAGTGTTCTGGAAGTCCTTCCTTAATCCCCTCCATGTACCTTACAACCCAGCAACACTGGTCTACTTGGGGTACCCTCCACCCCAATTCCTTGCCTTTTCATAGACTATCCCCTATGCCTGAAATGCTTTCTCTCTTTATCACAATTTTTGTTTGTTTGTTTCTCCATCTGGCTTTCTTTCAGCTCAAATGCCAACTCCTACAGAAGCAGGTCTTTACATGAATCTCCCTCCACACTCTGCCATCAAGTACCTTCCCTTTGAAATTAGATACTTTTTATTCTGCATACATTGTGTGTGTTCTTTATATAGATAGGTACACATATACATATGCACATACACATAAAAATATAAATATATGTGTCTGTGTGTGTATCTTTACATTTTCTCTCCCCTACTAGATTAAGTTTCCTTGACGACGGGGATGGATTTTAACTTTCCTCAGCATTTAATACTTCTGACAGGTGTCTGTTATCCAGTCATTCCAATCATGTCTGACATTTCCTGACCCTAGTTGGTGTTTTCTTGGCAAAGATACAGGAGGAGTTTGTCATTTCCTTCTCCAGTTCATCTTATAGATGAGGAAACTGAGACAAACAAGGTTAAGAGACTTGCCAAGGGTCATATATCTAATAAATATCTAAGGCTAGATTTGAACTCAGATCTTCCTGACTCCAGGCCAGGCACTCCATCCACTGTGCCACCTAACTGCCTTCCTACAGATAGTAAGTGCTCAATAAAGGCAGTGACTCCCTATTACATCTTTGTGGCATTCAAATCCCTTCAAAATTCCCTCCCATCTTTCCAGTCTTCTTACATATTACCCCTCACTAAGATATTGTGATAAGACTTAATCCTGAAAGGGCCAGGGTCTCCCATTGCCTCCTGGGCCATTTCCAGTCATCCTGATGAATATCAGGCCACTGGACCCAGATGGCTCAGGAGAAGAAAGTGAGATTGGTGACCTTGCACAGCCCTCCCTCACTCAAATCAAAGTCAACTACAAGTCATGTCATCGTCTTGATGTCATTGTCCTCTTCAAGAGTGAAGGACAAATACACTAAGTATTTTCTACTCTAGTGACACTGGTCTCCTTTCCATTCCATGAACAAGACATTCCCTCTCTCATCTCTGAACATTTTCTCAGGCTGTACCCAATGCCCGGAATGTTCTTCCTCATTTCTCTCTCCTGACTTCCCTGTCTTTTTTTGAGTCCCAAGTAAAATCTCATCTTCTACTAGGTCTTTCCCCATTCCTCTTAATTCTAGAACCTCCCCTCTGTTCATTTTCCCCCCATTCATCCTTTTTATGTATTATTTGTACATATGTGTCTAATTATTGCCTCTCTCATTGGATTGTGAGTTCCTTAAGGGCAGGGACTGTCTTTTGGGTTTTTTTTGCCTTTCTAGCACTTACCACTGTACCTAGGCGTATGTTAGGTGTTTAATAAATGTCACCTGACTAACTTTCTATGGACTCACCAAAGAGAGACCAGTGCAGACATGTAAATGAATGTATTTTGTGATGTAAATACATGCTTTTTGCTTGTGTATATGCATTTATATGTATACATACATACATGCATATGTGTATTTCTGAGAGAGACAGAAACAGAGACAGAGAGCGACAAAGAGAGATACATGAAACTCTCTGAAGCAATGCAATTTAAAATCTTAGGGTTACCTATGGCATTGAGGAATTAAGTGACTTCCCTATGGGTCTTCATACAGTTAGCATATATTAATATACCAGAAACCAGAAAATCTACACTCAAGTCTTCCTGATCCCAACTGACTCTCATCAGACATACTGTATCTTTAAAAAGTTGTCCATCTTTTTCCAGTATAATGAAAATAATAAATCATGCCCTAAAATGAAGCTAAATGAATTGCATTTCTAGCCCTATCTTTTTCTCTGATGTCTATCCTTAACTAATGCTGATTTAGTGGCCCTGAGAAGTGATTTCCTCAAATACATCTCATAGTATCATTAGAAAAAATACAGCAATGAAATGGACTTCTCTTTCTTTTCAGTTGCCAATAGGGTAGCTGGACGGGACTTTGAATCAAGCTCACTACTCCACCATTTGTAATACTCACACACTAGTTGGTTATAGCCTATAGCATAGAACTAGTTTGCATATAGCAGGGCAATGAAAGGTGACAACTGAGCAAGCAAGCTATTAAATTGCTTCCTTAGCCTTCCCATGGCTGCAATTAATGCAGGCAAATAATTTAACAGCTGTTAAGATGAGGCTGCTTGGGATCACCCAGTATATTTACCCCAAGTGGTAGATGTGGCTTGGATATAGACCTTCTCTCTGTCTTGTACTACGTCACTGGGATTTTGGATTAGTGAAAACAGTGTGTTTCCACAGTACAATTATCTTTTCAATAGGAAACATCATAATTCCCTGCTAAGAGGAAAGGAAGCCCTGGCAGAAGAGAAGGAGCATGACTCTGAAGTGATATTATTCATGCCTCAGCACCCAACAAGTCCATGAGGGTGCCAGGGGAGTGATCAAGGTAGCTTTTTCTATCCTCACTGCCATGGGGTGTTAATACTCAAACCATTAAAGAGGAGATAGGACAATTAAAGACATCAGGGAGAAAAGAGAAAAGGGAATGAACTTCAAACAGGTTTTTTTTTTTAAAAAAAAGCATCTAAACTAGAGGCTGACTGTCTAATAAACATTTATTTTTTTTTCTTCTTGAAGGATATATATATATATATATATATATATATATATATATATATACATAATCTTGAAGGTCTATATCAGGGACTTTCTTGGAAGGTGGGTAGATTAAAGAGAGGGCATCATATCTGCAAAGTACTTGATTTTGGAACCAACTTTCTTTTCCTTTTTTGGTAGGGGAGGGCAGATGGGAGAAGGGTGAGGTTCCCAAAAAAACACTCATTCCTTTCTGCCATAAATACGATTTTTTCCCCCTCCTCTACCACCACCATCATCAAGAGACCTTATGAATCAAAGCTTTCTAGCCCATGATCCATCTCCAAAGCAGGAATGAAATCATTGGTGGGCAGGTAATGGAACACTGCCATCTGCAAGAAGAAAAAAAGAAATAAGGGAAAATAGAAACTCATCATGAATCTGAAATGGGGAGGGAACCTTCCTTCTAATGTATACTATTCAGAAACCATTTGGCAATATGCCATGTCAATCATTCTGTTTACAGGAAAATTATGTTTTAAGTGTAAGGGGAAAATGGAATAAATGGAGGGTTGTTTTTGTGTGTCTTTTCCCTCTCCCTACATACACACTTAATGGAGAGAAAGATAAGGGAATAATCTTTATTTTGTGCTTAAGTGGAATGATTGTAGAAAGGAAATGTGTTCACCCACTGAAAGAGAAATCGGCTTTTCTTCTCTGAGAAAACTAACCAGAAGAGTATTTCAGACTATACAAACGCTCCTTCTTTCATATGTTGAGATGTTGATATGGATCTTGGCTACAATTGGGCCATCACATACCTGGGTGTTCCTCTGTAATAATGAGGACCTGTCCCACTACCCTTCATAAGATTTAGAGGGTAAGGGACCCAAGAGACCATCAGTTTCATTTGACAAAGTAAGAATTGAGGACAGGAAAGATTAAGTGATTTACTCAAGTTCACACTGACAATAATGAAGTTGAGTCAGAATTTGAACCCAAACCTTCTTTCAGAAGGGCATAAATGTGAAAAATGGTAAGAATTTTCTTAAGCCCATATCTTGCCATTTTTGGCTCTATCACAGCTCACATCCTCCTTGCTTAATTAATTAGTTGTTGGAAAAAATCATAGATTAAGTAGTTTTTCAACTATTTGGCACAGTAGATGGATTCTCAGGTCTAGAATCAGGAAGACCTGAGTACAAATCAGAACTCAGACATTTACTAGCTATGTGACCCTGGACAAGTCACTTAACCTTGTTTGCCTTAGTTTCCTCACCTATAAAATGAGCTGCAGAAGGAAATGGCAAACCACTCCAGTGTCTTTGCCAAGAAAACCCCAAACAGCATCATGGAAAGTCAGACAAGACAGAAAATGTCCCCAAAACAATCACAAAACAAATATAAAATCACAAAATTTGAGTGTTGGAAGGGACCTCAGTAGCCACAGTTCAATTCACCCCTGAAAAGAGAATTCCCACAGCAACACATCTAACAAATGAACTTTGCTTGAAGACCTCCAGAGAGGGAGAACTCACTACCTCTCAAGGTTCCCCATCCTACACTGAGAGCTCTCACTGGGAATGAGTTTCATTTTTGTTTTTTGTGGGGGAGTATCTTTTGTTTTGGTTTGCTTTTTTAGGCAATTGGGGTAAAGTGACTTGCCCAGGGTCATCCAGCCAGTAAATATCTGAGATGGGATTTGAATTCAGGTTCTCCTGACTCTAGGTTTGGTGCCCTGTAGCACCTAGCTACACTTGCTTTTTCTCTTTAAAGCAATCTTAAATTTGCTTCTTTTTCTCTTGTACCCATTGCTTCTAGCTTGCCTTCTGCGGGCCAAGCAGAACAAGTGAGAAGCCTGACTCTAGTCAGGGATGATCTGTATTCAAATACCATCTCTGATGCTTGCTACTTGTATAAACCGAGACAAGTCACTGAATTCTCTGGATCTGTTTGCTCATCTCTTGAAATGGAGACAGTCTGGGAGTCACTTAATGGTCTCTGGGTCCCTTCCAGAACAGTAATTACATGACCCTACCTAGTCTCACTTTTCCCTTACCTTTTTCCCATTAGATTATAAACTCCTTAAAGGTAGGGACTGCCTTTTACTTTGGGGGCGGGCGTAATATCCCCAGGACTTAGCACAGTGTCTGGCACATACTAATCCTTTAATAAATATTGATTGACTGACTTCTCCAATCCTCAAACACAGCTCTCTTGTACCATTGATCTACTAGTTCCTCTTCTCTAGACATACATCTCATTACTACCACTGGCCCTCTGATGGTGTGGACCCAAAGGCCTTTCACCATTCTCCTCCTAAAGTTCCATTCCTCCTAAAGCTACCTGGAATAGAGCATACTACTCCATATGCTGTGTAACCAGCACAGGTCATAGAACTAAGTTTCTTAAAAAGGAGTGTTGAATTGTTTTAATATTTTGATAACTGTGTCCTAATAGAATTGTTTCCTTTTATATTATTCTAGATGTTATCTTATGCATTTAAAAACATGTATCTGAGAAAGGGTCCATAGCTTCACCAGAATGCCAAAGCATCCAGGACACAAACAAAAATCAATTTTTTGTTCATCAAAGTGATGTCTCTCAAGACTACATGCGACTAAATTAAATAAAAAATAAAAAATGAAATAAATTTAAAAAATAAAATAAAAACTAATAACTTGAAAAACTTTTGTTAATCTTTGTTAACTATTTTACAAGCATAGGATAAGGTCCAGAGCAGTGAAATTATTTTTTCAGATGGTCAATAGCAGAGTCAAGATCTTTTACCTGTAATCCAGTGCTGTTTACACTAGCCAACACTGACTTTCATTATAAGCAACCTGGAACAATATATAGTAGCTAAGGGAACAAAGAATATTTTAGAACCAGGGGCATAAAATTTTATTTAATAATTGTAATTAACTTGTCTCCAACATCCTATAGCCTATTAAACTGTTGCCCTTTCAATTGCCTATTATGAAATTTGTTACACACATACCAATCTATGACACACATATACACATTTGTATGCCTGTCTATATGCACAAATATATATGTATGTGTATATAGGTCTGTGTGTGCATGCATTTAAGTGTGGGTTAATGTATGTGGGGCTATCTACATGTGTATATGTTTATATACATGTTATCCAGATTGTTGTGTTTGTCCTTCGTTGCTGAAGAAGACCACGCCATCAGAAAAATGATGACATGACTTGCACTTCACTTTGTCTTAAGTAAGGAAGGTCTGGGCAGGTCACCAGCCTCACTTCTCCTCCAGAGCCATCTGAATCCAGTGACCAGATATTCATCAGTATGGCTGGAGGTGACCCCGGATGCACTGGGAGACCTTGGCCTTTTGGGTTAAGGCTTTTCAGGTGCTGACTTAAATTGAGGTAATGCCCATTCAATGAATAGGCCTCTAGTCATATCTCATTCAACGTGACTCCATGAAAAATGTCCATGGGGTTTTCTTCGTAAAGATACCGGAATGGTTTGCAATTTCCTGTTCTAGTTTGTTCCCATTTTGCAGATAAAGAACTGAAGGAAATAGAAGTTAAGTGATTTGCCCAGGGTCACAGTTAGTGTTTAAGGCTGGATTTGAACTCAGATCTATCCTCCTGACTCAAGGTCTGATTCTCTATCCACTGAGCCTGTGCCACCTTGATGTATATATGTATACATATAAACACATACATATACATTCAACATATACCTACGTATTTATATGCAAATACGTATTATGCATGTATGCTGATATGTTTATGTTTATTCATACATGTGTAAATATATGTATACATATCTATATCCATATGCATATAATGCATGTGTATACATATAAATATTTTTGTGTATGTAGTAATTAACATATGTTGAATGAATTGCCAGACAGGACTGAGGTCCTCCCTACCATGCTCCAAAGTTTGAATCGCATATTCTTAGTAAGTACTGGTGGGTCAGAAGTGTTGTTTTTTTTCATGGTAGGGGGCCTCTCTCTTTGATGGAATTCTTGAGCAACAGAGTCAAGTGTATGACATGAATTGAATGTTGATATCTTGAGTCTGAAGACTCATAACCCACATTGGCTTTGTGCCTTTGTAACTGAGATCACTTCCTGCGTGTGCCCAAAAATTATTTCTCATCAATATTAATGTGACAGTGAAATGCAGAAAGGAAATTCAGTGGTCAAATACTTTAGCCTCATGTTCCCAAGGGACAGACTTTCACTTACCAGTTAGTCATGGCTTCATTTATCTTAGTTTGGATTTTCCTCTTCAAGGTTGAGAGGAACGATTTAAGTTAATGGCATAACACTCAGTAGGACATTGAAATGTTCTGTGAAAGAGATCTCTGTCTTACTAACATGTGATATTACACTGTACTGGAATTTTTCATCTGTGCCATTAATAATTCTTTAAGTTAAGGTTTTCAAAATGGACTATAATAACTTCTTTTAATAATTAAAATATTTGTGCCTTATTTGAGAAAGATAATATTTCATGACGCCCTGAAGAGTTTGTGAAGTCCGTTGGGCAAAACACTAACCTTCGTGTCAGAGTAATAACTTCTTAGGTACTTCGTGGCTTAACTAATAAATTTGTTTTTTGTTTTTTGTATTAGATTTGAATCAAAAGACAAATTCAAACTAAGTTATTTTTTCCTATATCTATTATGTTGTGGACATGTTGAATTACTTTCGTTTTCCCCAAGAAAGTATGCATGCCGATGTATCCCTATACATGCTGATACTTGGGCTCTGGTGAGTAAATTACCTTCAACTCTCATAATGCTCCTGTCAGGGGGATACAAATTACCCTGGAGTTTCATTTACTAATGAGATTGTAGAGAATGGAGTAGAGCTGGTTACATTTTATCTTATTTTTCCTGTAGCTACATAAACATTCTTCTTCCTAGAAAAAGTGAACTATTGTTAATAAGTGTGCAAAGATTTTAAAAATCTGTTTCTCTGTCTTTCTCTCTCCCCCTTCTCTTTCTGCCCTCTCTCTGTCTCTGTCTCTATCTCTGTCTGTGTGTCTCTCTCTCTGTCTGTCTCCCTCCCTCCCTCTGTCTCTCTCTCATTCTGTCTCTCTCTGTCTCTCTGTCTCTCTGTGTGTGTGTCTCTCTCTCTCTCTCTCTCTCTCTCTCATTACACAATTGCCTTACTCATCATCCTCATTTCCTTTTTCTGTTCCACACTACCATACTAAAACAAATATCTGCTCCAAGCTCAGTTAACTTGAATGCATAGGTTGAAAATACACACTGAAGCAGACAAATTTAGAACAGAATGCTGTGCTCAGTACTGCATATGTCCTTTTAAGAGCTACATTGTCAAAGCATGTCCAGAACAGGGAAACCAAAATTGGAATAAAGCTCAAAACAGTGTCATGCAAGGCTTGGCAGGTCGATCTGGGTGAGAGTGCTTGGTCTATATAACAGAAGTCTGTGGGGAGAAATGGTCTCTGTCTTCAAATATTTCGGAGGGGCATCACATAGAAGGAGGAATACACTTGTCATATGGCATTCCAAAGACCAAAACTAGAGTTAGTGGGTAAAAGTTTCAAGATGTGGATATAGGCTGGGAACTTTCCATCTGTCAACAATGTACCAGACTGCCTTAAAAGGCTCCTTCATTTTTGAAGAAGACCATGACATCAGGAAGGTGATGACATGGCATGGAAGTTAATTGTATTTAAGAGAGGAAGACTCTGCAAAATCACCAGTCTCACTTTCTCGTCCAAGAGTCATCTGGGTCCAATGACCAGATATAGATCAGGATGACTGGAGATGACCCAGGCTTTAGAAGGTATTCATTGAGCACACTATTACATTGTTTGAGGAGTGTGTCATCATATGCTATCATGTGGGTCACTTCCCTACAAGGCTGTATTCACACTTTCCGGGTCCTGGTTCCCTCCTAGGACCCTAATCTGAGAGATCTGGAGAGGCATAAGGCTGGGAGTGAATAGGATACTACACTTGAAGTTAGTTAGAAAGACCAGGGTTCGGGCGAGGTACCTGATATTTACTGGCTATGAGACCCTAGGCAAATCCCTTACCTCGCCATGTCTCACTCTCTTTTTCCATAAAAAGGGAATTAGACCTGTTGACCTCTAAAGTCCCTCCCAGTTTTAAATCTATGAACCTATGATCTCTAATGTCCATTCCAGAGCAAAGATTCAGTATTTTACAGTATTCCAACGTAGGAGAGTTAGAGGATTTTAGAATTCCTGAGTCAATGCCGTTCTAACTATTCAAAGACCCAGTCCAGAGTATTTGACCTTGCAGAGCAGTGCAAAAGGGGACCTGCCTCGTGGAAAAGTGAGTTTAGAACCTATTTCAGATCTTCAGGAAGAATGGAAAAGACCCCTTATAAGTGTTCGAAAGGACATTCTTGTACAGGCAAATGGGATGGAAGGATAAGAGGACTTCTGAGATCCTTCTGACCCAAATCTTTAGACAATGCCTTTCTGTTGTCACACAGCATGATGATATCATTTAACTTAATACAGGAAAGGACTATAGAAACCATCCAGGGCAACTTTGTCATAGATAAGGAAACTGAGGCCTGTAGGAGCCACATGACTTGTCCAAGGAGACACAGGTATGAAATTTAAAAAATCAAAATTCAAGCCAATTCAAGTCACATATTTATTAAGTGCTTTCTATGTAAAATACTCAGAATTAAAATTCTGTGAAATAGTAATGACAATAGTATTATTGCATCAATTAGTATATGGAAAACATTTCACAAAACTAGCAGTTCTCTATGACTGCTACTTATTGTTGATATTTTTATGAGGATGATGTACTAGATACTATATTAAGTATTGAGAATACAAAGAAAGAGAAGGACAGTCCTTGCTTTTGAGGAGTTCACAGTCTAATGGGGACAATAACACCTTAAAAAAACTATGAATAAACAGGACATTTCACATATATACATGTATGTGTTCATATTTGCACACATGTATGTGCATGTGGGTGCATGTGGATGTGCATACACAAAACATACATGTGTATCTATATACCCGCATACACACACAGACACACAGAGAATCACAGACCCAGAGTCCTATACCACTGACTGACTCTAAGTCCCAGAGAAGTGTAATTATGTGTAATTATGACAGGTATAACTGGAATTCAAATCCAAGGAAAGATACCAGAGTGGTTTGTCATTTCCTTCTCCAGCTCATTTGATAGATAAGGAAACCAAGATATGCAGAGTTAAGTGACTTACCCAGGGTCACACATCTAGGAAGTGTCTGACTCCAAATTTGAACTCACAAAGACGAATATTCCTAACTTCAAGTCCAGCATTCTGTTCAGTGCTTCATCAAGCTGTGCATGCAATATATAGTGGATACAGTGGAAATCAACTTGTCAGGATGAGATCCTACTCATCCTCACATGGAAATTTGTCTGATCAACAGGGTAGGATATGGTGACTTGTGCTGTTTTCAGACATCCATCAAGTCAGATGCTTTGGGTAGGAGTTTTCCTTCCCTTAGATGACCAGAAAGCATTTTCAAGTGAACA
Organism: Potorous gilbertii; assembly: GCA_028658325.1. Taxonomy (NCBI): domain Eukaryota; kingdom Metazoa; phylum Chordata; class Mammalia; order Diprotodontia; family Potoroidae; genus Potorous; species Potorous gilbertii. The sequence goes on from CM053770.1 coordinate 218,871,962, forward strand.
AGAGTCAATTAGGTCCCAAGGAAGGCTTTCCTGACTCTTAAGGAAAGCTAGTCTGTCTTGTGGGAAAATTGGGAATCCCTGGTCCTATCGTAGCACAGGAGCAGGTTCCTGTAGCAACAAAATGTAGTAAAAGAAAGACTGGGTTAAAAGTCTGAAGTTCTTGCTTCTTGACCTGGCTCTATTTTTCAATACTTGTATCTCAGTTTTCTTATTATAAAATGAATTATCTAGACTAAGTCCCTTTCCAACATGACTTCCAACTCTAAAGTCTGTGATGCTACAATCTTAAAATCTTATTCAAATAATTGAACCTTTCTGGACCACAATCTTCTCCTCTGTAAATTAACACTAGGTCATCTCCAGGATATCTGCTAGTTCTAAAATAAAAATATAATAAATCCGTGAATCTGTAACTACCTTCTTTCTAATATCTGTTTCCCTTTAGGTCTTCCTTGTCTCCCCTCAGTTCATAAACACATGGGTGAGTGCCTATTTTCATAGTCTGCCTTAATGGCATACATTTTGTCTTCTGAGGTTCTCAGGGACCAAAGAGCATATACAAATGATGGCGTTGATGGAGGTGAAAGCCAATGTGTATGTAGCATTTGGAAGTTTGCAAAAACTCGTTACATATCATAACTCATTTAATCTTCATAAGAGTCTTTTCAGGTTAAAGTCGTATTATCCCCACGTAACAAGCTTAGAGAATTTGGGTGGTTTTAGTTGATAATTAGTAAATACCTGAGGCAAGATCTGCATTCAGGCCTTATTCACTCAAGTCCAATACTCAATGAAAATAAACATAGATTTTGATCACAGGAGCACAGAACTGAAAGGGATGTCAGAGGCCATCTAGTAGTTCCAGACAACACTTGCCATATAAGATTTTTTTAAAGTAGAATAACCTTATTAATTTTCAAATGGAAGCTGTTATCCATCTAGTGAATGGAAGTGCTGCAAGCTTCCTAGCTGATCTTGTGACCAATTGACAGGACCTAAGTCTAAACAATTACTCTAAATTACGTCTGGATTTTTTTTTGGTATGGCTTTTGTTTAAACAGAACTGGTCACTTTTTTTAAAAGCTTAGGGTATGAACAAAGTTGGAGAAATCCCCTTTTCAATGAATGAGTGACTAAGTGAATGAATGAATGAACAAAGGAATGAATGAAAATGAAAAAATGCTGTGTGATAGAAACACAGGGCTAAGTGCTGAAGATAGAGCTCAACCTTTTTAAAGGAACTTATAGTCTAACGGGGAAGCCAGTGTATACAGTTGGGGATTGGGTATAGGTCTAATTTGCAATGACAGGAAGTGTATGATGGTCTTGGATTCAGGAAAGATAAAACCAAAACTTACATATCTGGACTCAGAATCCCAGAGGAACTTATTATGTCCTTCCAACAGAGACGTGATAGACTCAAGATACAGAGTGAGACATATTTTCTGACATGGGCAATATGGAAATTTTGTTTGTATATTGGTTTCAAACTTTTTATTTCATTTTGACTTGAGCTTTATTGTTGTCATTTTCAGTTAAGGAGTTGGTAGGAAGAGAAAATAAATCATTGTTGATTGAAAAAGAATTAAAGAACAAAAGAAAAGTTTTCTTATATCTGGTGCTTTCCAGGGTCTCTTATATCCTCCCCACATTTCTGCTGATACGCTAGAATTACAGAAACTTGCAGTTAAAAGGGAATTCAGAGGTCATCAAATCTAAACATTAACTGAGCAGGAATCCTTTTAAAATGCATCCAATAAGTGACCCTCCAATGCTAAGTTGGAAACATTCAGTGATAAGGAATTTATTGCTTACTGAAGCAGCACATTCCACATTCGGATGCCTCTAAGTGTTAGGGAGAGTTTTGTTTATTGTGTGGAGCTAAAATCTGCTTCTCTCTGTTTCTCAACTCTTTCTCTTAACTGGGCCTTCTTGGGCCACAAGGATCACATCGAATCTTTCTTCCACATGAAATTCACTCAAACAAGAGAAGAAAGTTGTCAAATCTTCATCTTCATCTAGGTTGAACATCTCCAGTTCTTAAAGCCAATCTCTCATCTAATCATTCCTGTTAGACTCTAGGTATGCTTCAGGCTTTATAGAGCATTATATGAAGGACACTTATATGCCCTACACACAACCTCTCTTCCCTAATGCCTGAAAGTTAACTATTAGTCATTCCCTTTCTATCAAAGCTTTCATTAAAGGTCCCCATTAAGATGCAGTTGTTTTGGGAACTCATTTTCTTTTCTGATCATATGGGTATTCATGATGAGGAAATTAGGTGAAATAAGCAGTAGGGTTCTGAATTTGGAATCAGGAAGACCTCGGCTCAAACTCTACTTCACAAGCTGTGTAATCAGAGGCAAGTCATTTGACTTCCCCAATCCTCAGTATCCTCATCAGTAAAATCGAGATAATAGTAGCAGCTACCTTGTGGGATCGTTTAGAGGATCAGATGAGGAACACGTTTCAAGTTCTTCACACATCTTAAAGGTCTATGTAGATGCTAGCTAATATTATCATGTGTGATCTGAACTATTAAGCAAATAACTAGATAGATATCTAATAGATGTTGCTATTCATGCTTTATACTCAAGACCAATACCATATGATGTGGGGCTCAAGGTACAATGTACTTGACTGTCAGTCAATATGTAATCAGTACAATATGAACTTGTAGGGCTCTACAACAGGTCAGGCACAAATAGTCCATTTGAATGTTTGTGATGGAGGTGTCTCTTGATTTGAACATCTCACATATAGGATAAATACATAGCTGATAGAGACAGATATGCAGATAGAGGACAGATATTGATAGATTACTGATATGGATACATAGAAAGAAGAATGGAGGGAAAGAAAGAGAGAGAGAGAAAATGCAATTTGAGAAGTGCTATCATGAAGCAAGTAAAAGCTAGTATGTTAAGGAAGCATTTTTAGATTCCTCTATGGAAAATATTTTGCTCAGAAATAACAACAAAAGATTAAGTAGTTTGATAGTAGCAAACCTTCATAGGATCAGAAGTATTAGAGACATGATCTTTGCCAGAAATCCTTATCCATGATCTCTTGGAGAAATGCAGAAACAAAGACTTCTTCACAGTTTCATCTGAGCTACTGCCATTGTTAGGGCCTGATCTTGTTCAATGGAAACTTACATGACAGGATGCTCATTGTCCGTGGCCCTGCCTTTATATCTCTGAGTCACTGACCTGGTGCCATTTTAATGGAGAAAAAAATAATGGTATCTTTAGATGTTCACAGCTGCCTAGGAAGGAAGTTTACCATCCCACCCACTCAGTCACAAAGAGCAAGGAAGGTGGAACCAGCGGATGGAAGCATGCTCATGTGGGCTGAAACTGACCTGATTTGATATTGCTGAACAACCAAATCAGGGAGATATTCTTGGTTTTCATTATGCCTCAATGACAGTGTAATATTCTAAAAATCTGGCATTTCTAGGAGGAAGGCAGGTTGGATTTCCTTTAGGTAATTACAGAGTTCTTTTTATGACCCCAAATTCTTTGTGAAACAAAATCCCATCCTTTTTAATATTTTTATTCTATTAGTGTTGTAGTAGTATGGCTATGATATATGGAAGACAAAGAATTGAAAATGAGGAGCCCTGTGAGAGCATTGGGGAGGTATAGAGAGTGAATATTTGGGCTCCAAAACATTACCAGCAGGGACTTATAAGGAAAGAATATAATAAAGGATGATATCAAAGAAATTTATGAATAGGAAAGATGATGGTTTCATCACATAGCCAAAGTAAGAGACAGCCAAAGAATGGTCTCCATTCCCCATTGATATCTTTGTGTTATCAATAAAATGTTAAGGTAGGGTCCCAGCACTTAAAGTGGACTCCTTGGAATGAACTTGTGGGAAGACATTGATAAGAGTGACCCAGGATAGTTTATAATCTGAATGTAAACTCTGCAGCGAGAATTATTTTTGCTTTAAAAAAAAATGTCTCCAGTACTTAGCATAACACATGATATATAGGAAGTATGTCATTATTTGCTTGCTGATTGTTTGAATTAATGAAGAATTTATTAAATGCTTACTATGTGTAATGAACTGTGCTAAGTTTTGGGGTTACAAAGAGAAAACAAGAATCTCCCTTGTTCTCAGGGAGCTCAAATTCTAAAGGGGGAATAATAGATATGGGAGGTTTTAGCTGCAAGTCAGATGGAAAGGTCTCATGGTTCATTGGGTACAACAGCATAGCAGAGGGCAATGACTCCTCTTAATATCATTTAGACTGATAAAATCAGATCAGTTTCTGGTGCTGAACCATTGGACAGTGGCAAGGACTTTGGTGGCAAGATTGATTGCATCACTTGGAGGAATGTGCACATAAAGAGTTCACAGACTCATTGAAGTGTTCAAGAATAAATGCCCTAATTGTTCATTCTAAAACATGCCACAGGAAAACAAAAGAAAGAAATGTTTGCCCCCTAGGGAATGCATTGGTTTTACACACACACACACACACACACACACACACACACACACACACACGCACACACACACACACACGCACACACACCATAACTCACACTTGTAACTTCTACCTAAGACCAATCAATCAAGCTACAAATATCGAACTATATAATGCAAATCTACCCAGCAAATACTATGGTCACTGAAAATATTCACTAAAGACTTACTCAGATGCCTCATCATGATATGAACCAGTTACTGATCCACTTACAATATCTAAAACACAGCACTCCATTCCCCCATCTCCATTCCTTCTTACTGTCTATTCCCCAAGCCTTTAACAATCTGCCCCCATATCCCCACCTCCTGGTCTCTCTGGTTTCCTTCAAGATCAATTCAAAGCTCCCATTCTGCATGAGTTCTTTCTCCAACTCCCCAACTTCCAATATCACTTTTTCAGATTATTCTTCATCTATCCTATATACATCTTTGTATTTTTAGTGTTTTTCACAATGCCTAGAACATAGCAGAAGCTTTATAAATGCTCATTAATTGCCATCACCTAATTATTTATATATTACCTCTCTTATTAGAATACATATTTCTTAAGGGAAGGGACTATTTTTCACCTTACTTTTTATTCTTAGCTCTTAACACAGTGACTGGCATGTAAAAAGTGCTTAATGAATGTTTATTTGCCAACTAACTGACTGAAAGATAATCTTGTGTTGTCAAAAGCCACACCAATAGAACTTCAGCTTTGACAGGTCCTACCAAGCTAATATAAGCTTCTCTTCTGAGTCCAGTGATGGACTGCATGTGTATCAATTACCTGAACACTGACCTAAGTTTAGAATAATTGACCAATTCTCTCTATAGTTTCTGTATCATATCCCAGAAGCCTTTTTATCTTGTAAGACCACACTGGACCCAGAAATCACACCCTGGAAGTTCCTCTCTGCTTCTGAAGTCTTTCCTTCCTATTGGATAACTTCTCACAGAACCTCCATTTAAGAAGGACTCTCAGATTGCCATGTCTCATTCCTCTCCAGTTTGCACGCTGGGCTTTCTCTATATACTAAGTACCTGTATCTTTCCTTCTCTGAGCACCCACCACCCCCCCCCCCACCATATGTAACATCTCCCATTACAATGTAGGCTCCTTAGGACAGAGATTGTCTTTCTGTTTGTATTTGTATTGCCCATTGATTTGTACAGTTTTTGGTGTCTGGTAGGCACTTAATAAATGCTTACTGACTTTGTCGACTTCACTAGATTGACTGCCAGATTATTAGATTTTAGCTACATCAACCTCCTACTTCTATCCATGAAATTGGAGAGGGACTTTGATGAGAGGTATACCCACACTGACAAAATGGAAGATTTCCATTATTGAAGTATGTAACACATACATAGAAAGAGACCACCCAAAGGCACTAATGACACAGCTTTGGCAATCACAAATGGGAGGTCTCCTTAGTTTTCCCTAAAGCACTCAAAGCTTCTTAAAGTTAAACTTTTGCCTTGTTTTCAATCCTGCTGGGCCCATCCACCTGCACACAACCTCCTCCATTACACTCAAACGATCTACTTTTTTGTGTTGTTGCCATTTTAAATCCCCATTATCTCCAAATGGGCCAAACTGAAGCACTAAAAGGTGTAGAACTAAACTAATTGGAAACTCAAGATGTTTCCCATTAAGGCAGACTGAGGCTAGCATACCAATGGGTTTGGGTTTCACTTAATTGTACTGCTGAAGGAAGGGGGTTGACCTTTATACTGTTTTCCAAGTACGTGCCCTGATGATTTTATCTACTTTTATGTTTCTGGATCGCTTGATAGGTCCTGGCAAGAGGTTCTATTACGGGGTTCTCATTTTGTGAAATTTGTGAAATTTCAAATGACCCAATAATGTTTTGAATGAAAGAATATATGTATATATGTGTATATGTATGTAAATAAAGCATTTGCTTTATTCCAGACAGTGTACTATGTATTGGGGATAGAATATAAACAAGGATAACAGTCCCTGAACTCACAGAACTTACATTCTTAGGAGATAGAGGGAGATGACCCAAAAAAGGGAGTTGAGGATAGTCCTATGGTTTGGAATGGCCTAAAAGCAATGTAGAAGTCTAGCTCTAGGCAGGTGGAAGCTCAGCTATCACTACTCAGAATCCTAGAGGAAGAGTCCCTGATCCATGGAGAAGGAGACAGAATCTTCCTATTGTTTCTGTCAGTCATGGGTGCTAAGCTAATTATTACTCAGTCCAGTGTTGCTCCTATTAATTTCCACTATAGTTACTCAATGGATATTCATTCAACTGTGTAAAGAGTAACCCATCCACGTCTGTCCATCCTGTGCAACCTTTGCTCATCATCCCTTAACACATCTTTATGGGGTCCACTCAACCTGCCGAGAGCTTCCTCAATTTCCCTTGACACCACAAGGATATCAAAAGAGGATGAAGTCCACCCTGTGATTATTCCTTTGTCTTACCACATGACCAGTTCACATTCTTTGTGTCCCATCGAAGACACAATATTTTAGGAAGGACGATGACAGTTTTTTCACCTCTTACCCACAACAGAAAAAGAAAGAAGGAAGGAGAAGGAGAATGAAAGAAAGTGAGAGGGAGAATTAGTGTCTGAATTGTCCTTTTATACTTGGAGAGAGACAGTGATACAGACAGAGAGAGAGAAAAAAATCAGACATCCAGACAGAAAGAAAAATACCGACACAATCCCCTCCCAAATCATCATTCCAGGGTGGCCCATGAAACTGTGACTTTGAAGTAGGCACCTAACAACTGGAACACAGGTCTAGTTCCCTCCTTATCCAAATAAGGAGTTCCTGATCTAAAATAAAGGTAAATCCTTCACCAAAAGCTGGCTAATAGCTTGTTGTCAGGCTAGTTGTAAAGGAAGTATTTATTCACAAATAAGTTGACTTCTAAAAAAAAGTTGGTAGATGGGTAAATATGAGCACAGAGGTGATTCAGAATCCCCCCTAGCTGAACAGGGATTTAGGGAGAATGAGTGGTACAGGAGCAGATGAGGAGTAAGGCAGGGATTTCCTATCGTTGTCTAAAGAAAACAGTCCGAACTGCACCCAAGAGCACCGAGTCTAGGATGGGGTGTCCTAGAAAGAAGCATTCATGATGGTCAAAATTCAGAGCTCAAATGAGCCACTTACTCCTATCCAAGTGAACTTGCACAAATCTCCTTTGTCGCCCAGTTTCTACAAGTTGTCTATAAATATAGCTGCTAATCTTACTCCCCTATGACCTCATCCACCATCATCCCTGTAACTTTCTAGACAAAAGAGAACTTGCCTAGACACTAGGATAATATTTGTGCTATCATTCCCATGTGAATAAAATCTCCTTGAATATAGAGACCTGTCCCTGGTTTTGTATGTGTACATCAGCACTTAGTGTGCAGCTTAGCACAAAGTAAATACTTAAGTTTTTTTTTTATTCATTCATTCAAAGTTAACTTAAATGCCACATTTATATGAGGTAATCATATTCCCGTCCCAAAATGTTAGTATCTAGTGTCTTCACTCCCCAAAAACTTACCTTATTTATTTGTATATAATTTGTATATAGTCTCTCATCTCTCCCCATATCCAGTCTGCCAAGTCCTGTTAATTCTACAGTTAAAATATCTCTTCCATACATCCCCTTCTCTCTTCTAGTACTGCCACTACCATGATATAACACCTAATTACCTCACACATGGACTATTTGAGTAGCCTGCTAGTTGGTCTTCCAAACTCAAATCTCTCCCTACTCAAGTGTCAGATGGATCTTCCTAAAGCATAAGTCCAACTCTCTCTCTCCTTCTCGCTATCTCTTTCTCTGTCACTCTGTCTCTATCTCTCTCTCTCTCTCTTCCTCTCTCTCCCTTCCTCTCTTTCTCTCTCCACACACACACACACACACACACACACACACACACACACACGAATAATTCCACTGGTCCCCTCTGACCCCAGGCTCAAAAATAAAAATCTTCTCTTTGGCTTTTAAGGTCCTTCATAACCTATCTCACCTTCATACAGCTTACTCATGCCTGCATGTATTCTTCAACCCAATGACACTGACTTCTTTGCCATTCCTTGCACAAGTTGTTCCATCTCCTGATTTCGAGAGTTTAGCTGACTGTCTTCCATATCTTCCATATCAGGAATTCTCCCCCTATTCATCTCCATCTCCATCTCCTGCCCTTTATGGCTTCTTTCTAATCCCTGCTAAAATCTCATCTTCAAGAAGATACTTTTCCCAGTCTCCCTTAATTTATGGTTCCTCTTCTCCTAATGCTTCTCTTCCATAATCACATATTCCATAAGAATCTCTGATTCTTTCAACTGATCGTTATTTGGCATCAACTCATCCTGATTGAGCACTATTGATGCTCTGTAATTTAAAGTCTTAGCATTCTGGGACACTGAGAGGTTAAGATTTGCCCAGGACCACACAACTAGTAGGTATCAGAGGTGAGATTAAAGCCTGGGTGTCCCTGATGCTAACTATCTATTTATTATGTCATGGAATTTGACTAGTGAGGAAATATAACTTGGCTGCTCATTCTTTGAATAGTTAAATGTCCCTTGAAACCTGCCTTGTCTTGCATAGTTGAACCTAGACAGGCTTACCAAAACATTTCTCCCATATTCAAGATGCAACCTTTGTGTGAGGAACTCCAGATCCCTAAAGACTGGGTCTAGGGAACCCCAGTGTACCAGTCCACAATTTCAAGAAAAGAACACAGAGTTACATACTGAGTTCAGAAAACTAATGTTTTCGTTATATCCAAATTTTTTGTAACAAAGAATATTGGGGTTACGTGTTCTCCGACTAGATATTATTGTGACTCTAAGCTATATCATTTTTCTCCTCAGAGGTGAGACAGCACATATTCCAGGAAATATCAGTTACTTCCAAAGTTTTCTATGTATCTGTCCAGAGACACTTAGAACTAGCATTGAATTAGATTACATGGACAATGATGTCCCTCTTAACTTTTAAAAATGGGATGGTAGCTGGGCAGGGGCAGAAGAGGTAAAAATTACTCAGAATCATGGAATTTCAGTATTGAATGGAATGAGAGAAGTTTTCCCATTCAACTGACACCTGAACAAGAATCTTCTCTACAATAAACCTATTGAGTGTTAATCAAGTTTTGGTTTTTTTTCCTGGAAGAGTTCCAAGAAAGGAAACCTATTCCCTTTGTGGGAAACATTCCACTTTTGGACAGCTCTAATTGGTAAGGAGTTTTTGCTCACATCACACTTAAATTTTCTCTTTCTACCTTATACTGATTGAACTTGCTTCTGTCCTCTTTGACCATGCCAAACAAATCCAATCTTTCTTCCAAATGATGACACTTCAAATGCTTAAAAATGGTATTTATACCCCATCAGGGACTTTGCTCTTTCAGTCTAAGTATGACCAATTCCTTCAATTAATGCTAATATGGTATGACCTGAAGTTCTTCACCTGCGTGGTTACCTTCCTCTGGATAGTCTCCAGATGATCAATATCCTTCCTAAAATGCCATTCCCAGAAATGAACCCAGTGCTCTAGCTGTGGTCTGACCAGGTGAGGGTAAAATAGGACTCTCAGGTCTTTATTCCTCTCTTAATGACACCTAAGACTCCTTCAAACCTCCTTCATCTAAAGTAAGAAGTAATTAGCTGACCATTACTAGCTGTTCCTTTCATTGAACCCTTTGCTGGAGAAGACACAATGTACTCTGAGTACCACGTGTAGGGGGAGAATGTATTTATAGTAAGAAGAATGTGCTTTTAGCAGTATTGCTGCAAATTACTCTGCCTCAACCTGGAAACTTGATTAATGCTCTCAAAGCCCCCAAGGAAACTCAGCTGGAAACTTAGGTTGATCTTTCAAAACAGAAAGTTAATAGCTGAAGGGGGGATGGGGACAAGATAGTGCACAGAAATCATTGTTTTTAGGATTTTCCTTATAAAGACAATGAGAATGTAGGGGTAGGAGAGAGTTATTGCTGAAAATGTGAATTTAGGGATTCTTTCCATTGCACTATTGATGGATTTAAACACAAAAGTGAGAAATTATTTTGGTCTTCAGTAAATTAATGGGTGAGGTATAAGTGCTAAATAGAAGGGTGTAGATACGTGTATACATATATGCATATATGCAGGTATGAATATTGATATTCATAATCTTGCCCTCTGATTATCCCCAAGTTTAAATATATACAAGATTCAGAAAATTTGACTCCTAGTTAGAGATATAGAAAAAGACACACATTGCTACTGAAAGGAGTCTCACCTCCATTAACTCAGTACAGAACACTTACTATGTGTGCACCATAACCTTTGGAAACATGTTGACATAGTGAGTAAGAATGCTGAGCTTGTAAAGAGGACATCAGGTTCTCTATCTGCCACATTCTTTCCCCCAGAATATATTATAAAGCATGTTTGCTTTATAATATATTCTACAATCTGATAGATACACGGTTCTTATCCTACACAGGAATGGAGCACTGAATCAGTTACTAATTATTGAATTACGGTTTCTACAAAGACCAGAATACCAACCATTCAGTTCCAAATTCATTATTTTTTATGGTGACTTAGAGACCATTGTTTCCACAGAGAGTTATGCTCATGGAAGGAACTGTCCAGCAGCAGCATCCACATACTATCTCATTTCTAAACTCTGTGACTATGCATTTAGGACAACTCAGTTTAATGATCAAGCACTTATTAAGTGTCAACTGTTTGTTAGGTGCAAAGTTGAGAAGGGGGAATACCATTTTAAAAATAAAAATCCCTGGTCTCAAAGTACTTATATGCTACCAGGGATAACCACATGTTCACAGGTAAATAAATATACAAACTTGTACAGATGTGTGTGTGTGCGTGTGTGTGTAATACAAAGTTACTTCTGGGGTAAGTAGAAAGACTATCGAGAAAGCCTTCTTCAGTAAGATGCAATTGATCTGAAGTCTGATTTCCAAGGGTTTCCAAGAGGTAGGGGTGAGGAAAGATAGTCATTAGCAAGAAGATAGTCTATGCAAAAGTACAGAGGTGGAAGATGTCATGTATGAGAAATAGCAAGTAGACCAGTTGGCTATAGCATAGTATGCATGAGAGTAGCTAATATATAATCATCTTGGATAGATAGTAGGATCTAGATTGTGAAGGTATTCAAATCCTAAATAGAGACATGTCTATCTCCTCCTAGAGATAATATTGAATGGAAATGGAAATTTCTCGAGATGAGAAATGATATGTGGAAATTGTGATTTAGAAATATCTGTGTTTCTTTACTGTCCCACTTTGGTCTCCATTTGTTATTATGTTGGTATTAAAACTGAAATATGATATAGAGGATTGAGTTCAGGCCTTGAAGTCAGAAAGCTCTGGATTCAACTCCTATATATGACACTTACTATTAGTAATGTGATCATGCTTAAATCATTTAATTTCTTTGTACCTCAAAAACTCCCTATTATTTATCTGTCACAGAAATGTTGCAAACACATTAGTGTAGAGAGTTCCCCATAATGACAAAAGGACTATTCTTTGATATATTTATATTGACACTACTTCAGCTCTAGATACTTATTTACACCACTGGACTCTCACCTCACTGTGCCTGTAGACCAATTATTCTCTCTTGCTTACTACACAACACTTATGGTTCTTCTAGGAGCCAGTCTAGACCAAGACTTTTGCTCTTTCCCCACAAGGGGAAGATCAGACCCAAGCCACAGAAAATGTTCAACTTCATCCCATGACAATTTCCATTGTCAGCCTGGTCAAGAGACACAGCTTGGGACAACATTAAAGTACAAGGTATAAATATAAAGCAATGAAGCCGATTTCCATGAAGCAGGAAAATCCATGTCATTTCTTTGCAATCATACCACATACTTCAAATCACAACATTATTACTCATCCTATACATTTATTTAGTGCTTTACATATGTGTTCTCATTTGAGTAGTCATACTATACTCTTCAGACTTCCCTGGCACTCATATCTGACTGATCAATACATCTTAAAGACCTCTTAACCCACAAATACATCCTTAGAATGGTTGGATCTCTCCATTTGTTATACTGATGGACCCTTCTATGTGTGTATGTATCTCCTCTAATTATCTCATTGAGAGCAGAGACTCATTTTTTTTCTTACCTATATTTCCAGGACACCAAATAAAGCTTGATACCTCTAAGAGCTTAATAAATACTTTTTGATTCATCACAGTATGTCAGTAACCCTGTGAGGAAGGTCTTACAAATATTATTGTTAACCCATGTAACAGATTAAAAAAACTAAAATTCATAGAAATTATAATCCTTGCTGAAAATCAATTCTTGTTCATTAATAAGTAGTAAAGATTAGAACTCAAATTCATTTCCAATGAAGAACATAGATTTATATTTAGAAAAGTCTTCTAATCAATCCCCTTTATTTCAGATGTGAGGGATCTGACACCTCGAAGTAATCTGTCCAAGGTCATGTAAGTAAGCATCAGAGAAAAGATTTTAATCCAGGTTCTCTGACTCCAGAATCTGATTGGAAGTACAATTCTATTTCCTCTATTTGTTATGTTAGAAGCTAAAGTTTAGAAAATCAAAGAGGAAGGGAGGACTTCTTAACATGTAGCAAAACTAAGAAATCATTTTTTAAAAAAAGAAAAGTGAGAAAATTATGTTTTAATGCTAAACATAAGAAAAGTATTTCAGTTGGTGCAAGCTCAGGAAATGACATGGTCTACTTAAAAATCATAGTCAGGGCAACTAGGTAGCACAGGGCAACTAGGTATGCTATCGAGCATAAGTCAGGAGGACCTGAGCTTAAATCTGTCCTCAGACACTTATTAGCTGTGTGGCACTGGGCAAGTCACTTAACTCCAGTTGACTAAACAGAAAATCATAGTCCATAAACTAAGTTTAATGTATAGCTTTTTAATTTTTTTTCTTCTTGGGATATAGAGATAGTATTGTATAGTGAACAATATTCTAGGCTTGCAGTCAGGAAAACCTAGGTCTTAATTCCACCTACACTTATTAGCTGGGTTACCTAAGAAGACATTAGGTCTCTGTTCATTAGAGTGCTCCTAGTACTTATAAACATTTATACAGTGCCTAATATGTGTCAGGCACTGGACTAAGTACTTTTTACAAACATTATCTCATTTTTGATCCTTAACCCTGTAAGGTGGATGATATTAATATCCTCACTTGAGGAAACTGAGGCAGACACAGGTTTACACAACTAGTTAGGTCAGATTTGAACTCAGGTCCTCCCAATTCCAGAAACAATGCATATCCTGCCCCTTACCTACTTCTATGTACTAAGTCAGAGACTGTTTTGACAAAAGAAAGTTTCATACTGACAAAACCATTAAATCTTTTCCTATTTGTTCATTTTATTCCTGCTTACAGGGTGCCCCATATTTTCTAGTTGTCAGTCAGTAATCATCTACTAATACGCTACTATTTCTCCATTGGCCTCACTGGAAAAGTCCACTAGGTTGATAGTATCCCCACTTGTAACTAAGAGGCCCACCATCACCCATAGTCACTTGCCAAGAGAAAAATATAGACAGCCAACTAAAACCTGGACAATTTCAGTCCCTAATTTTATTGTCATCAAAGATTTATTAGTCCTACTCTCCATTCCAGGACATAAATCTCTGATGAAAATGTTAAGTGGCACTAACTCAAAGGCTGATGCTTGTGAAGGACCATTTCTTATGGCACTTCAGGTTCATATTGAGAGAGAGAGAGAGAGAGATGAGAAAGAGATGATAGTGAGATGATGGATAGATGATATAGATAGATAGATAGATAGATAGATAGAGGATAGACATCCAGATGAGCTAGATGGCTAAATACATAATAGATAAAAGGATAGATGATAGATACATAATAGATAGTCAGATGATAGAGATAGATAAATACAGATATTTATTTAAGCATATGTACATATAATATATATATATATATGCTGTAATGATACCTATGAATTTTATAATGTAACCTTCCAACACATTGTTCTTTTTATTCTCCATCAGTGCACAGTGAGAAGAGAAGACAGTTACAATAAAGTCATCTCAGTCCTTCCTGATAAAAACCAGGGTGCTTTACTTATTTGGAGGAAAGGATCATCTGAATTAGTAGATTTGGTGGATGTTGACCCAAACCTATGATTCCATAGGTGTAGGGAAAGTCCTAGCATGAAAATTCCCTTCACCAAGGCGGATAGGCAACTTTTCTGTCATTTAAAGCCTTAGAGAGTTGCCAAGGAGTGAAAAGAGGAGGGAATAAAAGGTTAAGTGATTGCTCGGGGTCCAGCTAGTACATGACAATAGCAGAACTTAAATCTAGGTCTTTCCTGACTTGAAGGTGGGCCCCTCAGTCACTAAGCAACACTGTCTTCCCTGAATTAATAAATGAAATTTGAAAAGATGAGCGCAATTGGTGAAATTGTATACTGAATTATGACTGATCATCAACCGATAGCAACAAAGCAAGACATCCAGCTTAAAATATTTTCATCACTTCCTTTCTATCAAGACCCATCCCAATAGAACTGTAGCTTTAAATCCTTAGTCAATAACCCACTGCAAGGAAAAGGTAAATGATCAAATTTGTTATTTTTTGTTTTCAAGCAAGAACAAAAGTCAAATTATATTTTCTATGAAGGTACAAAGTAAAGCAATTTCTGACACATCCAAGGCTGTAGCTCCATCTATACAACTGGACTCCTGGAAACATTCATATTAACGGCAAAGAATGCAAATCTCTCCTTTTGAAGTCTGAGCAAGATCATTCCAGGGAAAAAAAGAAACCCAGTGGGATTTTCCATGAGATGAATATTTCATTTGGTCAGCTCCTTAGAAGTATGGTGCTGGGAGCAAACGTGCTGCTCAATTCTGTTTCTTTGGCCTTTTCAGTAGTTCAGTTATTCCAATCAAGTAATTAGCTACTATTAAAATGAAACTGTCCTTGAGGGAAGCTTAGTGGAGGAAAGGGGGCTATGGCAAATGGGCACTAGAATTCCATTCCTGATATCACGGTTTAGGAGATTTTAGTTATATTAATGCAGAATACACGATAAAGTGGACCCAGTAATAGTTTTATTTCATCATTGTTATCACAATTATAAACAAGAAATATTTATTTACTACCTGCTATGTGGGTGGCATGTTTTTGTTTGTTTGGGTCAGACTCGGTTGGTTTGGTTTCTATGTGTTTTACTGGCCATGATTTCTTAGAATGACAAGAAGAGCATTCTGGGCCAGCTTAGGTTGTTTCCTATGGTACCTCAGTGCTCAGGTATTTCCAGGAGCAGAAGCTACTTTTGCTTGGCAGACAGACCAGACAGAGACTCCAGGAGCCTTCTGTTCCTAGGCAGTCGATGTTACTCTCCACCTTGCAAGGAACACCCTGGTAGTGCTACACTGATAACCACAGCCAGTGCATAGGTCTGATTGAAGCCCAGTTGCTGGGCTGGGCTCAGGCTACTCCAGGTCTTCATGAACTGGAATTGGTAACATGAAGCTGACCCTCCAGTAGGTGTACTGCAACTAGATAGTTCTGGCTCTTGGACAGGGCTTTGTATCAGTAGCCACAGAGACTCTCCTGAACTAGGATGGTAAGGAACTTTGGGGCCATTTGAACTTGTCAATAACCTTGATTGTATACCGCAGATGAGAGAGGGTATGCTTGAGCTAGTGGAAGGACAGGAATCTGGATGTGACAACCCTATCCAATATACAGAAGTCTTCTTGAGAGCACCAAGGGTCACCACTTTAGGCCTTCACAGGCAGTCTTGAGGTAGCCAGAAGCAGGAAGGTCAAGGTCAGAAAGAGGTCAGGCATATCCATTTCTAAGATATTTAGGCAACCTGGACTTGGAGGCAGCAGCAGGAGCCAATGTCCAAGTCTAGGACAAGCTGACCCATCAGTTTTTTGCTTATTTATTGTGGAACCACCAACATGGTTTTCAGTTTGAATGAAAACAGAAAATCTTGATTTCAGTTTCGCTCTGCCACTGACTAGCTATATGATTTTGAATGAGTCATTTAACTTCTTTGGGACCTCAGACTCTTCATCCGTAAATCAAAGGTTTGGACTAAGTGATCTCTAAGTTCCCTTCTCTCTAAAATATTTCTTGATTTAAAATTCAGAAATATTTATAAATCCTAATAGCTCCTTCAGAGCCAGCCAGGAGTACAGATAGACAGCACAGCTTCTGTACTGATTGAATAGGAATGAGGCCAGGTCTCTACAAAGAAATCAAAGCAGAAAGTGGAGTCCTTTGTATGAATAATTCAGAGGGAAAAATATCCTT
>CM053770.1:218889273-218908074 GCA_028658325.1 Potorous gilbertii
AGTGTGTGAAGGGGAGCAGAATGTAAGATGATGAAAAAAGGTTGCTGTTGTTGGAGGTGGTAGTGGTGGTGGTCTTTCATTTTTAAAGAGGACCAGTGACATGACAAGGTGATGATGTGACTTGTATGTGAGTTGGATTTAAGAGACTCGGAGTTGCATAAAATAAGAACAGGTCTAATGAAGAGTTCTAAAGGACAGACAAAATTATTTATATTTGGTCTTGATGGTAATAGGGAGCCGTTGGTATTTATTGAGCAGCAGGGTAACATTTTTTGCCTCTGTTTCCTCATTTGTGAAATGAGCTGGAAATATAAATGGCCAATTACTTCTGTATCTTTGCCAGGTAAACCTCAAATGGGATTATGGAGAGTTAGAAATGACTGAAATGATTCAGTAACAACAATGTAGTTAAAATGATAAGACCTAATTTTTGAGAAAAGTTTTTCAGCACCAAATGGAGGATGAATTGCAGTGGGTAGAAATTTGAGACATGAGACTAATTAGAGAGCTATTACAATAGTCCAAGCAATAGGAAATGGGGGCTTGGATTAGACACTCACACAGAAATGTGCTGGACCCAGCTTGAACTTTCTTAGGAGATCTGATTGTTAAATTTTTAATGAGAAATCAGCAAATGCTACAAATCAGGGCTTGATGTATTGTTTTGTTGATTATCTAGACTTAAGAAAGTAATGGAAGGAATGTTGTAAGATTGACATTATGGGTAGCTTATAGAATTGATTCCAATATTTTGTAGTCCTTTTCCTTATATGTATAAACAGAGGCTTCAGAATAAATAGAGAGAATTTTAAGAAAGTAAATCCTACATGTAGCTACAGTGGAAATAAGTTCTGGTCCATGTGATCAAGAATCATAGACATCCCAAAACAGGAAGATTATAACTCATATTTATTGTATTATAGAAAAATCTATGAAAGGAATAGGCATCTTCCTTCCAAAGATCTGTTTATTTTATATTTAACAATAGTTAAAGAGAACTTTTCTAAAAGGTTTGCTTAGAGGCCTGGAATTTATTTTCTTTCCTTTTTAAGTACCCCTAAAGAAATATAAAATCTTCTGTAAAAATATTTCCTTTTACAATAAATTATATTATCTAAAATGATTATACTGTGGAATATTTTGTTTAATAAAATCTTACGCAGAATTTTTGAGCTGGAAAGGATCTCCATGGCCATCTTTTCTAACTCATGGCCCAAAGAATCCTTGTCATAATACATTAGCCAATTGTGTTTTGAGATTCTTCTTGAAACCTCTGGTGAGCAGCCCACTAAAAATTAAAATACATGCATCTTAAAGTTGGAAGGGAAATCTCTTGCCAAACTGAATGAGTGAGAATTTTTTTTCAATAGACCCAAAAGATAGTTGAATAAATATCCAGTAAGGGGATGGTGATGGAGGGAGGGTAGAATCTACTAATTGCTAATAAAGTCTATTTCATCTTTGAATGATTCTTATGTTTAGGAAGATTTTTGTGATAGGAAGTCTAAATTTCCCTATCTGCACCTTCTCCCGATTGTTTCTAGGTCTTTCTACCGAGGCCAAGAAAACCAAATCTAATCTCTACAGAGAATTCTAATTTTAAACACACATATCACAACCCCTCCCCCCTAAGGCCTTCCTTTCCTTGGAAAGCTAATTTTCACTGGGTATGGTATTTTGGCTTTCACCATCCCAGATATACTCTACCTTATCAATGTCCTTCCTAAAATATGGAGAGCCCAGAGATGAGCAAAATGTGACAAATATAGTATGACCAAATCAAAGTATGATGCATTCTAGCGATCAATAAACCAAATAATAATCATTTATTAAAAACTTGCTATTTATAAAGCACAATATTAAGTTCTGAGGAAGAAGATAAAGCAAAAATAATCCCAGCTTTCAAAGAATTTACATTCTCATGAGAGAAACAACATAGAGAAATCAGTAAGTACAAGATAAATACTGGGTTGTGGTTGTTCAGTCGTTTCAACTCTTTGGGGTTTTCTTGGTGAAGATAATGGAGTGGTTTGTCATTTCCTTCTCCAACTCATTTTACTAATAAGAAAACTGAGGCAACTAGGGTTAAGTGATTTACCCAGGGTCACACAGCTAGTAAGTATCTAAGGCCAGATTTGAATTCAGGAAAAGGGATCTTCCTGAGTTCAATCCTGACCTTCTGTTCACTGTACATGTAACTGCCCACAAATACTAGACAAGTGGAAGATAAACATACAGAGGATGACATTAGAAGCTGGGGAGACTAGGAAAGATCTCAGAAAGGAGATGACCTGCATCTTAAGCAAATACAGGGATACTAAGATAAGGAGAGAGAGAGAGAGGCAGAGACAGAGAGACACAGAGACAGAAAGAGAGGAGAGGGAGAGAGGGAGGGGTAAAGAAAAAGAGAGGGAGAGAGAGAGAGACTGAGAAGAGAGAGAGAGAGGCAGAGACAGACAGAGAGACACAGACAGAAAGAGAGGAGAGGGAGAGAGGGAGGGGTAAAGAAAGGGAGAGGGAGAGAGAGAGACTGACAAGAGAGAGAGAGGAGAGAGAGAGAGAGAGAGAGAGAGAGGCAGAGACAGACAGAGAGACACAGAGACAGAAAGAGAGGAGAGGGAGAGAGGGAGGGGTAAAGAAAGGGAGAGGGAGAGAGAGAGACTGATGAGAGAGAGAGAGGAGAGAGAGAGAGAGAGAGAGAGAGAGAGAGAGAGAGAGAGAGAGAATACCTTTCATGTGAGACAGCAAGTTTAAAAGGCATGGATATGTAAAATATAGTGTGATGTGTGAAGAAAACAGCCAATTGGGTAACATGAAGAGACCTAGAGAGTCTAGAGGTACAGGCAAGTGTGTTGAAAGCACAGAAAAATAAGATGGCAGATTACAAAGAGCTTTAAATGCAAAAAAAAAATCATATTTGATGTTAGAGGTAATAGGAAGCCACTGGAGTTTATCAATTGGAAGAGCAGAGGCAGACCTATTCTTTAGGAAAATCAGTGGTCACTGTAAAAGATGGATTGGAGTGAGGGAAAACTGAACACCAGAAGATCAAGTGGAAAGCTACTACGATATTCTGGGTGAAGAGAGGTGGTTATGGGAATGGAGGAAAAGGGATTTATGGCAAAAACAATTCAGCAGACAAAAGTACAAGACTTGGCTGAGATCACATTTTTTGTCTATTTTCTTTTATTTATACACATAGACCCCATGGTCCACTAAAGCCCCTAGATTTGGGTTAGTTTGAGTTTGGTTTGAGTTTTTGCAGGTAAACTATTATCTAGTCCCATTTCCCCCATTTTACAATTATGAAGTTGATTTTTCTTAAACCAAGTATAAGATGTAAGTATGTCTCCATTAAGTTAATCTTATTTGATTTGGCCCATCTTCCTAGCATTGATATCATTTTAGATCCAGAATTCTTTCAGTCATCTGTCAGTTATCTCTCCCAGATCTTTTCTTGGACCATTTTTCTTGTAAATGGCAATGTGTCTCTCCTATTCTTCCTCTTCAACTGTGTCTGAGTATATTTCAATAAAATTTGTCTCCTTTCAATTCGCATACATTTTATTATATATATATTTAGAAATATTACTCTCATAAGGGCTCCATAGGCTTCACAAGACTAAGTTGTTTGTGACATGCAAAAATCACTTTGAACCCCTGTTCTGTGGTCTCTAGTTTTTTAAATACACATTTATCCTGTCATTCCTCTTCAT
Source organism: Potorous gilbertii (assembly GCA_028658325.1). Lineage (NCBI taxonomy): Eukaryota > Metazoa > Chordata > Mammalia > Diprotodontia > Potoroidae > Potorous > Potorous gilbertii. Next base: position 218,892,990 of record CM053770.1, read on the forward strand.
TTTAATCTCTTTTGATTAAGCTGCCAGGATTACAAGCACATATATTTTTACCAGGCCTGAGTTTTATTCAATACATGGCCAAAAGGTAGTCATTTATACATTTAAGCCATGATCCAGAAACTTAACCTTTGTTCTCAGATACCAATATCTTAACCAGCTGTTCTTTTCCCCAATCTGTCTTTCCCTTTTGAATCTTCTGCCTTCAGTCAATATCAGTAATGAAAACACCAGCTGTGCCCCAAAGGCCTTGGCCAATTTTTGTAATCCCTAGTAATATTTCCTAGTTTTCTTCTGGTAGTATAAATTGTCCTTTACTCATTAGGAGTTAACATGTTTGACAAGTCTGGGGAAACTTTCCAAAACATCACAGGGGTGTTAAACTATTCCAGAGTATACTTACCACTAAAGCCAAATTAAATGTTTTAACTTCCCATTGATGATTCATGGGGCATATTAAGGAGGCAGTAGTAGAGTGTATGAAAAATATACTGAACTACAAGTCAGACTGAGGTGTAAATATACCTGAAGACCTGAGTTCAAATCAAGGCTCAGATAATTACTAGCTGTGTGACTCTAGGTAAGTCACTTAACCACTGTCTGCCCCAATTTCCTCAGCTGTAAAATGGGAAAAATTACAGCACCTACCTCCCAGGATTATAAGCATCAAATAAGATAGTATTTTCAAGCCACTTAGCATAGTGTTTGGTACATAGTAGATGCTTACAAATTTCCTGTTTCTTCCCTCCCTTCTATCCATCTTTCCTTCTTTCCTCTCTCCCTCTATCTTATCCTTCCTCTCTCTCTCTTCTTTCCATTTATTTACCTTCCTTCCTCTCTCTTCTCTCTCCCTCCTTTCCATCCATTCTTCCTTTATTCCATCCATCCTTCCTTCCTCCCTCAATAAACTATCCTGCCTCTCTTTCAACTTCCCTCTTAACCTCCCTCCCTCCCTTCTAGCCATCCTCCTTTCCTCCCTTTCTATCCCAAATAATCAAGATGCCTCGTAGTTAGAATATCAAATAAATCAGCTTTTTATAAAATCATGGAATATTCAAGTTAGAAGAGACCTTAATGATTATTGTGCTTGATTATCAAGGGAATCCATTGAATGAGAATCTCTAATTGTATTTAATTAACTTTTCTTGGGAAGATGAGATTAAATATATAGGGATAAATTATGCTGTCAGAAGGAACCCAGGAAGAATTTCTAAAGATTATGAATTTTATTTGCTTGCAAATTTGTAACCTAGGACATCCCCAAAGTCAGTGCAGTTTTAAGTTCTTCAGGCTTATTATTTTAAAAGCCTTTAAATAATAATTAAAGCTTAAATAACTTTAACAACTAGTAACTAATCTCAAAGCTATTAAAGTTTAAAACTACACTAAGATTTTGGGGATACCATGTGTAATTATCTAGGTCATGTCCATTAGAAATTCTCTATTGAGAATTATCATGGCATGAAATTAACCTTGAGAAGTCTATCTCACAGAGAACAAGCCTTAGAAAGTGCCACCAAGTTGAAAAACTTTGTAATAAGAATCTAAAGGTAGATTGTCTATCACCCAGGAACTAAGCCAGATAAGTTCAAAGAATTTCATCATCCAATTGGTTGCTGGGTAAAGAACTTTTCAGCCATAGTAATTTTCAAGGAATCACACTTTCAGAGCAGAGGAGTTTCATGGGGTCAGGTAGTCTAATGTCCCTGAATAAGCATTTGCTCTACAATATGTCTGATAATCTTCCTTGATCATCTCTTATGATGAGAAACCCACCACCTGGGGAGGGAAGTTATCCCATTGTGGGACTGTTCTAATGATGTGAATGATTTTCATTACGTCAGGTTTAGCTATGTCTGCTCTTTACAATGTCCAAGCATTACTCCTGGGGCCAGGTATAAGAAATCTAATCCCTATTCCATGTGATGGTTCTTTGAAGACACTTGTCACAAACCTCCCCCCACTCCCAAGTCTGGTCTTGTACAGTAAACATCCTCAATTCTTTCATCTAATCCTCCTAAGAGAGGTCACCTTGGCAGAGTGAATAGGGCTCTGAATTTAGGTTCAGAAAGTTCTACCTCAGACATTTAGTATCTCTCTGGTCTTGGCAAATAATCTCTATCCCTGAGGCTATAAAGTGAAGGCATTAGACTACATGCTCGCTATGACCCTATAGATTGAGAAATATTATCCTATGATCTCAAGGCCCAATGAGGCCAGAAAATCATAAGTTTCCTATTGGGAGAGACCAGACCTTCTATTAATTCTGAAAGAGATTATAATCTGTCATTAAGTAGAGAGAGAATCCACACCAAAAACAGAAGTAATATAGAAAGCAATCAGGGAGGAGTGCACAAAATGTGGTTAGCTAGAAGAAATTTCTGTGGGGGGAAAAGTGAATGACTGGAAGCTTTATAAAGGAATATAATTTTTTTTCTTTCTTGCCTTAATAATTCAATAAAGATTAAAAAAAAGACTTTCCTTTTGGCTTCCTATCATAAAAATAAAGTAAAATAAAATAACATTTAAAAGTCTCTGAAAGAGGAGAATGACAGCAAGCAATCCATTGTCAAGAATGCAAATTTAAATAAAGATAAGATTGAAAATGAAAGCCTTGATTCTGATGGCAACATTAACTCACCCACATTTCACATATGTTGTGGATTTTTTTTTTTGCATTAGCAGTATTCTTACTAGATGCTGAACTCTGAACATGTGTGGTGTGGGGGAGTCAGTAACAGAGTGTTAGAGTTTGCATTTCTTAACTTTGATGTATGTAAAGTTGCATATTCACTGGAGATTTTTTTAGACTTCTTTTCACTGATCCAGAAAGCTTACTGCTCAGGTGTCTGTCTGTGGCATTTTCTGTAACTTCCAAATTTGGAATCAATTACTACATATTTTTGCCCATCTCAGAAGATGAGTAGTTATGGAAAACTGGTCTGGGGAGGGAAGGAGTTCCTGGGAAAATATTAATAAATTTTCAAGTTTTGATCAGGTTGTGATTTAAGCAAATATCCAGGTTTTTGAAAATTTATTTAATCTTTTTTTTCTGTAGGTCTATGAACTAAATGAGTTTGCAAAACTGGATTCATACTCCAAACAATAAGTCATAAATGCCATCATGATGTAAAGGCAAAAGCCTAAAATCCATAGCAAAACATGTGGATGATGTCACTTTTTTCCCTAATGACTGAGTCTCATTTCTTGAGAATCAAAGAAGAAAAAATAAGTGTCTGAATTACAGGGACATTTTTTCAGGTATGTAATAATAAAGGCAGAATCTCTCACATATTTTCTAAATTTTTATTCTGGTAAATATATACTCTTCTTCCCCTTCTACTCCCCCCCCAGCCCCAGTTTCCTGGTGTAGTAGAAACAATTATGGACTCAAAAGATTACTTATTACCTGTGTGATCCCAGGTGAGTCACATTCACTTCGATAACCTTGATTTCCTCATCTATAAAATGGAAATAATTTCTGCTTTCAAAATTTTGACAAGGATTCATTTCAATTCAATCACAAAGAAGTCTATTTTAACATTCATTTTTGAGAAACATGAAAAATGGAATTATGTGTTTCAGTTGTATTCTTTTAGGAATATCATAATATGGAAATCCTACATTTGTTTCTTGATAAATACACCCACTTTTTTTTCTTGATTTCAGGTACAGTAGAAATATCAATGGGATTGTAAGGAAGATCTGATTTGGAGTCCCTTTATGAGCTTTGAAACATTTTTATTACTCTCTATGTTATTTTCTACTTCCTTCGCAATGTAAGCTCTCTGAGTGATGGAACTGCTGTAATTATCTTTTTATTCTTACATCTCATAGAGCTCCTGACACATAGATGCTTTTTAGATTACATAAATACCTGTTTTGTGCGAGCCTTAAGACAGATGCTAGTGATACAATAGTGATACAAAGACAGAAGAAGAAGAGGAAGAAGAAGAAAAGAAGGAGAAGAAGAAAAAGAAGAAGAAGAGGAGGAGGAAGAGGGAGAGAAAGAAGAAGAAGAAAAAGGAGAAGAAGAGGAAGAAGAAGAAGGGGAAGAAAAAGAAAAGGAGGAGAAGAAGAAGAAGAGAAAGAAGAATAAAAAGGAGGAGAAGAGGAGGAAGAAGAAGAAAAGAAAAAGGAGAAGAAGAGGAAGAGAAAGAATAAGAAGAAAAAGGAGAAGAAGAGGAGGAAGAAGAGGAAGAAGAAGAAGAGGAAGAAGGAAAGAAGAAGGAGAAGAAGAAGAGGAAGAAGAAGAAGAAAAAGAAGAGGAAGAGAAAGAAGAAGAAAAGAAGAAGAAGGAGGAAGAGGAGGAGAAGACGACATTCTAGTGGTAGGAGAAGATAAAAAGAAAATTGGGCAGCTAAGTGGTGCAGTGGATAGAGCCTGGAGTTAGGAAGACTCCTCTTCCTGAGTTCAATTGCATCCTAAGGAACTTACTAGCTCTGTGACTCTGGGCAAGTCATTTAATCTTGTTTGCTTCATTTTCCTCATCTATAAAATGAGTTAGAGAAGGAAATGGCAAACAACTCCAATGACTTAGACAAGAAAAACTCAATTGGGGTCACAAAGAGTCAGACATAACTGAGCAATGACAACCACAAATAGACATTTTTAAGAGGAAAACAGAATGAACAAGAGTGTGTATCAGTAAGCACCCCAACATACACGGGGGGCTGCTATTACAGGTTCTTAGATCTGCACTCATGAAAGGAAAGTAACTTTCGGGGGTTAACATTCACTATAATCAAGCACAGGTATCAATCCTTTAACCAAGCATATATGCCATTCATCTAGTTCAGGGGAGTCAGCACCCCAAATTTCAAAGAAAATACAGAGAAATTAAAAGTCAACAAACATGGCTTCCTTTGTCTGTGGTCAACAGTTGGACCCTAACTGTCTGACCATAGTTACCAAAGAAGGAAGCAACTGACATCTGGGTTTAAAACTGGAGAGCTCCTTAAGTGGCTTCCCAGAGTTCTCATTTGGCCAAATACTTCCAGTCAGTAAGCCCCAAAGTAAAACCTCAACTCAAGAGTATTTATACCTTTTGAAGAGTTAGAGGACATCACTTCCCTTGAGAACCAGTGCTCCATTAACAAGAGACATGGGCCTTTCCTCAAATCTTCCCTAATCAAACTCTTCTTAACAGGCAGGCCCATGAATGGGTGGGAAAGATCTTTAATCACATTAAAATAACTAACAATACAAATATACTATTTCTGTACTTTACTCCTTGTAAAGACTTGATTCATAAAGGCAAGATTCAATAAGAGGTACTTTTAGTAAAACAAAAACAGCAAAAGATCTTAATTTGATTGCCATCACAGAGGAATAGGAAAGGCTTCCACTGAGGAGACACAACAAAGCAAATATGATAAACAGTCCATCAATAAATCAATAAGTAATTATAAATACCTACTATATGTCAAGCACTATGCTAAATGCTGATGATACAAAAACAAATATGAAACAGCTCCTGTCCTTGAGGAGTTTGCATTCTGTTTGGGGGAAATACATGTAAACATGTAAGTATATAGAAAATAAAAATACTGAGTTGGGGAGGAGTGAGGAGAACAGATGAGAGGGCCAGTGATCTAGATGGTGGGATTTTAATTGAGTTTTGAAGGAAACACAGGATTCTATGTGGCAGGTGTGAGGAAGGAATGTATTCCAGGCATAGGATACAAAATCATAGAAATAAAAAATTGAATGCTGTGTGTGAGGAACATGAAAAAAAGTCAGTTTGGCTAAACCAAAGAGTATGAGCAGAGACTATAATAAGGCTATAAAGATAGGTTGGGGGCAGTTTGAAAGGACTACTTTCTTACATTTCATTATAGAAATAGAAGGTAGTTTCCCTGTCATTATATTTATAACCACTGATATCATGAATAAGTAACTCAGATGCAACAATCTAATATTTCATATCCCTCTGGCACATATTCATTTGCCTTTTAGGCAGTTCTGAGCTGAATGGCCAGCTGGGATTCACATAGAGCCTTCTCAGGTTCCTTCAGAAACGACAGTTTTTTCTTTTGTTATGAAGTTGAAAATGAAAGTAAATGAATGCCTCAAGGGAGACACTTATTTTTTTAATTTCTTCTTAAATGGGATGGAAACAGAACAGTGTTATCTTTGGGATATACATGGTGTGTGTTTGTGTGTATAGGTATGGGGGAGGGGCTGTGTGTTTGTGTATGTGTGTGTGTGTGTGTGTGTGTGTGTGTGTGTGTGTGTATGCATGAAGACTTCAATGATTTAATGCCTCTAAAATCTTATCAATGTGGATCTTTCCTCCAAGGGTCCAAATCTCAGTCTATTGTGGGGCACTGTGTCCTTGAAAATTATTCTCTCTTACAGTACATGAAACAAAAATCCTTGGGATGTTAAACAGCCAGTCTAGTAACTATGAACAGGCCAGAGAAAGATAATGAACAGATCCTGGACTTTCATTTTCTGAGTTCCCTTCTGCTCCGTGATGAGGCACATAGTAGGTATTCAATGCTTCCCCCCCTTTGAAAATCTTAGAAATAAATTATTGATAACGTTATCTTAGAACATGCTGGCAGAGGTTGTGGTGGAAGAATCAGACTAAAATAGATAACTGTTTGGCATCTACAAAATACCATAAAATGCTTTTAAAGTCATTTGTCTCAAGATCATGCACAAAATACATTCAGAGTATTTCTTTAAAGAAAGTTTTTATTTTTAAGGTTGAGCAACTTCAATCTGGTCTTTTCCAGGTTCATTTTAGAATATCTTATGTAATCAGTTTAAATTACTCAAAGAAGCATTTTGAAAATTGCATATTTTTAAAGAAAATAAAAACTTGCTCCTTGTTTAGAATGTTCTCTGACCACTGAAGAATACGTATTTGGGTTCTAGCAGAGAGAAGAGAGGAGGGAAGCTGAGATTTCATCCCAGGTCATGGACACTGGCTGATAACTTCCTATCTGAGGCAGTCCTCTTGTCTGCTAGTCTTTTCCACTATATGCTATCCTTTCAGGCATGCCCCTTATCCTGTATCCACTTTTAGCCTCCATGCTCTCTCAGTATTAGGGTAGTTAGAGGTCTTGTGAATTACCCTTATCATCTTTCCATGTAGGAATGTAAACAGTTCAACTTTAATGCGTTCCTTATGTCTTCTCTTTCTTGTTTACCTTTTCATGTTTTTCTTGATTCCTACATTTGAAAACCAAATTTTCTATTCATCTCTGGTCTTTTCAACAAGAGTACTTGGAAGTTCTCTATTTCATTGAAATTCCATTTATTCCCCTTAAGTATTATACTCAGTTTTGTTAGGTAGGTGATTGCTGGTTTTGATCCAAGCTCCTTTGACTTCTGGAATATCATATTCCAAACCCTCTGATCCTTAGTGTAGAAGCTGCTAAATGCTCTGCTATCCCTATTGTGCTTCCACAATACTTGAATTGTTTCTTTCTGGTTGCTTGTATTATTTTTTCCTGTCCTGGGAACTCTGACATTTGGCTACAATATTCCTAGGAGTTTTCCTTTTGGTGGTGATCAGTGAGTTCAAGGTGATTCAAGGGCTTCCCTCAAGGCCACATAGATAGTAAACAGCAAAGCCTGTTTTCAAACTCAAGTTAATAAGGCATACATAGAAGAGAAATATCTCATATACTGACTGAAGACTTCTAGTAAAGTTGATGGGCCCATGACTGGAAGAGAAGAAAGGGAAAAGGCACAGAAGTTATCCATCAAAAATAACTACAAGATATTTTAAATGGGAGCCACAAAGTTGAATACACCCAATAGCAAACAAGCTGTATCAAATCCTTCGATCATGAAAGGTTGTTTTTCTGTGACTTTGGGACCATGAGTACAGAGAGAAAGCACTTAGAATTAGCAATAAAAAAAACATAAATAAAGAGTATTTTTTTCTCTCAGAAGTTTCAGCTCATAAACTCACTTGCACTAAGGTTTGCTACCAATATGGGAAGGCATTGCTTTCTCTTGCCATTACCATGGATGAACCCAGTGCCATTTTCTTACTAGTTATCATTTTGACTGACAGAACCTACTAAGAAGAAAACAGTCTGGAGTCAAAGCTGTAGTTCATGAACCTGGAATGATCAAAACTTTTGACTAATATGAGGATAAGAGCGACCTTGGCCTCATTACCACTCATCTCCAACTGAACTCACATGCCATGAGACTGAAAACAAAGTTAACAACCCATCATAACTAATCATGCTAAAGGGTGGTGACAGAAGTAATTACCACCACAGGCTTCTGATTGCTGCCTAGCTCACAGAGAAGGTTAGCAATAACCTGAAGTAATTCAGTTGTATCTCTAGCTTACTTCAAAGTCTTGAATTGCAAAGAAGATCTGAGTTAGAATATGTCTGTGTGACCTTGAATAGCAACCTTCCTGGAGGGAATAGGGAAGGGGAAGAAACTGACTTTAGAAAACAGATAGAAAATAGCATGTACATAAGTAAAGCATGGAAGAATGACGTCTTATAGGAAAAGCAATATCAACAATATAAAAAAGTTCCATGACTACTTTTTTCACACTAAGGTACTACAACACTTCCTGATGGTTATGTCTAAAGCTTCATTTCAAGAGAGAGAATCTACTTATATTCTTTCCTGAAATAAAAATCTGCTGGGAAAAAAATACAGAAATTTAGCTTTGGAGAAACTATGCCAAGATAGGGCATAATCATAGTCATAAATATATAACATGTACATATAATATATATTATAGTATATACATATGTGTATAATATACACACATAAATATATAATATATACATTTGTGTGTAGTAATATGATGTGTGTGTACATATATGCATGTGTGTATATGTGTGAGTGTACATGTAGACATGTATAAATACATACCATTTATTTATCTGCCTTAATATACAATATATATATAACATATATGTTTAAAGTACCACATGTAAAACCATCTCCATAAACCATATATGTGTTTCTCTATTTGTACATATGAATGTGCATATAGATATACACATACTCTCTCTCTCTATATATATATATACATTATATCAATATATATGCATATATAATTAGTAGTGAGCAAGTTGTGCTTGTACTTGCCTGATCTGGACCAAAAGAGACATTTAATAAATGTCTGCTGACTAATTTATCATGAAGTCCCTAAAGTCACTGCTGGATTTTTTTCTCACTCTCAAAGACAAGCAGAGTCTCTGTTTTTGGAGAAAGTATGGTATAGTAAGGAAGATATTGGGCTTAGAGTTTGGAAGATTTGTCTCAGACATACACTAGTGTGTGACCCTGGGCAAATCAGTTGACCTCCCTGGGCCTCAGTTGGCCTCGGTGATCTTTCTAGGTCTCGTCCTGCTCTGAAACCATGATCCTCCTCATCCCTTGCTGACAAATAACTCCCAGAACTGACCTATGAACCTCCAGTCTCCAAAGAACAGGAAAGGGAATGATGGAATGATATATAGTGTATGTAAATGGAATCAACAAAGTAACAATGACAATATTTACCTAAAAAGTAGGATAAAATATATTAAGGAAATTCATCCTCAGAAAGGAAGGTGGGCCAAATATGTAACTAGAAGAAAGGATATCAAATAAACACAAATATTATACTGGTACCTAGGAAATGTCAAAAATCCTACAGGAAGTCCTCCAGTTATGAGTGACTTTCCATGGAGAATCACAAGAGGCCATGTCATGAACAGATATCCCACAGGATGACAAAGTATGGATGGATTACTCTTTGCTCTTCATCATTGAGATCCAGTAAAGCACTGAAATATGAATTCAAGTAAATGTTTTATCCAAACTTTATTATATTGGGGGACTATTTCTGTAAGAGAAAAATAAGTGTTCAATTGAATGGGCAAGTTTTCTAGCAAAAATGAAACATTATTTTCATTAAAAAATTACTAATGACGAACAAAGGGAAGGTTTTGACAACTTAAAACCCAAGGTAAATGATTACATTCCAAAAAACAATTTAGTGTTAAATAGTTTACAGATGCAATCTCTTAGGGTTTCCAGGAAGATCTTCTGAGGGAAGCAGCATTGTTTAAATAAACAAAAGAAAGGAATACCAGAAAAATCTGTCAACTCTGATCTTTAACTAAATAAGACACTCTTACTGAAATGGAAAGACAGCAAGATTAACAAAAATTAAGAATTATACAAAATGAGAGGCCATTAATTATAGTCAACAGAAAAATAAGATATAATGGCAGGTGAATACCATTCTCTTCCAAATAGAAGGTAGCAGGTATTTTACCCACTTAAAATAAACTAGGGATCTAATTTCCATGACAGAACAAACTAAAAATCATCTCATGTTCTTCATTGGGTATTTTCATTTTGTTTTGTTTTTTTTTTAAAGTCAATAGATAATACAAAACAAAAAGCATGTCAAAGTCCCATGAGCAGTTCCCCAGTGCTACCCTTAGAAGGCAACCCCAACTTTGAAGGATTCAAGAACTGGATGGTGACTAACCCAAGAACACTACTTCATTGAGCTGGCAGATTTAGAATTGCTAAATATGTCTTCTAAGAACATTATTAAAATGTCTTATAAATTAAATATATCTTATAAAGACATTTCCAAATATGTCTTATAAAGAGGAGTCTTGGCACAAAGGAAAAGACAATACTGTTCTACAAAACAGCACCAGCACTCATTTCAGAATCACAGTCATAGAATCTAAGAGTTGTTAGGGACCTCTGAAGGCATCTAGGCCCAACCATTTTTGAAGAAGAATATATTCCAAGATATATCTAGCAAGTATAAGTTTCTTGAGGGTAGGTACTGGGTTTTTTTGTTTGTTTGTTTTACTTTGATTTCTTCCTGGTACAAGGAAGCAACATAATAAATGCTTATTGTCTTGACTTCAAAAACAAACACAATTGGGGGATTGAGGAAGGCAAATCCTTTAGTAACATCCCAGCAAAAACTACCTAAAACTTGACTAAAATGGTTTGGCTAGTCAGTCAAGCATAGAATATAGATGATAAATTTAACAACCCTGTAATGCCTGGTGTCTAGCTCATTGCAAATCTCAGAATCAGAGGTTTTAGAGTGGAAAGAGACTTTAAAGGTCATTAACAAGGTGCCTGGGTTTTCTTGGCAGAGACACTAGAGGGGTTTGCCATTTCCTTCTCCAGGTCATTTTACAGATGAGGAAATTGAGGCCAGCAGGGTTAAGTGGCTTGCCCAGTGTCACACAGCAAGTAAGTATCTGAGCCAGATTAGAACTTTGGAAGATGAGTCTTACTGATTCCAAGCCCACCACTATATGCACTGTGCCATTTTAGCTGCCCAAATCCCACCTCTGAAAAATACTGGCTGTGTGATTCTGGAAAGGTCATTTAACATTTCAGTGGTATAGGTAACTCTGTCACATTGTATGTTGTGGAAACCTGTACTGATAGAGGGAGTTTGCTTATCTGAGAGTTCCCTATGCATTAACGTGAATTATTGTATTTATTAAAAATCATTTGAAAACCATTAAATTATTTAAATTAAAATTTTAAGATTAATAATTATAGTAATATTATTGTCAGCTTTATTTAAAGTTAAGCAACTTTCTTGACAATATTCCAGTAATACAAAATATTTCAAATATATCATTTTAAGATCTTTATACCTATTCCTAATAACTATTCAATGTAATGCTTGAAAGTTTACAATATACTTACTCATAACCCCATAAGGTGGATAGTGCAAGCATTGATGCTCCCATTTTACCAATGAGAAAACTGAGACCCATAGAAGTTGATTAATTAGCCCATGATCACCCAGCTAGTTAAATGATAGTCATTTGATCTGAATGAGGCAAACAGTGATAACGCAAAATGAAAGGGCAACAGTGTTTTAGCTGTTACTTTAAAAAAATTAAAAATTCAAAAGGAGAGGAGACAAGAATTCAATGTCAATACAATTATAACCTAAAGAAACAGATTATGCTAAACCTCCTTTCCCAGAATTGTTCTTTTCTGTTTTCATCAGACGTTATTAAATTTAGATAAATCTGTTTCAACGATAATGAGCTTTTGAAAGAGCCAAGAAGTGATTTTACCTTAATATGAAGAATGTAAATCAAACGTATTGGGATAGTTCCTGCTTAATTTCATCTGACATACATTCTTATATAAAAATGCCTAGGAATTGTTTGCAAAATGTACCTGGTTTCCTTGGCATCATGAGTGTCAGACTGGCAGAAGAGTGCCCAAATATATGATCTCCACATCAACTGAACTCATTTTCTTTTTCTTTTAATGAGCTTGGGTGCCCAGAATTCTTTTTCTTACCAGGTAACTAGAGACTTAATGAGCACATTTTAATTAAGCTGGCAGATACCATTACTGCACCCCACACCTTACAGCTTATTTTTCCAAAGAGAGAATGATGGTAGACAAAACAAATGCAATGTACTGTAGTGGAGCAACCCAGAATGGGTTATCAAAAGATGCCACCTATCCTTTCATCCCTGCCACTCCCACCCCCAACACCATCATCTTCTGTGATCCTTGGCTGCAACTGAGATTGGTTCAACTCTTGTTCCATCCAAAGAGGCCATTCTTGAAGGCTGAGGCCATTCCCTTTTTGCCTTTGTAACCCCCAGTGCCTAGGACAGTTCTTGATATGTCGTGAGCACTTTATAAAAATGTGTTGACTAGTTGAATTTATATTTAGTTAACAGGAATTTATTAAGTATCTACTGTGTGCTAGGCATGTGGTATATACTGGAGATACAGAGACCAAAAGGAAGCAGTTCATTATCCAAGGAACTAATAAAAAACAATCTTAACCTATATTATATTATTACAGATATTCTCAAAACTATCTCGTGCTGGCTAAGAAAAAGAAAGATAGCTCAATGGAAAAGATATAAAATTGTAACCTTGTATTTGACAAGTGTAAAGACTTAAGATTTGGGGATAAGAACTCAATATATGGTTAAAAAATTGTTGGAAAAACTGGAAAGCAACGTAGTGGAAGTTGTGGATATCTTGCACCATTGACCAAGATAAGGTAAAAAAATGGAAATATAACTGAGATATGAAGAGAGATATTATAAGAAAATGTAAAGAACATGGAACATATTACTTATCAGAGTTACATATAGGTGAACAATTTATGAATAGACTAGAGAGAGCAGAATGACTATAAAATGCATAATTTTGATAATATTAACTTTTTTAAAAATTATACAAATATAGGGAAGATCAGAAGGAAAACAGAAAATTGAGGAAGGGGGAATTTTATAGACAGTTTCTCAGACAAAAGTCTCATACCTCCTATACACAAAGAACTTTGTAAAATCTATAAGAATACAAGTCGTTCTCCATTTGCTGTGGTCAAAGATTATGAACAGAGAGCTTTTAGAAGAAAAAAATTAAAACAATTTATATTCATATGAAAAAAGCTCTAAGTCATTATGGATTAGAGAAATACACATTAAAAAATACTGAGATATCATTTTATGTGTCTCAGATTAGCCAAAATGATTGAAGGAGAAAGGAAGAGATGTCAAAAATCTGAACATTAATTCATTGTTGGTGAAATTGGAAACTAATCCAAACATTTTATACTTAAAGAGTAATTAAACTGTCCTTTGCTCCAGCAATACTAATGCTAAGTCTATTTCCAAAAATGATTGAGAAAAGAGAAAATATTTATAGCAGCCCTTTCTGTAGTGGCAAAGAATTGGGAACTACAGGAATGTCTTTCAATTGAGAACGACCAAACAAGTTGTAGTATATGATTATGATGGTACATTACTGTGGTATAAGAAGTGATAAGCTAAATGATCTTAGAAAAAATAGGAATAGACTTGCACAAAATAATAGAGTGAAATGAGAACTGTATATACTGTATACAGTAACAACAATATTATTTTTAAAATGATTAAGTGAATAAGTTATTTTTGACTGTTGTAAATACTCAAATTAACCACAAAGGACATAAAAGGGAAGATACTATCTGCATTCAGAGAAAGAATTGACAAATAGAAGCATGTATAGAATTTTACACATGCACATATGCATACATACATTCATGTATATATACATACATACATTCATGTATATGTGTGAGTGTGTGTATGTATATATAATATGTGCATGTATAAAACATATACATACATGCATTTAACCATCTCAAGGGCAGGAAAGAGGGAAAAGAATAAAAAAGGGGAAAAGACATGCATATGCACATGATAAATTTATTATATATTTAAAAGCAATAATAATTTGTATATAATAGATTTCCAGTTTCATATGCAGTCATCTTTTTGACTATATTTTGTTGGGAAAATGTTTGTTTTAGTTCATAAATAAAAAATAAAAACAATTTTAAAATCTCAAATAGTTTATTACATGAAGGAGGCTATATACTTTTAGGGAGGGGAGGGGGACAGAAATAGCATATACAGAGATAAATCAATAAAAAAAGTTTGAAAACTACTTTAGAGAAAGGCAAGAATAATGACACTGGGGCTCAAGAAAGGCCTTGGTGTCAGAGAGGCCCTGAAAAGAGTTTTTAAGAAATACGCTGCATGGAGCCAAGATGGCAGACTGGAAGGATGGACGTGTTCTAGCTCTCCTCCTATGGCCCATAAAATGCCTGTAAAAATTACTCTATACAAATTCTAGAGCAGCAGAAGCCACAAAATGACAGAGTGAAATAGATTTCCATCCCAAGACAACCTGAAAGGAGAATAGGAAAGGTCTATCTCACCGGCTCAGGGAGCAGTGCAGTCCAGCATTGGCCATGGGACACAGACAGGACTGGAGAAGAATTCAGGGAAACAAATCATGGATAGCAGCTATGGTTCCCAGATTTCTCAACACACAAACACCAAAGATGGCTTCAAAGGTCAGTGAGAAAGTTCTTTAACCTGGGTGAGAGGGGTACATATTCCAGCCCCAGGCCCAATCCCAGGATATTAGCAGCCACTGTAGCAGCAGCAGCCATTTCTGGAGTTCTCAGCCTACACACCCTGGGAGCATTGAGCAGCTGATTTGGGTCTCAGTCCTGAGTGAGTATTCTGGGGTGATAAAGAGCCCTTGTGTGGCACAGCTGGTAGTGGTCCTGGAAAGG
>CM053770.1:218908574-218944299 GCA_028658325.1 Potorous gilbertii
CAAAAGCAAATACATGCTTATTCTTTTAATCCAGCTTATTTAACTGTTTTTGTTTATACTTTTTTCATTTCTCTGAATTTGTCATATTAATTACTTTGTATAGTGCTATAATATTTCACTATATTCTTATACCACAGTGTGTTAAACCATTTTAAAATTTATTGTAATTGCCTTTTTCCTAGGTTGTTAGTGCTGGTGAGAGGTACCTAGGGGACATAATGGGTAATAGCACGCTATTTGGAATCAGGAAAACCTGAGTTCAAATTCTAATTCAGACTCTTACTAGCTGGGTTACCCTGGGGAAGTCTCTCAACTTTTATCAGTATCAGTTTCAGTAATATCACCTACCCCCAAAGAGGTCATATAAATGATATCTGTCATCATTCACATCATCCTCATCAATATTGATACTTTCATCATCATTATTGTTAAGTCAAAAAGGGCTAATATGAATATTTGAGTACATATACTATACATACATACATATACATATACATATATATATTCTTTTTGTCTCAGGCTTCTTTTGGGGTAAATATCCAGGAATGTGATATCCTAACTTTATAGATTAAGAAGTAAGAAGTTTATATCAGATTCAAAAATATAAGTGACTTGTCCCAGATTAGTCAGCTAATAAGTCAGGGTTCTTACTCAGATTTTATGAATTTCAGTTCTACCTTTCTGATGACCTTAATATTAATAAAGACAATACTAATGACAATAAGAGAAGTTAGGTGGCACAGTGGATAGAGCACTGGGCCTAGAGTCAGGAAGACTCATCTTCCTGAGTTCAAATTCAGCCTCAGATACTTATGAGCTGGGTAATCCATACAAGTCATTTAACCCTGCTTGCCTCCGTTTCTCTATTTGTAAAATGAGCAGGAGAAAGAAAGGACAAACCATTCCAGGATCTTTGCCAAGAAAATGCCATACACAAAATTCACAGTGAAATGAAGACTGGTCATGATGGAAGAACAGCAAACACATTGAAACAGACAGCAGAAAGGTGACTCAGAATCTATGGATTGGAAAGGTGACAAGGAGACCAGCAAGTGTTTGAAATGTTCAACTTTTATATGCAACCAATCAAAAATCTTCTACTCAGACAGCCTGCTGAATGTATAACATTTGTGCTTGTTTTTTCTTTCCAAAGTTGCTTTTTAGATTCAGTTAGCAATCAATCAACAATGTTTGAGGTAGGATACATCCCATGTGATTTGTCCTGGGACCCATATACATTAAGTATGACCTGAATTTTGTTAGTCATATAATGTATTTTTGCATACTTTGTTAATTATGTATAATCTAAAATATATAATTTTATGTAAAATATAATTATTATTATATATTATATTACTATTATTATATTATTTTGTTTCATCCTCTCATTTTCCTTTGAGATGCTTCCTCAAATTTTAGGTGTATTTATTATGCAATACATTTTTGCTTTGGTTGTCATATTCAGTCTTTAATTTTATGGAATTTTGGAGTAGCACCAAGATGGTAAATAAAAGCCAAGGACTGTGATTAGCTCTCCCTCAGACACCTCAAAACAACTTTAAATGATGGCTAAAAACAAATTTTGGAGCAGCAGAAGTCAGAAAAAAAATGAAGTGAAGCAATTTCCAATTCAAGACAACTTAGAAGGTATGGCAGCAAGTGTGGTGGGATTTGTTTGTTTGGAGTTCTTTTCCAAGTTCAGGATAGATTCTGAGTACCTGAGGATTCAGTCCCCTTTGAGCTCTGATGGTTCATAGCTGTGTTGAGTCATGTGAGTTTTGTGCCTGCTGATTCTGAGCCAATCAGAAGCCAAATCTTCATTATATATACTAGGAGGTTAGTATTTTAGTTTGAGGATTCGCTTATGGGAAGCATCTTGTGATTACCTGGTGGAGACTCTGAGTGGCCATATGCTCATAATCCCCTGACCCCATCCCCCCACTGCTCAGATGTAAATCCAGGGATGTATGTAAATTGTGTAACAATATTGCTCTAATTCAGACAACAGAGCCCTGTCTGTTGGTTTTGACACAGATAAAAAGGTTGTTTGTTGAATAGATGGAAGGTTTGGTAACTTTGGAAATGTAAAAGATAAAAAGGTGTTTCTGCAAGCATTTGTTTGAACTGATTAAAGTGATGACCTCTCAAAAGTTGCCTTTCCTTTTATAAATGCAGATTTAAGAACCTGTGATGACAGTAACATCTCCTGTATATGTTGGAGTGCTTACTGATATAGAAGGTCAGCAAGAAAAGTCTGTGGCAAAGGATGAGAGTAGCATACTATTTTATATAACTGACACCAGGCCCCCCCAAAACCAGCAGCAGGTCTTTAAGGCAACTGAATTTGTGACAGCAGTGGTGGTTGCTGGACTTCTCACTCTACAGTTGGTAGGGGATCAGAAAACTGGTCAGAAACAGTTTATAGAGATTCCCTTGTTGGTACTGGATGGTAGGACTCTGTCATGTTAGCCATATTTGGATTTGAGTCACAGGCCTGGGTCTTAGTACCAGAAGGAGGAATACTATCACATCAAAACTTGCAGCATCAGGGGAGCTGGGATCCTGTTCACCATTCCAGAGTAGAAAAGAATGTTTGTGGCCATTCACAGACTTGAGCATAGGCCAGGAGAGGAGTAAAAACACCTCTTCCTAGAACCAAAACCTTACAGGTTTCCAGAATGATCAACGAAAAGAGGTACACAAAAAGCCCTGAATCTTGGAACAGTGCCCCCTTCATTCTGGAAGCAGTGTTCCACTTTAGCATATGAATTAAAAGTCAAGAAATAGGCTAGAAAAATGAGCAAAGAGCAGCCCAAGATCTTTAATATAGAAAGTTACTATGGTGACAGGGAAAATCAAGACACAAACTCAGAAGACAATAAAGTCAAAACTCCTACATCAAAAGCCTCAAAGCAAAATAGGAATTGTTTTTAAGCAATGGAAGAACTCAAAAGGGATTTTAAAATCAAGTGAGATCTTCTTGGGGAGGGGGGTCAGAGAAAAGATAGCAACTTTCCTAAGCTCTCCCCCAAACACCTTTAAAGTGTCATAAAACAATTCCTAGAGCAACAGCACACATCAAAGGACAGGATAAAATAATTTTCCAACAAAAGACAACTTAGAAGGTCAGCAGGAAAGGTGTGTTGCATCTGAGTGAGTAGAGAATTATTGGACTACCTCAAAGCCATGATCAAAAAAAAGAGATCTCATCTTTTGAGAAACTGTCAAGGAAAACTGCTCTGATATTTTAGAACCAGAGGGAAAAATGGAAACTGAAAGGATCCACTAATCAACTCCTGAAAATGATCCCCAAATGAAAACTCCCAGAAATATTATAAGCAACTTCCTGGCCTCCCATATCAAAGAGAAAATGTTGCAGGCAGCTGAAAGGAGAAAGAAAAATCAAATATTATGGTGTCATGGTCAGGAGAATACAAGATTAAACAGTTTCTAAAATAAAAGATCAGAGGATTTGAAATATAATATTCCAGAGGGCAAAGGAATTACAACCAAGAATCCCCTATCCAGCAACCTGAATATAGTCTTTCATGAGAAAATATGAACATTCAATGAATTAGAGAATTTTCAAGAATTCCTGACAAAAAGACCAGAGATGGATAGAACATTTGACTTCCAAATATAAGACTCAAAGGTAAACTGGAAAGAGAATTACAAAGAAAGAGAAATAATAAGGGATTCAATAAGGTTAAATCATTTACATTGCTATATGGGAAAATGATACTTTTAAATCCTGAAATGTTTCTCATTATTAGGGCAGTTAGAAGGAGTATACATAGACAGAGGGTATGGATGTGAGTTGAATATGATGAGATAATTATCTAAAAAAATCAACACTCCACATATCAGATTGGCAAATATGACAGAAAAGAAAAACAACAAATTTTGAAAGGGATGTGGGAAAATTGAGACACTAATGCATTGTTGGTGGAGAGGCTTACAATTTCAGCCATTCATTTGAGCAATTTGGAACTCTGCCCAAAGAACTATAAACCTATGAATACCCATGGGCCATGCAACACCACTACTAGGTCTGTACCTAAAAGAGATGGAAAAAGAAAGGGAAAATAATCTATATGTACAGAATTATTTAATCATAGTTGTTTCAGTTGTGATAAATAATTAGAAATTGAGACAATGCCCATCAATTAGGGAATGGCTTAACAAGTTGTTGTATATGATTGTTATGAAATACTATTGCAATATAAAAAAATGACAAGTGGGATGGTTTCAGAAAACACCTGGAAGGACCTATGTGAACTGATACAAAGTGAAATGAGCAAAACCAGGACAACAGTGTATACAGTAATGGCAAAATTATATGATGATCAACTGTGAATGACAGCTATTATTGTCAATATGATCCAAGACAATTCTGAAGGACTTATGATGAAAAATGCTCTCCATCTCTAGAGAAAGAATTGATGGAGTCTGAATACAGATTGAAGCAAACTTTTCCTTTGCATTATTTTTCTTGGGTTTTCTTATTGGTTTGTGTTCTTTTTCACAAAATAACTAATACGGAAATACGTTTTGTATGATTGCACATGTGTAATCTATATCAAATTGCTTGCCTTCTCAATGAGGGAGGAATGGCAGAGAAGGGAAGGGATGGAGAGAATTTGCAACTCAATTTAAAAAAATATAATGCTTGATATTGCTTTTACAAGTAACTGGGGGACAATAAAATATTAAATTAAACTTATTATATTGTTTAACCCACTGGCATTTAAAGTTATGATTCTTTAAGCTTTTAAATGTTTATTGCTTTTTTGGTTTTGGCACCCTTTCTCTTTCAAAGAAATGCTTCATGCTTGTAAAGGAGTTATGTACAGTTCTTTGATACTGGTTTGTACAGAACTCCTTAATCTTCCACAATAACTAGCTTGGTTCTGTAGTGTAGTATAATAGTAGACTAGTAAATATTGGATGAAGGGAATCGACAAACTCTGACAATTACCTTCTCTGATGAAGGTAATAAGTGAAGACCAATGGATGAGGCAAAAATCACTCACATAGGAAGATAAGAAAATAATTTGAAGCAAGAAACCTTCGATTATCCATCCCTCCCACCAACCCCAAATTCCTAGAGATCAGACACTCTATTTTTCATTCAGCCTCAACAATGCTTGTTAAATCATGAGCATTCAGCTAGTCTAAAATCATAGTTGTCATTTTTAAATAAATGTTTTTCAATAGAAAGATAGTGTTGAAAATATGAGCTGTGAGGGTTTTTTTTTTTTCTAATCCACTTGTTTAGTTAGCTTCACCTATATCTGGACATTAAAAAATCAGTTCACCCGCCAAAATATAGAGCTAAAGCTTGAAGATAACAATTTAGTTCCTTGATTAAAAACTATAGAAAGACTGTGTGCTGCAGAAATAAGTCCCTCTTCAATTCCATTCTGTTCCTGTTAACAGAAAGCTTCAGAAACCTTCCATGCATTAAAAATCTGATATATCATCCATTGAATTTACCCTAGTGCATTTGGAAATACATATTAAATAGCTTGATGGGTTGATAATTTTGAAAAGCTTTAAAGTAAGAAGGAAGAATTTGGTCTTGAAATGAAATGAAAATTAAAAGTCTCATACGAACATGATATTAATGCTGTAATTTATTAAAATCTGTTCTCTGGAAGATTGGGTTGGTTAAAACAAAACAAAAACATTATGTTTACATTGGAATAGGAGAACTTTTATGTCTTTTATTCCCACATTTTCAGCAGATATTGTACTAAACATTGAGTGAATACTTTTATCATTGCTTGGTGGTATACTCTTGGTAGCGCCCCCCCCCCCCAAATCCATCTATCCCTTATTCTGAGATATTAATGTTGAGATATAGCCAACTGGTAAAATACTGTCAGCAAAATTATGAACGATGTTATAAAGTGATGCTATTGTTTTGCTAGGAAATAAAAGTATAAATATACTCATGGAATGAGATACCATTAAAAATAATTTTGAGGAATGTACAAGACCAACAAGGAAGTCATGTTCAAGAAAACAGGAATTAGAAAGATGTTTGTTATTGTTACCCCTACAATCTACTTTCTGTCAAAGATGATGGTATTTAATCTTGTATGCCCTGCTTTATGCAGGTTATAAAATGAAGAAAACATGAAACAGGTCATTTCCACTAGAAGGATATCCTGAGTACAATATATTATCTTTAGCCATTGTTTGATAAGGAAAAGCTCCCAAAGGAAAGACCATAAGCACGCCACTATTAAAATATTTAAACAATTAGTTTTTCAGTTTTGTACAAACATCTTTAAAAATGAAAAGTTTGCATTCCAGTTTCATGAGTCAGTGGAAATTGAAAGGTCTAAGCTTTCTTTAAAGGTCTGATAAAGAAAAGTCATACCATTACTTACATGTAACAAAATGTCAAGGTCGCAGCTCTAAGTTCCAAGCCTATGTATTCCTGACTGATTGGTGCTTCGGGGCATTGGATTCTGCCCTGGTAAATATTTCACCACTAAAAACTGCTTGTTTAATGTTACCTATTTTTAGAATTATGTTTAAATTTGAACTGAATTTACTAAGATTAGAAAAAGGTGTTCATTTGGGATGTTTTTGATATATTTTATAATGTTTGCCTTTTGGCAAAAGCTGAGCCTTTCTCCCCAGTCCTTAACAAATTGTTTTAAAAATCCATTTTTCAGGACAATTTAATCCATATGTTTCTGACTCATATCTCACCAAAATATTATGTCAAAAAAATTTAAAGGGTTTCAATACAAGAAACACCTGGAGAATAATAAGCCTGTTATAGTGCCAATATAATCTTTGCCAAATATTGATTAGCTTATTAATAATAATAGGTAGAATATATAAAGCTTGTGAAGTGCTACGTGTATGTTATTTCTTTGGATCCTCATAAGTATATTGTGAGGTGAACGGTAGTTATAGTCATTTTACAGAGAATGAACTCAGGTTGACAGGGTGTAAATAACTTGCCCACAGTCACAGCTAGTAAGCTTCTGAGATCAAATTTGAACTTCAGTCTTCCAAGCTCCAAAGACAGCACTCTTATCTATTACACTATCTAGGTGAAGAAGGCCAATGTAAGAATTCCAGTACTGTGCTATTTGTTTTATGAAACAACGTCAACAACATATATCTAAATTGCAGCAACCATTTGAACAACTCTCTTTTTCATTCAAAGTGATAACTAGGTGAGTGAGATCGAGAGATCATCAGTCATAGGAGCCATTTTGTATATAGTCACAATAAAAAGTGAAAAGGTCCAAGAAACCTACTTGTATATTAGGAGCAGGTATGTGATTCAAAGTTCAGTTGAAATATACAACGGAAAGTAACTATTAAGCACTTACCATTTGCCAGACATTTTTCTAGACTTTAGAATAGGGGTTCTTAACTTGAGATCCATGAATAAATGCACACATATATACACACATACGTATACAGACATGTGTATATGTATGTCCATATGCGTATATATGTATACACATACATATATATATGCATACATAGAATATTCATGATGAATATGTATTCCATATATAAAGCATTCCATACATAATTTTTTCCCATAACTGTATTTGAGCACAATGATTTTCTCAGTAATCCTAAGTATTTTATTTTATGCATTTAAAGATACAGTGAGAAAGTGTCTATACATAGGCTTCACCAGACAACCTAAAGAATAAATGACAAAAAACATTAAGAATCGTTACTGTAAAACATCCCCTGCTCTACAGGAGCTTGTATTCGGTCAGGAGAAAGCTACGCACACATGCACACACATACATACATGTACACACGTAACTAAATATAAGATGACTTTACTTTTTTTTTTTTTTACCAGGATTGGGAAAGCACTAGTATCTCAATAGGAAATGGAAAGCTTCATATAGATGGTGACAAAAGAATATTTTGGGGAAAAAAAAACAACTTGGGATCCAAAGATGTGGAGGTGAGAAGGGAATGTTTTCCAAGTCTTAGAGGCAGTCTGTTCAAAGGCACTGAAATGGAAAATGGTAGTGTGTGACAAAAAGCAAACAGGTCAGTTTGACAGTGCTTTAGAGTCTGAAAAGGGAAATAACAAGCTTGAAAACATTATGGAGTCAAATAGTCAGGGGACTCAAAACCTTTCCATATACTGCCCACAGCCTGATTCTACACAATATTGGCTTCCATTATGGGCAAGTCACACATTTCATGCATAGTACATTATTTTGCTCTCTCTGTGTGAAGTGGGAGACAAGTAGATTCACTTGAAGAAATGAGTGTACCCATTTGTCTGCACCTCCAAGAGGTGAGAAACAATTAGGTAAACTGGAAGATTGGTGTAAAGCCTTGAAATCTATGACTTGGCATTCTACCTTGATTGAAGAGGTAACCATTAAAGATGTCTTAGAAAGGGAGTGAGAGAACAGAAGTATACCCATGGAAGACTATTCTTGCCCTAGTTTTTTAATGTATTGGCACTTCTCAAGCCTGTGCCACCCTCTTGTATCCATTTTTGATTTTCATCTTCAACTTTTGCTCTGACATATATTAAAAGACAATGGAGAAGCAGAAGTGGTATAATAGGGGAAAACTTTTTAAAAATGTATTGGGCTTAGAAATGACTCAGTGTTTTCAGAGGTCTATGCCAACTGAGGCCAAACGCTGATAGGTTTTCCTGTGCCTGCAAGTCTTCAGATATAATCCTCATAACATCTGCTATATGATTGTATGCTATATGAAAATCAAGCTAGTTTAAGACTGAGAGGATTATCGCCATTAGACTTTACACCTGATGATAAATTTTTTATAGACACAAATGAAACAAAGAAAAATACAACAATGGTCCTCAGACCTATCTGGCATCATCTAATTCTGCATTAATGATAGCCGAATGTTGGAAAAGCAGATCAAAAATTGTCAGAATTATTCAGTTTTTAGGTTAGATATATTAACTGGTACAATGGACAAAGTGCTGGATCTGGATTCAGGACGAATGGATATAAAAATTGGCTCCATATTCCCATGAGCAGTGAGCTCTTGGGCACTGATGTTTACCTCATTTTCCTTAACTAAAACTGGAACAACAACCTCCCCGGATTGTTGTGAGGGTCAAATGAGAAATTTTTTTAAAAAATTGCTTAGCACAGTGCCTCATATATAGTAGGTACTATCCAAGTGTTAACCATGTTCTTATTAGTGATTATAATTACATTGATAAATATTAACTTGGTTGTTCATCTTTTAAATGTGTATTTTTTCCAAATAGATATAACTATTGGAAGAACTGAGTAGATTCAATAGTGAAGTCCTCACCATGAATCAAATCGTAAGACAAAAAGAAAGAATGAGTCAGAGGGAAAGAACCAAGTCAACAGGGCTAGTTTGATTACACAGTAAAGGCAAAGAGAAATAACATTTTGAAAGACGCATGACTGACTCATGTAGTGCTAAGAACATTTGTTTAAAAAAATCGACGTCTCTAAAGAACATTTTTTGATTTTTTTTTTGCATATAATAAGGTAGAGTTCTACAAAGAATTCTGATAAAGTTCTCCCAATTAAATAAGTATATGCTTTAAAACCCAAGGACTTGAATGTAAAAATCAATGTAATGAAGAAAGCAACACATGTATTAAGAAAATAAATTCCATGAACAAGTTAGCCTGATATAACCTCCTACATAAACATTGTGAATATCTTTTTCAGCAAGTCACACAACTAAGTCATGCAAATAAAGGTTTAGTGAACACATGACACCATTGTAATTGTTTCTTTTTCCATGCAATTATTTCTTGATGACTCTTTTCTTCTTTATTTCGTAGAGAGGGAACCAACCAGAAAAATCCTATATGTGTGTCCAAATTGTATAAAAAACCATTGGAAGTTGCAATGGGGGTAATTTTAGTGGATGAACTTCTAACTTTTATAATTTTGCTTATTTTTCTCTTTCTCCTACTCTTCCTTTGGTCATAACTAATCTGCAACCAGCTACCTAATAGTCTGGACAATTATTATTCTTCATTCACATTTTTTTTGATGAAAATCAAATGGAATAATATTCATAAAGCTCTTTATAAACTTTGAAATGCTACAAATGCTAGCTTTTAGATAAATTTTACGATTGCTTTAAAAAGTAACTTGTTAATGTTAGTAATAGATTGTTGTTGGGTTTTTTTTATGAAGCTAGAGAGACTTGTCATGCATGAGTTGCAAAATTGAATTTACTCATTTGTATCCAAATGTCAACAATTAATTTCTAAAGCTTCCATTCATCTATCACTTTTTTTAAAAAGTCTCTTGAGTTTGAAATTCTACAATAAAACTTTTATTAACTAAGGGGATAAGATTTCTATTTTGTTTGATTTTATAATGACCAAAGTCCTTCATACAGTTTCTGGCTAATTTAACCAATTAATACAAAAATAACAAGTCAAATATGCAGGTTATATTGTTTAAAAAAGACACTGCCCAAAGGACTTTGCTTTCTTCATTTTCCCATAGCAATAGCCACAATCCCTACCAGAATCCTGAAGCTCAGTGAGATGAATAGATATCAAACGGAGAATGGTCCCTATTCTTTCCATATGAGTCTTTTTGGGAACACATCATTGGCATGAATTAGACTGACGTTAGCGTAGTCTATTTTCTATTACTCTAATCCCTGAACAATCACTCTGATGGTCTTTATTAGAGGAAAACAAGCCACAACCATTCTTCCCACCAGACCCCACTTTGATGATCCATCAATTTGCCACTTCTCAGCTACTTGCAGATGTAATGGAAACTGTAAATGGTTTTGCCAAAGAGCTTCTATGTAAATGGAGAGGAAATCAAGAGATGTTTTGAGTCTCATTTTTACATTTCTGGAACTTTCTCAAAAAAGGTTCTTTTTTTGAGTAAAATTCAATGTTTAAAAATAGATCACATTCATAGAGTAAACATAATATTATTCCCTAAATTGGTTTATATATTTTATGTAATTCCAATCAAAACACCAAGACCAATTTAAATAGAATCAGAAAATGTTATTATAAACATATCTTCTGTCCTCATACTAGAGAGCTTTGATACACACATTATAGCTCTCCTAACTTCCCAGCCCAGAATCAACTCTCTCAAACTATTGATATTTCCTATTGCCCTTCAGAAACACACAGAGAAGGTCATCCCTCTAATCTTGTCATCCATTACCCATGAATAATATGCTTTCATGATTATGAACTCCTAAATTATCTTATTTAATTTTTTTTATCCCGAACATAAACACAAAATAAAATGAGTATTTCCATTTACATTGTAAAACAGAAGAAAGGAATTACACATGGAACTGTGAATCCTTTCTATGTTGTTCTTGATTTTCTTTTTCAATATGTAATAAATTCAGAATGCAACTTTCTAAGCTGCCCTGCTTGTCTGTGATTCTCTATGGACTTTCTTCCATTCTCATTCTTTTTTGTTTTTCTTTCTTAAACATTTATTTTTAGTTTCAAACATTCCTTGGTACTAGATTTTGAGTTCCAAATTTTCTCCCCACCTCTCCCCATCCCCTACCCCAGTATGGCACGCATTCAGATTCCTCCTTCCCCTAATCTGCTGTTCCTTTTATCTCTTGCTCCTATCCCCTGCCTCCTTACGTTCTTGTAGGAAAGATAGATTCCCATACTCCATTGCCTAAATATCTTATTTCCCAGTTGTGTGTAGAAACACTTAACATTTGTTTTTAAAACTTCAAGTTCTAAATTCTCTTCCTTCTCCCTTCTCCATCAAGGAGAAGACAGACAATTCACTATAGGTTATATGTGAGCAGTTATGTGAAACACTTCCGTGATTGTCATGTTGTGAAAGACTAATTACATCCTAGCACACCTCTCACTAATTGCATTTTCAATTTTGACCCTGGCCCTTTTCAAAAACTTTTGCTTCTGACCACCCCTTTCCCTAATCTGCCCTCCCTTCTATCATGCCTCCACTCTTATCCCCTTTCCCCCTTACTTTCCTATAGGAAAGAAATGAAATAAATGTGTATGTTATTTCTTCCTTATGCCAAATCCAGTGAAAGTAAAGTTCACTCATTCTCTCTCACTTCTCCTCCATTGTGAAAACTTTTCCTTGCTTCTTTTATGTGAGATAATATTTCCTATTCTATCTCTCCCTTTACACTTCTCCATTATATTCCTTTTTCACCCCTTAATTTTATTTTTTAGATATCACCCATTCATATCCAATTGACTCTATACCATCTATTTATCTACCTCTCTATCCATCTATCTATCATCTATCTTTCTATCTTTCCTCTACTACCCTACTACTAAACAAGGTCTCATGAGTTACAAATATCATCTTCCCACGTAGCAATGTGAACAGCTGAACTTTAATAAGTCCCTTATGGTTTCTCTTTTATGTTTAACTTTTTGTGTTTCTCTTGATTCTTGTATCTGAAAGATAAATTTTCTATTCAGCTCTGGTCTTTTCATCAAAAATTCTTGAAAGCTCTCTATTTCATAGAAATTCCTTTTTTACTCTTGGAGTATGGTACTCAGTTTTGATGGGTATGTGATACTTGGTTTTAATCCTAGCTCCTTTGACATCTGGAATATCATATTACAAACCATTTGCTCCCTTAATGTAGAAGCAGCTAAATCCTGTGTTATCCTGATTGTATTTATACAATATGTGAAGTATTTCTTTCAGGCTGCTTGCAATATTTTCTCCTTGATCTAGGAACTTTGGAATTTGGCTACAGTATTCCTAGGAGTTTTACTTTTGAGATCTCTTTCAAGAAGTGATCAGTGGATTCTTTGAATTTCTATTTTTCCCTCTGATTCTAGAATATCAGGGCAGTTTTCCTTGATAATTTCTTGAAAGATGATGTCTAGGCTCTTTTTTTAATCATGGCTTTCAGGTAGACCAATAAATTTTTAATTTTAATGAACTTGTTTTCAGTTTTCTACAATCACTTCCATATATCTTAGATTTTCCCCCTGCCTCCCCCACCTTCCCTCCTGCCCCCCTCCCCAAGAAAGTGTGAAATCTTATAGAGATTCTACACTTACATTCATATTAAATACATTTTTGCCTTAGTCATGTTGCATAGAAGAATTAAAATGAATGGGAGAAACTGTGAAACCAAACCAAACCAAAACACAACACATAATAAAATGTCTGCCTCATTCTGCGATCTAATTCTGTAGTTCTTTCTCTGGATGTGGAAGGCATTTTGCCTGGAGTCCATTGGAAATTTGTTAGGTCCTTGTATTAATGTGAAGAACTAAATCTACTAGAAAAATTCTTCTCACACTGTGCTTGTTGCTGTGTACAAAGTTCTCCTTGTTCTGCTCCTTTCACTCAGTACCAGTTCATGTAGGTCCTTCCAGGCCTCTCTGAAATCTTCCTGTTCAATATTTTTTATAGCACAATAGTATTCCATTGCATTCACATACCACAATTTCTTCATCCATCCTCCAATTGATGGGCATCCCCTTGATTTTCAGTTCTTGGGCCATCACAAAGAGAGCTGCTATAAATATTTTTGCACATGTGGGACTCTTTCCCATTTTTTTTATCTCTTTGGGATTGTCCTAGAAGTGATATTGCTGGGTCAAAGGGTATGCACATTTTTGTGGCAATTGGGCATAGTACCAAATTGTTCTCCAAAATGACTGGATCAGTTCACAGCTCTACCAACAATGAATTAGTATTCCAACTTTCCCACATCTTTTCCACCATTTATCATGTTCCTGTTTTGTGTTGTTAGCCAATCTGAGAGATGTGATTATCTCTGAGTTGTTTTGATGTGCATCTTTCTAAACAATAGTGTAGAAATCACTAAACAATAGTGATTTCAAGCATTTTTTCATATGAATATAGATAACTTTAATTTCTTCTTCTGAAAACTCCCTGTTCATATACTTTAACCATTGATGAATTGGCTAATGACTTGTATTCTTGTACATTTGACTCAGTTCTCTATGTATTTTAGAAATGAGGCCTTTATCACACACACTAGTTGCATAAATTCTTTCCCAGTTTTTTGCTTCCCTCCTAATCTTGGTTGTATTGGATTTGTTTGTGCAAAAACTTTTCAATGTTATGTAATCAAAATTATCCATCTTGCACTTTATAATGTTCTCTATCTCTCATTTAGTCAAAAATTTCTCCATTATCCATAAATCTGACAAATACACTACTCCTTGCTCCCTTAATTTGTTTATAGTATCAGTCTTTATACATAGATCAGGTATCCATTTGAACTTTATTCTTGTGTATGGTGTCAGGCATTCTTCTATGCCCAACTTTTGCCACACTGTTATCCAGTTTTCCCAGCAATTTCTGTCAAACAGTGAGTTCTTATCCCACAAGCTGGGGGATGCAGACCAATAATTTTTAAATTGTCCCTCCTGCTTGTATTTTCCATGTCAGTTCTTTTCCAGTGAGACATTTAACATTGTCTTCTATTTTTTTTTCCTTTTTTTGTTTGGTTTTGTAATTTCTTGATGTTTCATAAAGTCATTAGCTTCCATCTGCTCCATTTTAATTTTTAAGGAATTATTTTCTTCAGTAAACTTTTGGATCTCCTTTTCCATTTGGCCAATTATGTGTCTTAATTCATTCTTCTCATTGGTTTTTTGGTTCTCTTTTTCCATTTGGGTTAGTCGATTTTTCAAAGAGTTATTTTCTTAAGTATTTTTGGGGACTCCTTTAGCAAAGTATTGATTCATTTTTCATGATTTTTCTTTTCATCACTTTCATTACCCTTCCCATTTTTTCCTTTGCTTCTCTTTCTTGATTTTTTTTTTGAGCTCTTCCATGGCCTTAGACAAATTCATATTTTTCTTGGAGGGTTTTGACACACAAACTTTGACATTTTTATCTTCTGATTGTATGTTTTATCTTCTTTGTCACCAAAGTAAGATTCTGTAGTTTGACTTTTTCCCTTTATTTTGCTCATCTTCGCAGCCAAATACTTGACTTTTTAACTTTTTGTCAGAGTACAACTCTGCTTCCAATGGGTGGAGAGGTGCGTATACTGTCCCAGGCTTCAGGTTTTTGGTATCAGCTGCTCCCCACCCCATGGTTCAGAGCTCAGGAAGCTGCTGCTGCTGCTATGCCTGGCTCTGCCTCCTCCTCCATCCTGAGCCTGGGGAAAATCTACAGCAGGACTGCGCCCCTACCCCACTCAGGTCCAACAAAGTTTTCTCATTCACCTTCTATGCTGTCTTTGGCATTTGTGAGTTGAGAAGTCTGGAAACTGCCACAAATGACAGTGATTCAGTCTCCTGAGGCAATTGGCAGCAAGCCCATCTGGATATTAACCACTAATCTACTGGTCTAGAGCTCCTTAAATTCTTTCTTGTTTAGAGATAGACTTGATTGCAAAATCAAATGTACATGTGTGAGTTAAGTGATTTCTAATTTTCCCCTATTAGAATTAAACTCCTTCAGGGCAAAAACAAAACAAAACAAAAAACACAATAAACTGTCTTTATTCTTACTTTTATTTATATCTCAGAATATGTCTGGAACATAGTTACCACTTAATAAATATTTGTTTACTTTCTTCAAAGTAATCACTCTGTTCTGGTAGAAGAACCATAAGTGGGGACTCAAACCTATGACTTTTAGTGAATGTTGGTTCAAAGTGTCCCTTGACTCTGGTCAATTTTCGGTGAGCCTATGATTAGCAGATAACTGGGCTACATACTCAGTAGCAAACTGAGCTCTGAAATGTGTCCCCATCCCCTGACCTGGAAAGGAGATTTTTTCTACACACAAGCTCTCCATCCCTAGTAACTGGATTTCCAATTAAGCAAGAAAATTTTAAAAATTCCCCTGTTGTTTCAGCTCTGTCACTTATTAATTAGCCAACTTTGGGCTGGTGTCTATACCTGAGATTTTTTTCTTCTATTCATCTATAAAATAACTATTTTGTTACTTGTGCTACCTGTCTCACAGCTTAGTTGTAAGGATAGTCCCTTGTAAATTTGAGAGTACTCTACAAGTATGAGTTGTAATTATTTTCTTTTTTATTAGCCGTGGCCAGTCCTTGGATTAGAAATAGAAGAATGAAGAAAAAGACGATTTTGCCATCTACAGTTGCTTCTACTATGACTCATGATGGCCGAAAAATTTGGCTCAGTGGACAAAATTTTGACTGAAATATGATGACCTGACTTACAATTCTTCCTCTCATACTCCCCATGTGACTTTCAGTATCTCACTTAACCTCCTTGGGATCATTTCATCATCTGTAAAATGAGAAGTTTCCCCTGGAAAGACTGACAGGAACTGAGACTGAGTGAAGTGAGCAAGACCAGGAGAACACTGTACACAGTAATAGTAACATTGTGTGATGACCAATTTTAATAGACTTAACTCTTCTCAACAATGCAAGTGTCTAAGACAATCCCAAAAGACTTATGATGGAAAAAGTTATCCACATTCAGGGAAAAAATCTATGGAATCTGAAGGCAGATGGAGGCATACTATTCACTTTTTTGGTTCGTTTCTTCTTTGTCACATTTTTCCCCTTTGCTTCAAATTCTTCTTTACAACATGACTAATGTGGAAATATGTTTAATATGATTGTTCATGCATAGTTTATATCAGATTGCATGCCATCATGAGGGGGAAGGAGGAGAGGGATGGGAAGTATTGAGGGGGTATTTAGAACTCAAAATCTTATGGAAGTGAATGCTGAAAACTAAAAATAAATTAAAAAATTAAAAATCAATATAAATATATTTGGATAACTGTAAAAATGAAAGAGAAATTGAATAAAAATTTTTAAAAATAGAAAGCTTTGCATTAGATGATTTCTGAGGTCCTTTCCTGTTCTAGACCTACATTTCTATGAACTAGAACCTCATCTGAATCAGAAAAACTCTTGGTAGGTT
The DNA here is from genome assembly GCA_028658325.1 of Potorous gilbertii. Taxonomy (NCBI): domain Eukaryota; kingdom Metazoa; phylum Chordata; class Mammalia; order Diprotodontia; family Potoroidae; genus Potorous; species Potorous gilbertii. The sequence goes on from CM053770.1 coordinate 218,925,466, forward strand.
TTTTAGTGTGATGTATGTATATATGTATATATCTTGGTGCTGGTCAAGCACTTTGACAGAGTCAAAGATGATATATTTAGTGATATAGAAGATTAATGAGAAAAGAGGGAGGATAGCAAGCTTGATATGAAGAAATTAATTATGGAAATAGTTTAACCCGACCCTCCTACCACCACCAATATAAAACTTTTCCCAGAGGATTCAGAGAGCACTATTTGAAAAATTATCCAGAGGAAAAGCAATAATTCAATGAGCTAAAAGCCTATGATGACAAGAATGCCTTGGGCCAAAAAGCCCAACATCTCTCACTTATAACACATAAAAATGTTCTACCTGTGATCCTGTTTGGTGAAAGCTGAGTTAATAGTATACATTTTGTCAATTTCTCAATTATTTCATAGCTTCAGCCATTCAGTGGCATTTTTTCAACTAGGTGAACAGAATTTTGGAATGTTGAAAAAATTGTATTATAATACAGCTCTCAAGACAGCATCTTGTCACATAACCTATTTAACTTCACAGCTACTCTCTTTACATGATATTTCAAGCAAGCAATGAAAGAATGTCTTGTTTTACCATACAAAGTTGTTATAGGTAAATCTTAAATCTATACTTGCCATATGAGGCTCAAGTCTCATTCTTTCCTTCTTCCTCTTTGAGAGGCAAAGTCATTTGTGTCTCAAGTAATGTAGTTGAGTTTCTATGCACTATGTCATACTCTTTCCTGCTCCACCACCTTGTTCTTCGTAGCTCAACTGTTCCCTATATTTATCACCACATTGAAAGACAACTCTCAGAGAAGATTGAGATTGTGTAGTCCTGCACATTGATTTAGATGAATTGAATTCAATTTCCATATACTTTTTTTTCCTCAACATGTCAAAGATTTAGAGTTTCGTTTGTTTTGGTTTTCCTCTCACGAATGTACTTTGCACTCCTGATACTGCTTACTAAATGAAGTTAGAGGGTGTCCTGAAGGAATTAATGACTATGACTAGCCTAGGGATGAGTTCATCATTTATTGAAGCTGCTCTTCAGAGGACATAAGTAGCCTGTTACAGAAGACTTTCCTCATTGTTTTACTAGTCCTAATATATGTTGCTTCTCCCATCTCCATGCCAAAAGCAACAGTTCTCCCCTATTCTTAGATTTCATTCCTTCCTTACCTCTGACACATGGAGTTTCTGATTCCCTTTAAATTACACCTTTCCAGATGCCCACTAGCTAGTTTTTTCTGTCCCTAAATTGACTTGGATCCATTTTGCATACAGTATGGATAAACTTATATGTGTGATTGTTATTTCCTCTCTAAGAATGTAAGTACCTTAAGGCCATCTATAAAATAGTATTCCCTCTGTCCCTGAACATTTTTATATATGAAATAAAACAGTAAAGGAGGGTTCTATGTTAGACCACAATACTTTGTCACTCTTGGCTGGCTCCCATTTTGGAAGATATGTAATAAATTCAAAATGTTACTTTCAAAGCTACCCTATTTGTCTGTTTTCTTCTAAACTTCATTCTGTTTTTGACTGTGCATTTAAAAAATAATGCTTTGACTCCTTCTCTCTTTTCTTTTTCTTTCTTTATCTTTTTTCTTTCTTTCCTTCCTTCCTTCCTTCCTTCCTTCCTTCCTTCCCTTTTTTTTTCTTCCCACTGCTACTTCAGACCATCAATCTAATTACAAAACGGCTAGAATTTGAATTCATTTCAGCAGCACCAAATTTCAGTATAATTATTTTTCAAATTATTAATGGTTTTTAAATACACTTATGTGCACGTGTATCAGATCTCTGAAGTGTCAAAGGACACTAAAGCTAAGATTAAATAAGTGATACTTTAGTAAAAAGGTAAGATTTAAATTTTATATTTTCATATCTAAATTGTCTTACCTAAGTGGATTCATAAAATTTGAAGATTAAAGAGAAAAATCGATAGAAACAGAGAGTGAGATTCATAAGAAAGCTGAGGTCTCATTTATTTTGACTCAGAATTACTGTAGGAAATCAGAAGGTAGGTTTAATAAAAGGAAACTTAATGAGAATGTATTTTTATCTAAGCCATTTGGAATTTCCAGAGGCTGCTTATCAATTAAATTATTTTTAAAACTTAACAAATGAGTAAGTTCATGGTCAGGATGTAAATGAACATTGAAATAAGATTCACAAACTACCATTCTTTTGGGAGAATAAAAGACATGGTGATTCCAAAAGTTCTGTACATTTAAGCAAAGTACCAATCTGATGAATCTTTGTTTGGAGGGGCAAAAGCTCATACAGTATCTGTACCTTCTCATTATGACAGAATTTTACAACAAACCAAAAGCCATATTGAGCATAGAAATGCTTCTTCATGTCTCTTTCAACTCCTTTCTTCCATTGTTCCCAGGTCCACAATTTTCTGTAGACTTTTCATCAGCTCAAGGATTGGCCTTAGAATATATCCTTCTTACATGCCAGGTCCAGCTAATAACCATGTCATGAGACGAAGGAAGCCTGTCTAAAAAAAATAAATGAGTGATGAGGGAAATTTATGTGCCACATAGACCAAATGGCCCCACAAATCATAATTCTCAAGCTGTCATTTTATTCTTTTAAAAACTCTGAACCATGTTAATTTAAAGCCTTTCTGCCTTATTAATATTAGTCCAAGATACAAGCAGGAGAGTTGATGGGTCAAAGTACATTGTTTTTCTTAAGATTTGTTTATTTTTAAAGCTCGTGAGAAATGGCAATTTAATTAGCAGCACAATTCTTTGTCTAATGGTATGAAATAATATATATTATATATACATTTTATATATATTCTATATACATACATATATGTATGCATGTATGCATATATACATATATAAATACTCATACACATAATGTGTGTATATGTGTGTATTATACATATATACATATAAACACTCACACATAATGTATACACATGTGTATGTATATACACATATGTATACACAAAGGTGAAGGTACATGTCTGTATAAGTGTAGTATATATATGTAGTATATATCAATTTCCTTCTGAAACAAATAAGGCTTATTTCCTTTTGATAAAATTGTAACAAAACAGTAACAAGATCCTGACAAGGGTTTGGTATTTTTAACATAATTAATGTAAGGTTATTTTTGTTCTTCCTAGGTATTTTTCAATGTGCCTTTTATTCTCTACATAGCTGATCATATAATTAGACCTAATGAACTGATTGGGGGTGGGGATGGTGAAATTGGATTGTTTTAAATAAAAACAGTTGCACTTGAGAAGAATTTGGATAAACATTTTGTAGCTCATGGCCCAAGACTCCCAGAAAAAAAAGAAAAAAAACCAATGTAATCAATTACTTAAATAGAGTTTTAGTAATTTTGGATTGTATTGAACTACCATTGACCAAACCCCTGGACAGAACTGAAGCTTGATATAAATTACAGATTAGAAAGGTAATTAAACATTATTTGAGTCTATTCCAAATTTCCAAATGAACTTACTTCAAATTGTAGACATTTGGGAATTGGGTCAGAGAAATAATTCCATTATCTGTATTAAAATATTGCTTTGCTTTGCACAGCTTTAATTCTTATCTTCCCCTTCCTTGTATCACCATTATCCTATAATACCTGGGGCAGCCAGGTGGTGCAGCGGATAGAGCGTCAGTGCAGGAGTCAGGAGGACCTGAGTTCAAATCTCACCTCAGACACTTGACACTCACTAGCTGTGTGACCTTGGGCAACTCACTTAACCCTAACTGCCTCATCTTGGGTCATCTCCAGTCATCCTGATGAATATCTGGTCGCTGGATTCAGATGGCTCTGGGGGAGAAGTGAGTCTGGTAACCTGCACTGCCCTCACTCAAAACAAAGTCAAGTACAGGTCATGTCACAATCTGTGATGGCATGGTCTTCTTTGGCAATGAAGCAAGAGCACACATCCTATAATACCTAGGTGTCTATGTAATTGAAACAATTGTATCACCTCATTTCCTTGAGTTCAAATCCAGCCTCAGAAATTTCAAAGGTATATCACTCTGAGCAAGGCACTTAATGTATTTGTCTCAGTTTCCTCATTGCAAAGTGGGAGTATTAATGGTATTTATCTCTCAGGGTTGTTGTGAGGATCAGATGAGATAATATTTGTAAAGTCCTTAGCACAGGGCCTAGAACATAGTAGGCACTGGATACATGCAAGCTATTGTTTTTTATAATAATTATTATAGAACACGTCATATCCACAAATAGGTTTTGAGGTATATGTATCCCATCTGTATTCATCACCCATGTGTGACCTCCCAAGGGAGTGAATCAGCAGGCACTTCTGAAAGACCCAGACATATTCAAGTACCCCTTTATCTTTCCTCCTTCCCATTTGTCTCCTTTGCCTCAATTAGTTGAAGTTGGCACCAGTCCTCTGTACCAATGTCAAGGACACACATTCTCCTGTGTAGAGATCTAATTTCCTAGCCCATCAAGTCATTCCCTCATCTATATGATATTGTTTGGCATAATCTCAAGACAGACATTCCTTCTCCAGTAATTAATGAACAACACCCATCTTTTACCTTCATTAAACAGACTTTCTACCTATAAATTTCTTCCCCTCCTCTCCTCACCACCTTCCCTACTCCATGGAATGAATGATTCAAATCTCATTTCCATGCTAAAAAATATGCAGATTTTATATATCTTATTTTTGTGTCTTTCTCTTTATCCCACATTGCTAGGTCCTCCTTCTTCCCCCACTAATTACATTAGCATTATTAGTTTATTTTAGGCACCAATTTAAACCAATAAATCAACAAGGATTTCTTGAGTATTTACTATGTGTTAAGTGGAATCCAAGTTTCTAGATAAATAGAGACACAAAAGTACCATTTTTTTTCTCAAGGAGTTTACATTCTGTTGAAAGAGAAAGTATATCTATACTCACATTTCTTTTTGTGTGTTTATACATGTACATATACATATGTAGACATATACATACACATATATAAAAATACCAAGTTGAATGTTAGATACTGTTGGGAAGGTTGTTTAGTTGATTAGTATGTCCAATTTTCCATGACCCCATTTGGAGTTTTCTTGGCAAAGATATTGGAGTGGTTCACCATTTCCTTCTTTACCTCATTTTACAGACGAGGAACTGGAGCAGAGTTAAGTGACTTGCCCAGGGTCATGCAATTACTAAGTGTCTGAAGCAAGATTTGAAATCAGATTCACAGATTCAAGTCCACTATGCCACATAGCTGCTCCCCACATGGGAAGGTATACAATATATGTATATCTATGATGTGTGTGTGTGTACACACATATACATATATATACACACATATATTTAAATATATGATATGTAAATGTAAATATAAATATTATAATTTCACATTATATACATAATCAAGCATACATTTAAATCATAGAAACAGGTTAGTATGCTTTGCAATGTATTTCAACAAATCTCCACAAATGAAGAAACCAGGACAATTGTGTCTTGGTACTTTTTCAATCCACTATATCAGTTTTTAATCCAAAGCACTGTAGAGATCAAGAGGTTTTCACAAAGAGCAAGATGAAGGGACATAATCTGCCTAAGCATCTTATATTCAATCTTGTATTTATTTTATACCTATACTGATTTTTTTTCAAGATTACTGCTTTTGAGCAGTATAATAGTACATAGAGGATGAGAACAGAGGTAGATGTGGAAAAAATGGAGACAGACAGGAGATCCCACCATTGGGTAAGATCTGTAACATTCCATTAATAGAAAGCCAGGCCACCTCAGACACTCATGTTTGACAGGTACACAATTTCAAGTGAAAGACAGGCTAATGTGTATTCTAGTTAATCGAACTCACCCCTTACTAGGTTCATTGAGTGTCTAACATGTTATCTTTGTGAATGTTATAAGTGCACTAAAAAATTAATGAATGCCAGCCAATAGATACTTATACACATAATCTTAATCCTTTTAGAGTGAGTTTTTACAGTTGTATGATTACAGTAAGAGACAGGGGAATTATGGCTAGAAATAGAAAAGAATTCTACATTATTTTCCACCTACCTAGACACTGTAGGACAACAACAACAACAAAAGAATACAAAATTATCACCTTTAACAAGAGTTTTGAGACTTAATTAGAATTTTATTCATCATTATACTGACATTATTCAGAATGAACTTTCCGGTGTCAGACTTGATTTCACATACATTTTAATGTAATCTAGGGTAAACATTTTGTGCTTTCCAATAGTTTGAGAAAATTGTCAATTACATACATATTTATAATGTTCATAGTCACTCTAGTCCATTTTCAAGGTGGGGAGGGTAGTTCTTAATGATAAGCCATATATTTTGCTAAAGGCATTTGGATGTAACTTCACTCTTTCTCTGTAGTGTTGTTACTTGTAGAATATTTAAAATTAGTCGTTGTTAGATTGCATGGCAGCTATTCTGCAATATTGAAATATATTTGCCAATTCCTCACATTATTTCCTTATTTCTCAATTAAAAAAACTAAAATATTTTCCATGAGTCCAAGCATATGGTCTTACCATTGTGACATTCCTGACAGAATGCCCCACCGCAATGCCCTGAAAGAATTCAGGCTAACAACATATAAAATAATGAATAGATTATTTCCTAATACAACATACATAAAAGATTAATACTTGAGTTTGCAAACAAGAAAATCTCTGCATATTTTGTGTCTTCCATCTGCTCACAGGGTATAAATCTTTTAAATTATAGGGCTATGATTGTATGAGATTTTCCACATAGAGGGAAAAAATGCTAATATCAGTTCCTCAGACTTACATGGTTTGTGTGACATCTCTCATCCAAAGGGAGAACCCAGGTGTATTTCTTTTCACAGTGAGTCCCTTTGCCTCAGAAATTCTCAGGTGGCCCCATCTTTGGTTCTCAGTTCAATGACTCCTTTTCACCTTGATATGTCTCTTCCCCTTAATGATCTAATATTCTTCTACTCCCAAAGGCTGTGTCAAGACATGCACTGAATTCCCTTGTCTTCACATTGGTTCCTTGGTCCCTCTGGGATTCTGATACACTTTGCAGTGAATTCACACAAGGCAAGTGTTCTTATGGAGGTCAGAAGAAGTCATGCAATGACAATGTCAAGATCTCTCTAAAGAACTTTAGATTGACTGTGAGACATGGGAGAAATTGGCAAAGGTCATCCTGTGTGGCATGCTGACATCAAAGAAGACTCTATACTCCATGAATGAAGTAGATTGTTTTATGAGATGTGCAAATTTAGAAACATCTCCTCTCCAAATATTCACATAGACTATTTATGCCCGATCTGTGTACAGCCTTCTGAGCTCTTATTGATCTGATCAGTCACAGTTGGACACACTTTACCTTGACCTCAACATAGTGATGTCATATTCATCCTGTTGGAGAATGAAGGAGAAAAATCAACAAACAACTAATACTTCACTGTCACTTGTGCCATGACTTCTGTCATTTTGTTGCAAAGAAGAAAGAATAGTGGATACAATGCTAGAGGATGAGTGGCATAGTGTCGACCCTAGAGTCAGGAATACCTGTGTTCAAGTCCTGCCTATGTTCCTTACTGACTGGATATGTGTCACTGGATAATTCTGCATTCTTTCCATTACCATCTGAGACTATATTTGCATGCCTTCTATAATTTAGTGACATGTATTGATAGAAAGTTTCCCTAGCTGAAAGTTTCCTATACCAGTGAAATTGCAGGTCTAGTTCCTGTTCCTATAGGCTCAAACTCATATCCTTCTGCTTACTTACCTGTTTAAACTTGAATAAGACCTTATGCTTTCTATACCTTAGTTTCTTTATATTTAAAATAAGAGATGGATATTAGATGACCTCTATTATCACTTCCAGTTTTAAATCTGTGATCTATTTTCCATTATCTACTGTCTTCCTCAGAGAAGTATTCTGACTCATTAGGAATGAGCCAGGGACATTTTGCTACTCAGATATTTTGCTTATCTCAGGTTCTTTCAGGCAAATTCACAAACAGTATGTCATTTAACTACTTAATCCAATTTCACCCTTTTCTGTCAGGCCTCATAGCTTTTCTGTCAACCATCTAGGACCATGCCTTAAATCCAAATCACTCTGACTCTCATTGATAGGTTAAAAATAAATCCCAACCCACATTTCATTTCGTTATTTTTTTGGGCCTGGACGACAGGTAGTGAATGTAAATAGCAACTGTTAGGCCAGAAACCCTAAGGGTCTTCCCCTCCCAGTTTGATTTTTTTGACTAGGTAAAAGGGCCATTCTTTGCCTCATTTCTTACTTAGTCTTAATCACCAAATGGGCCTTGCTTCAGTCAAATTGAGACCTAGTAAAGATCTTAGTTTAAAAAAAGGCCAAGGTGTCCCACTGCATATGGGGCCATCTCTAGTTGTCCAGTTGCCATCAGATTCAGGTGGCTCCAGAGAAGAGAGTGAGGCTGATGACATTGCACACACCACACCCTCCCCCCACTTAGATCCAACCTACTTGTAAGTCCTGGAATCACCTCCCTGATGTCATCTTCCTTTTTGAGAAGGAAGGACAGACAACTGTCATCAACACAAAAAGATATTATCAGACAGTTTTGAAGACTCAACTTCCCTTCTTAATGACAGGTCCTTGTTTCTCACTCCTTGCTGAATTAGGGAGACAATGCCAATCACCCCTTCCATATCAGTGATCTAGCAGGGTAGCTCCACTTAATTAACATTTCCTAATAAGTCTTTTGGAAACTGGGGAAAAACATGCCATTTCACTTGCTTCTAGTCTTCCTTATACTTTACCTCTTTACTATCTCTTGTCATTGGAGATAGACCAAGAATGCCTACCCTTAGATTTAGAAAAGCTTTAAGAAAGCCTGGGGGAGGTACTGAAGAATTGTCCAATTGCATCAAGGATGGAGGGAGGTTTCTTCAGATCTGGGTCTTGGTGAAAGCTCTTGGTCCCTGCAGGAAGAGAGTGTACTTTACAGAAAAAAAATCAGATGCAAAAATCCTTGTTTCTTCATTTGTGGAAACTATTTCACTTATGTAATTCTTATGAATCACTTTTGTTGTTTTTGAATTGTTTTAGTCGCATTTGACTCCTTGTGAAACCATTTGGGGTTTTCAACGCAAAATTACTAGATTAGCTTGCCATTTCCTTCTTCAACTCATTTTGTAGATGAGAAAACTGAGGCAAACAGGGTGAAGTGATTTGCTTAGGGTCATACAGCTAGTAAGTGCCTATTCTGTGCCAGGCAACCTGTTCATTGTTGAACACAAAAATCAAAAATGGTGAAAAATTCCTTACCTCAAGGAGTTGACATTTTACAGAATGTAGATGTGGAGACAAAGAAAGGAAAGGAGAAATGAAGGCTATTTTCTATGTATAAGCTGATCCAAATGTTCTTTCTAGCCACACCAATTTTGTTAGATCACTACCTTTTATCCTTTATCATAGCTGTTTTTGTTTGAATTATTACAATTTTGTAATACATATGACCTTGCACCAGTCACTTCCCTTTCCCGAGCTTCAGTTTCTTCAAGTATTAAAAAAAATAAAAGATTTGGCTTTGAGGCAGAGGAGGCATCAGAAGAAGGATTTGCTCTCAATTTCTAATGTCCCTGTCAATGTTAAAATATAAAGTCTTAGTTCTTAATAAACACTCTCTGAATTAAATATGATTGCCATAATATAAGCATGCTAATTTTCTATTATGAGTAGGAAGGTGATTTAATGACTTAATGCTCTTAGAAGTAGAAGATGCCAGGGTTTTCTGGCCCACAGAAAGCCTGGCATGCCAACAGAAGCTTGAATCCTACACACAAAACCATTTCAATCAAAATTAAGAGGGTATGGACATCTGAACTCACCCCATGAATATCTTATTTTAAGATGACAAAACTGAAAGTGATTCCTGCTTCAGCTTATGTCATAGCATTTACTTGTCTTATGCTCATCCCACGTTCCAGTGTCTTCAATAGTGCTCAGTTTATGTCTTCCCTTCTTACCAGATCCTATACCGTCTGAGGGCAGGGGCTATGCTTCATTGAATTTTTTATTCCCACATGCAACTAGCAGACTGTATGCTATATTAGAGGTGATAAAGAGATGCTTGAGGAATGAAAGAATAAGAGATAGCAGAGTGCAGTGATCTTGCATTTGTTCTCTTTAAGCATGCGTAAGCATACATATGCACATAATTAAAAATAAATAATAGTAACAATAACCCCCTAGCATCTGATACTGTCTACTATTCACCAGGCACTGGGGTAAGTTATTTATTAATATCCTCAAAACAACCCTGGTAAACAGGTGCTGTAATTATCCCCATTTTACGTATGAGGAAATTGAGGCAAAGACAGTGTAAGTGAATTGCTTAGAGTCACACCACTGTGTCTGAGACTAGAATGGAATTCATATTTCCCTTACTCTGGGAAGCTCATGTAAGCTTCCCAATCCACTGATTCATCTAGGTGCCTTTATTGTATCTCTATCTATCTGTAATCAGGAGTCTCTCTCTCTCTCTCTCTCTCTGTAATATAACATAATATGTGATAATATATGATATAATTGATATAAATAATTAACATAACATAATATAATATAACATAATATAAAATATAACATAACACAACATAACAATAATATATTATAATATGATATAACATGATACCATATGATACAATATTATACAATGTGATATAATATAATACAATACAATATAATATAGTATAGTATAATATGTATAATAATATAGTATAGTATAATATCATATATCATATAACATGTTATGATACAATATTTTCTTACTTGATGAAAGGTAAACCCTATGAGGGGAGGGACTGTTTCATTTTTTTAATTTATATTTATCTAATGTTTAGTACAGTGGCTGACACATGGTAAATGTTTAACAAATGCTAGTTGGTTGACTCATCCATATTTACTAGGATTGCTATTTGTTGTTGGTATACCTTTATATTGTTATAAACATTTAAAAAAAAACTATGTTGACTTCATTTTATATTTAATCATCCTTTTTCCCATCAATCATGAGAGAATCATTTTTTTTGAAACACTTTGGCAAACAAGTGGTAGAGGGGTGTGTGGGAAAAATGGTACCTTAGTGCATTGTTGGTGAAGTTGTGAAATGATTCAACCATTCTGTGGAACACTTTGTAACTACACCTAAAGGGCTATAAAATCAGATATACCCGTTGACCTAACAATGCCGCTATCAAGGCTGTATGCTAAAACAGATAAAACACCAAAGGAAAAAGGACCTGTATGTACAAGAATATTTGTAGCAGTTCTTTTCTGGTTGCAAAGAATTGGAAATTGAGGGGATGATCATCAGTTGAGGAATGACTGAACAAAATGTGGTACATGATCTTTATGGAATACCATTGTGCTAAAAGAAATGCACAGAATACTCTTAGAAACCTGGATAGACTTACATGAGCTAATGCAAAGTGAAATGTACTGTACACAAAGTAGCAGCAATATTATAAAATGATCATCTGTGAGTAACTTAGCTATTTTCAACAATGAAATGATCCAAGACATCTCTGAAGGTCTTATGATGAAAAATGCTCTCCATCCCTGAAGAAACAATTGATGGCATTTGAATACAGATTTGCTTTATTTTTCTTGAGGCTCCCCCCTAAAATGTTCTTTCAAACATGAATATTATGGAAATATTTAGCATGACTACACCTGTATAATCAATATGCAATTGCTTGCCATCTCAATGAGGTGTAGGGTAGCAAAGGAGGAAGGGAGAGGAGTTAGAATTCAAAGTTTTAATGTTAAAAAAATTGTTTTTACATGTAAATGGGAGGAAATAAAATACTAAATAAATAAAAGAGAGAAACATTTTGATAATTTCCCCTTGAGGACAAATTAATAATTTAAAAATATATTTTTCAATAGAGCTACTAATATAATAAAACTTGAAAAAGTGTCTAAAATGTTATCTCCATCAAAGTCAAAACTCTTGTTAGAAAAGCCTTAGAGATCATCTTGTCTAGTTGGAAGGTCATGAAATTGAGGCTCTGATAGGTAAATAATCTTCTTAAGGCCAAATAGATAAAAGGAAGAAGTCAAGTTCTTCAGTTTCTAGTTCTACTATACTCGAAAATCTGATTTAAGGATATTTTGATCCATATTCAATGAAATTTTGATTGGCACCTAGTACAAATTGGAAGGCAGAAAGGTTAGCGTATGAATGAAGAACAAAACATTCTGCTTAGTCCCAAAAGGTAGGGTTAGATGTAACTGGGAATACTTGTAAGATTCAAGCTGAGTATCAGGGCTAAAGAGCCCAGTAATTAGAGCTAGTAAAAGAATGGATAACCTCTCTTGATGTCTTTAAGGAGAACCCTGAAGATTGGGGAATAGTGGTGTTATTGAACTTGCTCCTTTTCAGAAGTTGGATTAGATAGATTCTGAGTCTTCCAACTCTGAGATTCAAGTTGCATGGATTCCATTCTTTTCACTGGAACTTAGAAATGGATGAAGATTTAGTTAACAAACATTCAGTCTAATCTCTTAACTCATGGATAAATTCATCAGAGAATTGAAATGATTTGCTCATATGGCACAACAGAGTAAGGAAAAGACTTTGTATTTGAACCTCTTTCCTGTGACCCTAGATTCTCTGGTTTGTTGTTCATTCTTTCTTTTTATTCCTTCCTTACTTTACTACCTTTCTTTCTTTCTTTCTTTCTTTCTTTCTTTCTTCCTTCCTTCCTTCCTTCCTTCCTTCCTTCCTTCTTTCCTTTCTTCTTCTTTCTTTCACTTTTTCTTTCTTTCTTTCTCTCTCTCTCTCTCTCTCTCTCTCTCTCTCTCTCTCTCTCTCTCTCTCTCTCTCTCTCTCTCTCTCTCTCTCTCTCTCTCTCTCTCTTTCTTCTTTGTATTGCATGCACAGTGTTACATACGGGCAAAATTTACTACCTGAGTTTGTTCAGCTAAATAACTGTTTGCTTTAGCAACTGACAAACAACGTATTGCAAAAGTCTGAGAGTACTTTTAAGGTTTAAGTCTTCTATTAAGTTTTAATAGCTTGAAATTGCACTTAAACTTTTAGAACACCCTGCATTTATAAGGAAGCACAGAAATCCAGAGACAAGAGAATGTCAGAGTTTGAAAAGACTTGATTCTCATCAACCCCTCCCTACTCTACACTTGACAAGTAGCCATCTATTTTTGAAGTTAAAAAGGAAACAGCATCTTCAGTTATCAGTGACAGCAACAGAAAACACCTCAAGAGAGGGGAATACCCATTACCTACTGAGGCATTCTACTTTGGGATAGCTTTAACTATTTGGAAGTCTTCCCTTGAACCAAACCTAAATCTGTCCTATTGCAACTTCTGTTCATTCTTTCTAGTTTTGCCTTGTGTGGTCAAGTAGACTAAGGGTAGTCCTGCTGCTTAATGTAATAAAATTTACTAAATGTAGTAAAATATCATTATGATGTAACAAAAAATAGAAACATGTTCACCAGCATCTTCTGTGTTTTCCTGAGGGTGTTTTCTATAAAACAACACACAATTTGCATAAAAACATGCCTTGTTTATCTCATTTATCTTTCAATAACAATACAGCCTACCTAACATTATTTAGTTCTTTGGAAACATATGCTGGTCAAATGCTGTGGGGATAGTGAATCCCCCTGTAGGACTAATCATACATTTGGTAGACATTCCATAATTTAGGGCTGGTTAATGCTACTGGAGATCAGCTGCAAGCTTAGGTCATTTTTGCCTATCTAAGTTATCCTTTGAGAGATTCATTTCCTCATCTGTAAAATGGGTATAATAATACATGCCCTGTTTGACTCACAGAATTTCTATAAGGAAGTGGTTTACGAACTGTAAGGTTCCATATAAACATGAGCTTGCTATTGCTTCTTTCTCAATAACACTAAAATCTAATGAGGCTGCTTGAATATCAGATGCAACTACATCATTTTTACACATTCTCTTTCTTTCTTCCTGTATATGTCTGTCTCTTTGTTTCTCTTTCTGTTTCTGTTTCTCCATCTCTCTGTCTCTCTCTCTTTCTCTGTGTCTCTCTCTCTCTCATAATGGAAGTAATATAATACTAAGTCACATGTAAGTTGACAATGAGTTGTCTTATTATAAATATTTTATTCAAGTGATTGTAATGATCTCTTGTCTATTTATATTTGTAAATATCTTCATCAAGCTGTACAGATATTTCATCAAAATTTTGAATTTAAATGAGATTAAGATTTCAAGAGAGCAGGGAGGTGGGAAAACTCATCCTCCTCAGTTCAAACCTGGCCTCAGACTCTTACTAGCTGTGTGAGCCTGAACAAGTCACTTCATCCTTTTTGACTCAGTTTCTTCATTTGTAAAATTATTTGGAGAAGGAAATGGTAGAACTACTCCACGATCTTTCCAAAGAAAAGCCCAAATTCAGTCAAAAAGAGTTGGACATGACTCAACAAAAAGCTTAAAAAATGTTCAAGTTATGGACCAAATTTCTAAAATCATGTTTTTTATTACTTTGATTCTCTGGGTGCCATCATGCAAACTTGTTTGGATATGTAATTTGAAAAATATTAGCAACAATATAAAGATAAAATTCAACATTTATATTTTTGGGACAATGACTTTTTTAAAGTTTAAGTTGGCCTTCCTTAGGTAGAGAAATGTGTTAACTATGTTGGAAAGTATGCTTCAGGTTACTGAACCAAATCAACAAAATGGGGTCGTTTGACAAGTTGGTACATCATTTTAGCCAACTAAATCTTTAATTAAAAGTTCAGTCTCAGTCATGAAAGATAGTCCATGAAGAAGAAAAGGCAAAGTCAAATAATCTTTAAAACCTCATAATTTGATTTTAATTTATGTCTTGTTCTAAGGTTTTTATAGCTTTTCCAATGGTTGTTCAGGGAAGCAAAATGGGTCCACATAAAATGGGGAATGGTTGAACAATGTGTGGAATATTAATGTAATGAAATGCATCATACAGTAAGACATGACAAATAGACACCTAGGCGTCATGGGGAATAGAGTGCCAGGCCTGAAGTCAGGAAGATTCATCTTAGTGAGTTCAAATCTGACCTCAAACAGTTCATAGACATATGACCCTGGGCAAGTCACTTAATTTTGTTTGTCTAAGTTTTCTCATCTATAAAATGAGCTGGAAAAGGGAATGGTAAGCCATTCCAGTATGTTTGACAAGAAAACCCTAAATGAGGTTATGAAGAGCTGTATATGACTGAAAATGATTGAACAAAAGAAAGACATGACAAGTATGAGGAATGAACTAGTGCAGAATGAGGAGAACAAAGCCAGGAGAACACTATAATTATATATACACATACATAATATTATGTGTGTATGTATCTATCCAGAGATACATACATAAATATAGACACAGAAAGACAGAGAGAGAGAAGGAGAGAGAGAGAGTAAATATATTAGAAGTACTGAACTTCAAGTCATATAGACCTGGGTTCAAATTCCCACAAGAATAGCAATATCCCAATTTTCCCTGTGCTGCTCATTATTTCTGTGAATTAGGGAAACCAGCTAATCTTCCTGGGTCTCAGTTCCCTCATCTGTAAAATCAGGGTTTGGATCTGATGTCCACTGAGATCTCTTCTCATTGTGTATCTAAGAACCATGACCTAATAATGTGAATGAAAAAAAGATATCCCCAATGAAAGTGAAATTCCAAGGAAAGCAACTAGTTACAGTCAAAAGAGGAGGAACTCTGCAGTAAGAGGAACCAAGTTCAAATCCTGCTTCGGGTGTTTATTATATATACTCCTTTGAAGAAGTCACTTAAACTTTCTAGGATTTGGTTTCCTCATTTGCACATGAGGAGTTCATAGTGGAAACTTTCCAAAGATTCTAAAAGGCTCCAATTCAGTGCCATTGAGTAACTGAAATACCATTAATAGCCCCATGGAACAGATAAGTGGTAATATACTCTCTTCTTGTGATAGGTAAGAAGTTTACATACTTTGTCAAATTCAGTAACTGAATTGGTTGTTTTTGCTTAAATGTTCCTTCTCACATGGGAAGACTCAATTCAGAATGGAGATGGCTAGGGTAACATTTTCAGAAATATTTGTATTATTAAGAGAAAGGCATCAATTTCAATG
Organism: Potorous gilbertii; assembly: GCA_028658325.1. Lineage (NCBI taxonomy): Eukaryota > Metazoa > Chordata > Mammalia > Diprotodontia > Potoroidae > Potorous > Potorous gilbertii. The sequence goes on from CM053770.1 coordinate 218,941,606, forward strand.
TTGAAGAAGATGCAGGAGAGTTGGAACACTAATTCATTGTTGGTAGAGCTGTGAGCTGATCCAACCACTCTGGAGAGCAATTTGGAACCATGCCCAAAGGACCACAAAAATGTGCATACCCTTTGACCCGACAATATCTCTTCTAGGGCTGTATCCTAAAAAGATCTTAAAACTGTGAAAAGGTCCAATATGTACAAAAATATTTATAGCAGTTCTTTTTGTGGTGGTCAAGAATGGGAAATTGAGGGAATACTCATCAATTGAGGAATGGCTGCACAAGTTGTGGTATTGTAGTGCTAATGCAATATTTACAGCACCAAAGGCAGCCATGATTATTGCCGTACAACTCAGAATCCTGAAATACCACACTCTCCATATGGAAGGCAGAACCGAAACATTTATTCAGACCCTAATCCTTCACAGCAACAAAAATCTGTACACAATAACAATGCAGAGTACAATACCATCCCCGAGCTTTCCCCTTGCTAGGCTTCCCACAGACCAGCTCCATTAAATAAATCACAAACAGGCTGTCTTGGACAAAATCACAATCAGCAAATCACTCACACTTCCCAGGAGCCTGAATCCTTCCTAACTCTGATTGCTTTCAAGACTAACTCCCTCTCAGCTCTGCTCTAGCTTTGCCTCTTCCTGCTCTACCCATTCAGAAACTCCTCCCACCACAGGCTCCATGTGACTTACTGGGTCTATTAATGAATAGAAAAGATTTTTCAATTCAAATTACCATTATAGGTATATGAACGTAATGGAATGCTATCGTTCTATAAGAAAGTTCAAGCAGGCAGACTTCAGAAAAACTTGGAAAGGCTTACATGAATTGATGATAAATGAAATGAGCAGATCCAGGAGAACGTTGTACACAGTAACAGCCACTGTTTCTGATACCCTTCATAGCAATGCAAGGACCTGAAACATTTCCAAAAGACTCCTGAAGAAAAATGCCATCCACATCCAGAGAAAGAACTATGGAACTGGAACGTAGAATGAAGCAGACTATTTTCTATTATGCTATGTTTTATTTTGTTTTGATTTTTCTCATGATTTCTCCCATTCATTTTAATTCTTCTGTGTAACATGATTAATGTGAAAATGTGTTTAATAAGAATGTATGTGTAGAACCCATATAAGATTGCTTGCCATCTCAGGGACGGAGGGAGCGGGGAGAAAATCTAAAACTTATGGAAGCGATTATTGAAAACTGAAAACAAATAAATTTTAAAAAAGCTAAAAAAAGAAATACATCAATGAAATAGATTTAAATTAAATGAAACATGTCAGTAACAAAATGATTATTTGATTCAGTTCCAATTTTGTCCCTACCACTATTATGCTTGTCTTTAATTTCCATCAGCAGCCTGTTGATATTCAGTGTAACAAATGGTCATCAAGACTACTTTCTGTTCTTAGCTAAATGGCTGCCCTAGACTGATGAGGATTGTTGCAATTATAGTAATTATGGTGAGCTTTTTTAATTGCAGAAGCAATCTGCTTAGAATATGAGGGAGTCAGGTGGCACAGTAGAGAAAATGCTAGATCTGGAGTCAAGGAGATCTGATTTTAAATCCAGCCCCGGATACTTACTAAAAATGTCTCCTTGGGCAAGTCATGTATTCGATCTTACCTCAGTTTCCTCATATATTAATGGCAATCATAATAGCACATCCTTCCCAAGGTTGGAAGGATAAAATGAGATAATATTATAAAGTTCTTTGAAAACTTTTGTAGTGTTACATAAATGCCAGCTAGCATTATTTCTATTTAGAGCTGAAAAGATGTCACAGAGATTAGAAAGGAGACCTACAGAGCACAGTGGGACCAAATGTAAAGTAAGAGACTTTGCTTTATGTAGCCACTTTTCTTGCTATTTATAAACTGGTTTATGCTTAAATGGCTCAAATTGAGACCCTCCTGTGGTGTCATGCTATAGGATATTGGTTGTTCATTATTGCGCAGGAGAAACTAAACAGCAGCAACCAAAAAAATAGTGCTTTGCTGAAAATATCTAAAATGTGTGTATTAAAAAAAAATTTGAACTGGCAATGGTCTAGATGATCTGTTAAATGTATCTATAGATGCAATGATTATAATGGCAGCTACTACCAAGGAGATGTACTAGGTAATTATTCAAGAGCAATTTAAAATTAAGAGTAGCTGCTTAATTCCTAATTACCAATAGTAGGTTTTTATGTGCACATGTGTATCTTGGTCATTTCCAAGCCAGGTGCTTCTGCCTCTTAGAGCTCATCTTTTCCTATTATATTAACTCTTTAGAATAGAAGCACCTTGAGATCAGGTATTTGCTTGTATTTGGGTCCCCAAAAGGTAATACAGTTACTGGTACAAAGTAAGTACTTGGTAACTACTCCTTCATCCAGTCATTAATTTATTCATCTTGCAAATTTCATCTTTTCTGTCTTTTTGAAGTAACAAGGAAATGGGGAAAACATGCAACGTCTCTGAGACGATTAGACTTTAGGAAAGAGGTTGCCTAGTAGCAGAAAAGAAAGAAATAAGAAACTCGTTTTATCATTGAAGGAAAAAAAATGATTAAAACCTGAAATCCTTCATTAATAAAAGATAGGATTGTCATGATAAAAACAGGTGCTCTTCTGGTTTCCTCTCAGAAGATTTGTGTGTATGTGTGTGTGTTTATGTGTGTGTATGTGTATGTGT
>CM053770.1:218954063-218964881 GCA_028658325.1 Potorous gilbertii
ATTCCTACATGGAAAGATAATTTTTTGTAACTCTTGAAATGTTCTCAGTATTTGGGTAGTTGGAGGGATTACACACACACAAACACACACACATATGTGTATACATACATACATATATATATATAAATATATATATATATATATATATATATATATATATATATATAGAGAGAGAGAGAGAGAGAGAGAGAGAGAGAGAGAAAGAGTACAGGGTGACTTAAACAAGAAGAGATCATATGTAAAAAATAAATTAAGGGGTGAGAGAGGTACAATAAAGGGAAAAATAGAATGAGGCAAATTATTTCTATGAGGCAAATTATTTCTCATCAAAGAGGCAAGAAAAAGCTTTTTTTCAATGGAGGGAATAAGGAGGGAAGTCAGAGGGAAAAAGTGAAGCTTATTCTCATCACATTTGGCTTAAGGAAGGAATAATATGCACACTCAATTTGGTATAAAAATCTATTTTACACTGCAGGAACATAGGGGAGAAGGGGTTAAGCAGGGTGGTGGGGATGATGGAAGGGAGGGAAAAGAGGAGGAGGGAGCAATTAGAAGTAAACACTTTTGGATATGGACAAGATCAAAAGAGATAATAGAATAAATGGGGGAAGGATAGGATAGAAATAAATAGTGTTAGTCTTACACAACATGACTATTATGGAAATCTTTTGCAAAACTACACATATATAGCCTGTATTGAATTGCTCACCTCTCAGTGGGGATGGGTGGGGAGGGAGGAAAGAAAAGAAGTTGGAACTCAAAGTTTTAGGAATGAATGTTGAGAACTGTCTTTGCACACAAATGGGAAATAAGAATTACAAGTAATGGGGAGAAATTTATCTTACCATACAAGACAAGAGAGAAGATGGGGATTAGGGAAGGGAGGTGTGTTAGAAGGGAAGGCAGATTGGGAGAACAGATAATCAGAATGCAAGGCATTTTGGAGTGAGGGGAGGGGAGAGATGAGGAGAAAATTTGGAAGTCAAAATTTTGTGGAAATGAATTTTGAAAGCTAAAAATAAATAGATAAACGCTTAAAAAGTATAATAAAAAGAAACAAAAAATATAATGGAGCAGATGCAAACTTTATGAGAAATCAAGAAATGATAAAACAAAACCAAGAGAATGAAAAAATAGAAGAATATGTGTACTATCTCATTGAAAAAACAACTGACCTTGAAAATAGATCACAGATAGAAAATTTAAAAATTTTTGGTTTACCTGAAAACCATGATATAAAAAAAACATAGATATCATCTTCCAAGAAATTATTGAGGAAAACTGCCTTGATATTCTAGAACAAGAGGGTAAAACAGTAATAGAAAGAATTCACCTATAACCTCCTGAAAGAGATCCCAAAAGAAAAACTCCTAAGAATGTTTTAGCCAAATTCCAGTGTTTCCAAGTCAAGGAGAAAATATTACAAACATCCAGACAGATCCAATTCAAGTATTGTGGAAATATAATCAGGATAACAGGAGTTAGCAGCTTCTACCCTAAGGGACTGAAGGACTTGGAATATGAGAGCCCTTTGACTCAGATATCAAAGGAGACAGGATTAAATCCAAGAAACACCTAAACTGAATATAATATTTTATGGGAAAAAAATGGAATTTCAACGAAATAGAGGACTTGCAAGTATTCTTGTTGAAAAGACTAGAGCTGAATAGAAAATTAGACTTTCAAATACAAGAATCAAGAGAAACGTGAAAAGGCAAACAGGAAAGAGAAGTCTTAAGAAATTCGTTCAAGTTGAACTGTTTACATTCCTACGTGGAAAGATATTATTTGTAACTTATGAGAACTTTTTTGGTATTAGGATAGTTAGAAGGAATATAGATATGTAGGTGTGTATTTTATGCATGTATATGTATCTTATATATGTGTAGGTATGTATATGTACATGTGTGTAAGTAAATGTATGTATATATGTAGTTTTGTTTGTATATTTATATATATGTACATGTGTGTGAAAAATAAAGACTTTACTTGAAAAGTATACAACAATTCAAGTAACTAAAACTTTTAAAAAATATTCATTTTCAGTAGAGAAAATAGAAGCATCTGAAAATGAATTTTCAAAGAAAACAACTCCTAGTTCTGATGAATTTATACAAGAACTATATTCAATTTTACAATGAGTACCATCATTATACAATTCATTCTAAAATGAGAGTTCTACTAAAAAAGGCTTTATAAAAATATAGATTTAATGCCTAAACAGTGGCAAGAAGAAGAGTAACAAAATGAACAAGAAGAATTAGGAGGAAAAGGAGGATGAGAAGAACATGAACAAGAAGGAAATATTTATTAACATTTACCATATTCTAGGCACTGTGCTTAACACTATGATTAGAATAAGACAAGAAAGTTTCTCTTGTCAATAAGCTCATATCTGAATGAAGGCAGAAAAAAATGTAAAGACAAGCTAGAGAGTTGGGAAAAAGGAAATAGGGCACTTATATGAAGGTTAGGTAATCATTGTGCAGGTGGAGTAGTATTTGAATGGCCTTTTCAAAATGTTGAGGGTTATACGAATAATTAAAGATGATTCATTTAAAATAAGATATTATTAAGAAGTTTACAGCAATTCATCCAAGATGTCATTTAGTGCGACCAACTTGGATTTATGCCATGGGTATAATAATTTGTCAATATTAGGAAAATAATCAATATAATTGATCATACACTTTTGCAATTAAACAAAGAAATTTTCTCAGGATATTCAGAAAAAAAGCAGTATTCATACAAAAAAACTGCATCTGCATTTAAAGAGATATCTTTTTATATCTTCTTAAAACTAGTAATATTATATGCAATGAGGAAACTCTAGATACATTCTTAATAATTATAGGAGCAAAGCAAGGATGTCTCCATATAATATTATTTTGTATATTTCTAGAAATACCAGCAGTCAGATTAAGGAAAGAAGAAGGAATTAAAGGCATAAAAGTTAGACATAGAAGACAAATAATCATAAATTGCTAATGACATGATGATTTATTTACAAATATTAAGGAATTAGCAAAGAGATTAAATATGGCAATGGAGAGCTTCAGCAAAACTGCAGTCTACAAACAATCCCATAAAAACTAGGAGAACTATACAATAGTGACAAAATCTAGAAACATAATACATATAGAAAAATCCCTTTCAAAATAACTTTAAAAGTCTAAAACATTTGGAAGGTCCCTCATCAAAGTATAATCAATACTTCTATAAAAATGTTTATCAAAGCAAAAAATAAAGAACAATTTGACCAGCTGGAAGACTATTCAGTGCTCATTGCATCATTACAGTTTAATTGCCAGACCATTCTAATTTAATAGAAAAAAAAACCCAGAGGTAGAGGTGTAATATTTAATAAAAATGATTTAACACATTAATAAAATTTATAATTTAATAATATTAAGGAATTTAATAAAAATAGAAAACTAACTTATAGATGTAGAAATGTATTACATTTATCAAACTGCTTATGCAATATTTCACAAAGACAAAATTATACTAATATTCACTTGAAGAAACAAAATATGGAGAAATCAATAATGGAGAACATCATTAATAAAAGTATGAATGAAAGGAAACCTCAAGCTCTATAATGAAGCAGAAATCGTCAAAATTACTTAACAGAGTTTTAAATATATATAATATATATACATATATAATTGAATTATTAGAATAGGCTAGACAAGAAAGAATTGATTATAAATGAATTAAATGGTGCAGTATTCAACACTTTTGAAAACAGAAATTGTCTCCGAATGAATTCCTATTTGCCGAGAATTAATGAGAATACTAGAAAGCTGTTTGACAAGAAGGTTTAAATTAACATCTCATACCACATCTGACAAAAATTACTTGGAGATATGACCTGAATATTAAAGAACATATCACTCTAAAAAGAGTGAAGTGAGACAGATCATAATCTTTTTATAACTATGGGCAGAAGGTAAATTATTAACCAAACAAGGAATAGAAGCAAAAAAAGTAATAAAATATATTATTTTGGGTTACATAAAATTTAAATAACTTTTACAAAACTCAAATGAACAAATTCTGGATAAGAAGAGAAGTCGTACACTGGGGAAAACTTTGTATCTTTTTTATTGAAGGCTTGATATCCAAAAGAGAAAGACACCTAACATAAATACATACAACCAAAAGCCACTAATACAATCGCTAGATGGCCAAAGAAAATAAATAAATTGTTCTACCAGAAAACAATAATAATAGCAAACAACTATATACATAAATATCCTAAATCACTAATAATATACACAAATAAAAACAACTTGAGGGGAGTTATATCACAGTCGGCAAACTAGAGAAAATTTTAAAAGATTGAAAGTCAATGTTAAAGAATTTGTTTAAAGACCAAATGATTAATTCATTTTTGTGGATCTATGATTTAGTCCAAACAAACTGGGAAGTAATTTTAAATTGTTAAGTGGCTCAAATATCCATAACTTTTGAACAATAAATCTCACTCCTAAGCATATGCTCTAAGTTAAGTCACTGATAGAAAATAATACCCCATGAACATCAAAATATTTACAGTGACATTTTTTAAGGTAACAAAAACTGGAAACAAATTAGGTACCCATAGATCTGGAACTGGCTAAACAAATTATGTCACATGAAAGTAATGGAAGTGTTTGTAAGAAAAGAACACTCCAATCAATGGAGAAAAATGTGTCAACAATTAATGATCTGATACCAAATGAAATATGCCAAAACGAAAAGTACACATAAACACAACAACCACAGCAATGTAAATAGAAAGAAAAAAAGGAATAGGAAAAAGAAATCTGCAAAATTGAAAAGACCATATTTTGCCTCAAAGAAGAGATATGAGAAGACAAGTCTCCCCTTTCCTTACACAGGTAAGTGTGTATGGAAGTGGGACAATGCACATTGTGTCAGGTTTATTTTGATATATTCATCCAATTTGCTGACTTTTCCTTTATTTGTTGTGAGCTATGGTTTTCAATCATATTGGGGGTAGAGAGCTAAGGGTAACATGTAAATGAATGTTACAACTTTTACAAAAAATGTAAAGAAATCTATAAAAATATTTTACAATTATTTCATGCTCATTCTCAAGTTCCTTTCATTTGTTTCAATATCAACTTCTCCACAGCCTGATCCACATCTTAATGGACCAATCTCATATCTGTTTCACCAGGTAAGGTAACATATTTATCTTTTTCACCAATTTATTTAACTTTCTAATTGTGTCATTTACCTTTTCTTATTTTCAATGTCATATCTTGCCAGCTATATTCTGCATATCTTGCATAAACCTTTTCAAGTTCTATTTTTTAATCATCCTTTATTCTTATGAATAATTTTACATCCTTTTTAATTGTATCTGATCCTTCTCATACAATTCAGAAATAGAATCAGTATCAGAATCTGGGTGAAAGTGTTATATCTCAAATTTTATTACATTTTTCCTTCTCAGCTTCAACCAGTAACCTTCCTCACAAGGGCAAATCCCTTCAAGTCATATCTAAGACTTTTTACTCATTACATTCAGTTCAAGCCTTGCTTCTTCCCCAATCTTCTCCAATGGAAGCTGAAAACATCTTTTGAGTTAGACACTTGGGTTAAAATTTTGCCTTTTACACATGTTACCTACATGACCACACGTGTATTTCTCCTGTGATTGCAATTACCTCAGGTAATTTTCTAATACTGCAACTTAATGATAAGTTCATTTTCTCCATTGGTAATAAAAATTTCCACACAGGGAGCAACCTACAATCATGAATGCACAAGCCTAAACCAAAGAGAAAAAAAATCACAAAAGAATTTTTTTCAAACATTCACTGCAAATATTGCCTTCATATTACAATATCATCATGTGCGCTGAATTTGAATTGTTCAAATTCACACATCCACTTAAAATTTCTGCAAGATCATTGTCTCTAATAGTGTGTTACTCTTAAACCTTTGTAGAATGAATGCCTGCTTCCATCAATATCTAATATCTTACATATATATATATATATATATACACACACAAATACATAGATATGTATATATATAATGTGTGTACATACATATATACACATATATTTCTTAAATTATGTACATATATTTATAATTATATATTATTTGCAGCATATTATAGTTACATATAAATTTTAATTACATGTATTTCTTAAATTATATGTTTATATATTTAAAACATTAAATTAAATATACTTTAAGAAAAAAATAATCAAATTGATCACTGGTTCCAATATTGTCACATTTACCATACTTAAGCATTTGTTGGCAGATATGCATGCGTGCATCTAGCCTGCATTCAATTTTGAAGAGCCAAAGTCAATTAAAACTGTCATGTAGCTCAGCATAAAAGACTCACATTGCAACAGTTCTCCCACGCCTGTGAGATCAATGGCACCCTGAAAGCTACAAGAGAAAGAAATTAAGACGTGTATCAAGTTTGTGAAACTAATAAAGAAAACACATTTGCCTTTCATGTATTTTTAAAGAGATTCTTTTTCATTATATCTTGTAAATGGTTTCTCCGTGCAATGCAGCGGATGGAATTGGAGTTTGGTGTTGTTTCATTTTTCAAAATAGCAGACGATCGTTCAATGGTAATAAAGTTTTTACTGGTGATGGAAACATTTGTGTGTCCAGCTGTAATTCTCTCGAGGTTTTTTAAAGCTTACAAAATCATTCTGCATATAAGTTCATTGATCATTCACTTGGGAAATTTTCTTTTCTACTTACTTTTTAACATTTACCAATCAAGCAACTTAAATCTTGGCGGACAGACTCTGCCTTTCTGATGACCTCTATCTTTTGCTTTCACTGTCACTGTCGCTTTGGTTTGTAGTCAAGAATAAGAGCTTTTAGGAGTATTGACAAAGGAAAAGCTTTCAATTTAAATACCTAAGAGTCCATGTTCCAGCTTGTGCACACATTGATCTGAAAGCTACTTTAGAGGTCATGTAGCAAATCTTCAGAAAAGAAAGAGAAGTAATATGCCCAAAGTAATGTAGAGAGTAAATACAAGAGCTGGAATTTAAACCTTGACCCTTAGATTTCCTATTCTACAATTTTCCCACTACACCATACTGTCTCTCCTACAGTTATTTTCTTTTCTAGTCTGTTTTTGTTGTTCAGTCATTTCAGTTGTGTCCGATTCTTCTTGACTCCATTTTGAAGTTTTCTTGGCAAAGATACTGAAGTGGTTTGCCATTTACTTCTCCAACCCATTTTCTTGATGAGGAACCTGGGGCAAATAGGGTTAAGTAACTTGGTTGGTGTTATACAACAAGGAAGTGTCTGAGGCCAGATTTAACTCAAGTTTTCACGGCTCCAGGTCCAGCTGCATCACCTTTTTGTTGTGGTTCACTGGTGTTCAACTCTTCATGACGCCATTTTATGGTTTTCTTTGCAAAGATACTAGAGTGGTTTGCTGTTATCTTCTCCAGCTCATTTTATAGATGAGGAGACCGAGGCAAGCAGGGTTAAGTCACTTTCCTAGGGTCTTAAATCTAGTAAATGTTTGAGACCAGACTTGAACTCTTAGAGATGTAGCTTATAAATTTTAATCAGAAATGCATATCTCATTACAGATATGACTTTTATTCATATATGTTCAAACAAATAGTTATATTGAACCTCAGCTGCTAGGTTATGATTTATATCTGTTCCTTTGTCAATTATTCTGGGCCCATGAGTCTTCTTTGTGCAAGCAGGCTATACCAGATGCTTTCCTTTAGAATTAGGAAGAAGACATTAGTCAGAAATAGACATAACCATCTTCATGGAAAAGTGGATAGAATGCTTTCCCTAAAGTGAGGAAGAACTAAGTTCAAATCCAGCCTCAGAGGTTGTGATCACATGCTATGTAACCTTGAATAAATCACAAATAAAACAAAAACTCACCTCTGTATACCTCAGTTTCCTCAAGCATAAAATGGAAATAATAATAGCAATGACCTTCCAAAGTTGTTGTGAGAATCAAACAACATAATCAAATGAAATAGTATATGTAAAGCATTTAGCACAGTACCTAGCACACAATAAGGATTTAATAAATAATTGTTCTTTCCCTCTAAATCTGACAACAATGAAATATTAGTAACCTATGTATTTATCCTTACATGAACTATTCATGATTAGTGTATTACTGAGATTTAATCACCCTACACTGGGGCATTTGTAAGTGTCCAGTCTCCTTTGGTATGTCTCAGTATACAACACCATAGATGCTAACTGCCCATGGCCACTCTGAATCATTGTCTTCTTATAAAAAGAGCCAATATCCTTGGGTTGCAATTATATGTGTGGTTTTCCTTCACAGAACAAGAATGGCTGGAACCTAAGGATGATTGTGTGGCAGAATCACATGTCTTTTTTTGCCTTTTGGTATGAATGTTCCACCACTGATATTTGTTATGAATAGGTACTAGATTAGATGAAAGTGAAGCTATGTTTCTCTTCTTTGATATACATAATTCTCCTCTTGTTCAATGGTTTTTTGTTGTGATGTCCTTGGCATAAGTCTAATACTTGTCTCTAAATCAATATTGTTATTAAAGCATCTTTTAGCGTAAAAATATAAAAATAAATATCCTGAAACCTAATCAAATTTTCTGAGGGTCCTTCCTGACAAATAGATTCAATTACATTTTGGGGTTGTTTATCATACAAACAGTCATATCCCCCCATACCTAGAAAGATCCTATGACCTTCAGTATCTAGCTCATTCTGAAAATCTCTCATAAATCTTTACTATTTAAGCAATATACAAAGAATGTGACCTTGCTTCAATAAATTCTGTATATAATGAAAATTAATGACCAAATACCTCTATAGTCAAATTGCTTTCTAATCCTGGGATTGGTGTTATACAAACAAAAATGTTGTTTTCAAAAATCATAACGCATACACTAAAGTATATAATTAAATTAGGTGATAGATTTATGGAATTTTGCTAAATTCAAAATGCTAGATCAATATAAATTACTACTTTATATGTAATTGCATAATGTACAATTTTATGTAATTTTAATACTACCTTATTTTAGTATAAATTTTGTCTTTTTATGATTATATTATTTTCACCTACATCTCCATTAAAACATTAATAAGTTGACATTAAAAATGGGGGGATACATTTTCACTATATTAAGCTTCATCATCTAGGAATTCTTTTTCTGGATTGACTAGTTGGCCTATATAGAGTCCTTTAAATGGTCTCGGGCTGTTTCATGCCACTAAAATCAGCTTTCGACTTCATTTTTAAAATTATTATTTCAATTTTTTTTAATATTGGGGTCATTTGTACATATATCCTACTTTCACCCTATAATCATGCTTCCCTTTTTAGAAAGAAAATCAAAATTACATTTATGCCAGAATAAACGGACTTGTTAACTGGTTCTGGCAATGCATGTAACATCCCATGTCCATAATTCTTCATTTATTTACTAAAAATAGGGAAGCATATTTCATCATCTGTTCTCTGGAAGGTCAGCTTTAAAACAATAGTTTTATTGAAAATACTAATCACATAATATCAGCAAGGGGTAATAGATGACCAATAAAATTGTTTCACTGGAATTTTCAAGATCATTACAGACATAGGAAACAAATTCAAATTTTTGTATTTTGTATCAATTCTTTGTAGAGAACTTTTAGGGAAAAATAGAACAAAAAATAAGCGGTAATCTACCCTAGGAAAAGAGTGCCTGTATTGATAGACGCATGTAGCTATTCTGATACTGAAATAAGTTTATTTAAGAAATGCACTACTATCTCCAGGAAACATAATTGAAAAATATTTATCTCATCTTGCACCTTGAGTCCATCATCCCTCTGTCAGGAGCTTGGTAGTTTGCTTAATTATCACTCCTCCGTAATCCTGGCTAGTGATGGTATTGATTGGAGTTATTTCAAAATTTTACTTTCCAAGATTCTTGACATACATATTTTTTTTCAAAAGCTTATGATCTCCTCACCTTTTGTTCTGGGTACACACGTTATTACTTTTTATAAACACTGTTTCATATAAACTCCCACCATTGATATACTACAGACTACTTCCTTCTGTGTGTCCCTACCCCACCTTTTTTTCAAAGAAGTAAAAGGTGGAGAAAGTAGGATTTGAAACACTTCATCTGTAATAAAAGAGATGTAATTCTTATTCCCTTATGTTCCCCTCATTTAGACTTCCACAACTGATGGTTACTCTTTCTTTCCATTTCTTTCTTTTGTGATTTGCTTTCTGTTATAATGGTTGATTTTTGACTAATCCCTAACTGATCCTATTCTATCTCTTAACTCTATGTCCTCCACCCCATCTCTATATTCCTTATCTCTGTCTTTTCTATTTATCTGTTCAGTTCCATGAATTTGTAAATGAAAGTCTTTATGAATGTTTAAGTGTGTAAGTATGAGTGTGTGTGTGTGTGTGTGTAAAAGTATGTGTGTTTGCTGGGCAGGTATGTGCACAACTCTTCTTTTTTATGGTTCAAATGAAAGCCAGTCAGGTTCATGTAAAACTAACTCTTCATTTTCTCCATATTTGCTTATTCTTCTCAAGTGAATTGATTCACTCAATTATCTCAAGTGAATTGAGATAATAAGTTCTCACCCCCTCCCCTTTCTCCTAGTGTGCTTCTTTTTCTCCTTCATTTTCCTTTCTTTTAAGAAAATCAAGATGTAATAATTCTCTGGTTCACTCCCCCCACAATCCTTTTTAAATTTCCCTTTAAGACCTTTCACAACCTTACAGTTATGAAGAAATTATTTTCCTCTGTTGTCAAACATTTATCATCAGACAAT
>CM053770.1:218971024-218987109 GCA_028658325.1 Potorous gilbertii
TTTGGGGCACAAAGGAGGTAATAAAGCTTATGATTCATGGAAGACATTCTGGCAAAGTAAATTATGGGAAATTTGAAAACACTTTCTTATGTATAGGAATGACCTCCTTCAAGACAGAAACGATTTCCTTCTTGTCTCTGCATCCCTAGTGTATATCACAATGAATTTCTCATATTCTCCTCTAGTGACCTGGAATAATGGTATGACTGATATCCTAACAATGTGACTATGCAGATTATAAATCTTTGTGCAATTTCTTTTCTTTAAAGGGAAAGAGACTGGGAATTTTATTGGCAGTGATTTCATTGACAGAAAGAACTCCCTGAAGAAACTGTTTCAACTAATCAAATCGACCCCCTGCTCTGTGAGAGAATACCACATATAATTTTAAAGTTTCCTGAAACATTGAGAGGTTAGTGACTTGCTCAGAGTCACATCTAATTTTTTCAGGGGCAGAACACCTTGTATCCAAGTACTCCTGGCTTGACGACTAGCTTTCTATACACTGTGCCACATAATCTATCCATAGAAAATTAATTGTGCGGCAAAATATTGTACCACAGAACACTGATCTCTAAATATTTTTGATCATGCACATCAAGGGAAAAAAATGATCACTTACCTCCTACAATACATACTTATTTAATTGTAAATTATATAATGGCAGTACTATACCAATACTCATGGCCATTGTAAAACTTACATTAAAAGATTTGGACTAAATGCATAAAAGTGAAATCATCCTTTATTTTTGCTGTTCTGATTTGTTTTTTCTTCATTACATGTAAAAATAATCTTAACATTTTTTTAAGTTTCAAATTATCTCCCTTCCTCCTCTTCCCCTCCTCATAAAGGCAAACAATTTGCTATAGATTATAAATGTGCAGTCATACTAAACATATTTCCATATTAGGCATATTGCAAAAGAAAACATGCAATTTACAAGGAAAATTATATTTTAAAAAAGTATGTTTTAGTCTTCATTCAGACTGCATAAACTTTTTCCCTGGAGATGGATAGCATTTTCCTGATAAATCCTTTGGAATTATCCTGAATCATTTTGTTGTTCAGAATAGCCAAGTCGTTCAGTGTTGATCATCATTCCATGTTGTTATTAATGTGAACAATATTCTCCTGGTTCTGCTCAATTCACTTTGTAGCAATTCATATATCTTCACAGATTTTTCTGAAAGAATTCTCTTCATTATTTCCTTTAGTATAATAATATTCCATCATAATCATAAAGCACAACATATTCAGACATTCCTCATCTGATGGGCATCCCCTCAATTTCTAATTCCTTGCTACCACAAAAAGAGCTACTACACAACTATACAGGGAGGGAAAGGGATAAAATCTAAAATTTATGGAAATGATTTCAGAAAACGGAAAACAAATCAATTAATTAATTAAAAAATAAAGATGAAATGAAAAACATAGCTATAAATATTTTTGTACAAATAGATCTTTTTATTTTCTTTGATCTCTTTGGGATACAATACATAATAATGGTATTACTGGGTGAATATTATGCAAAGTTTTATATCTTTCTCTTGGTTTTTACACATTCTTTCCAACATTTATTATTTTCCTTCTCTGCCCACTAACAAATCTGATAGCATGAAATAGCACCTCACTTCAGAGTTGCTTTAATTTTCACTTCTCTAATCAATAGTGGTAGATTTAAAGTTGAAAAAGTCCTCAGTGTTCAAGTCCCTCAATGTATACATGAGGAATTAATATGAGTTGCCTGGCCCAAGAGTAAACACAGGCTAAAAAGCAGACATTGAATCAGGGAATTAAAGAATTCTAGATTTAGTGCTGGAATAGACCTCAGAGGTCATCCCATCCAATCCTCTGAGGTCCCTTTTCCAAGGTCTATTATTTACCATGAGGAAGGAGACATAGGGAGGTGATGTGACTTGTCTAATGTTGAATTTACAATAAGGAGCAGAACTGTTATCACTGAATTATACATCTAATGCTACACAGGACCTACTAAAAACAGAGATAATGAAAAACAACTGGAAAAAGTAAATCAATTCAAGCAAAAGTACATATATACATATATGTGTGTATGTACATGTCTCCATAAACTCTTTGTCAGAAGCTGGAAAACATACTTCAATAAAGATTCTCTAGAGATGGTACTAGTCATTTCTTTGATGAAAGTTTTTAAGTATTGCAACATTGTTTTTATTTATCATGTCATTGTCCTTGTATAATTAGGTCTAGTGGTTCTTCTCACTTCACTCTGCATCAGTTCATATTTCCAAGACATAATTCCCACAACCTTTTATTATTTCTTAAGGTATGATAATATGCCATTACATTCATATACTGTATTTATTCAACTCTTTCCCAACTAATGGGTATATGCATTTATATTCCAATTCTTTGCTTTAATTTTTTTATACCTTTTAATGTCAACTTTAGGATCAGAAAATGTACTTTATTTTCATATTTCTTCCCCAGGAATCTTCTTTTCTTAAAAATATCATTTTCCCCCTCCCTTATTTGCTTTCCTCTTGACAAATTTACAAGAAAAATGTGTATTTAACCATTTATTGTTCTGCTTAATTAAAATTGAGGTTTATCTCATGTTTATTTTTTTCAAACTTTCCTCCATCTTGTTCTTTTTATTCTTCTTGTACATCATGATTATGAAAAATATCATTACAACTCTTTCTTCCTCTTTTAACATTAGTGTTTAGCATTTATTGTCCCTTTCTTTTTCCTCCCCAAATCCTCTTTCTGTTTTTGTTATTTAGTCCACATAAACCCCTTTAAACTCATTAAGATTTTGAAATGAGGCAGATTTATTTTCCCATTATTGGAATGTTATCTCTGTTTCATCCCACAACCTTATTTATGGTAGTAAAATTACATAAATGAGTTTTTCTTGAATCTTAACTTTTTATGTCAAATATCTTATGCACCATTTTTTATCATTAAACATGCATTTCTCCTTCCTCCTTGTCCCAAATCCAAGTACGATTATATTCAGTTTTGCAGAGTAAGCTATTTTTTTTTGTTGTAAGCTCATATTACTTGCCTTTTTGGCATATTATATTACAAGACCTCCTCTCATTTGTGGTAGTATTTACCCATTCTTGTGTGATTCCCAAATGTGGTTCTTTGCACCAGAATTAATTTCAGGCTGGTTGTACTATTTTTCTTTGAGGTGGAAGCTCCAGATTCTGGCTATGATAGTTCTGGGTTTTATATTTCTATTAAAGTTTCTTTTAGGAAGTCATCAACATATTTTTCTATCTTTATTTTGCTCTCTGGTTTTAATAGATCGATAAGGTTATCACTTATTTTATGAAATATAACATCTGGACTTTTTAATTATGATTTTCATGAAGACCAGTGATTCTATAATTGTCTTTGCTTGAGTTGTTTTGATAGCATGTGATTTACATTTTCCATTAATTTTAAGTCATTTGGTTTTGTCGTATTGTTTCATATGATCTCATGGAGTAAATGATTTTTGCTTGGAATATTCTAATTTTAAGATTCCATTACTTGATAAGGTTCAGTACTTTCTATTCCAAGCAATTTACCATTTTCTTCTGAATATTTTCCTTACCAGCTTTTATTTTTCTTTCTTCTATTATTCCAAATAGACATTCATGCAGTACATATGGAAAATATATTTCCCCTTGAGTATCTGCTTGTAGTTGTTATGGAATTGCTCTCTACTAGGTTATATTTCAGGGCATCTCTGGATCTGCAATATTTTTGGTTCATGTCTTATTTAGTTCACTTAACTCTCTGCTCTTTGTTCCTAAATAGTTTACACAGTGTCGAAATTATCCTCCTCTGTTTTTAAATCTACCCTTCTTCATCTTGACTTGGGGCCCTTGTATTCTTACATTGAACTGAATTTCTAGGGTTAGACTACCAGTATCTTTGAGAGTGGTCTCTATGAGGTCTTCTATGACATCATAGGAAAGAGTGCTAGGGAGTTTGCATCTTTTGTGACTCAGAGGTTGCCATGACCACACTAATTACCACCACTTCAGAGTACTTCAAAAGTGCTGGTTTTGGATTTCTGATTACCTTGGGGCTTTGTTGGGAGAAGGGTAGAGCAGAATTCTGTGCTTTGCAGGTATGCTCATTTTCAGTCACATTGAGGCTACCAAATTATTTGTCTTCTCGTCCTGATTTTGACAATGTCCCCCTTTCCTATCACCTATAGACCACCAGATGATATTTTGTACAGTTCTGACATAGAATAAATCACTGATTGTAGTTTGTCATTGATTTTTTTTTTATCATTGCTTGGTCTTGTGCTGTTCTTAGATAATTTCTTGGATAGTTATATTGAAGTTGGGCAGCCTTCTTCCTCTCAGGCAGCATCTTGGACAGATGTCAGGAAAATCACATTGCTACCTGTGCTGAGGATGGTTTCAAGAAGGGAGTTCTTAATTAGCAAGTTATTGCAGTAATCTGAGTGATAAGTGATGAAGGCTTGAAATATGGTGTTGGTTGTGTGAGTAGAAAAAATGGCGTAAGTGGGAGAATTCAAATGTGAAAAGGATGTGATTTGGCAGCTAATTAAATATGTGAGGCAGGGGAAAATTGAGACATTAAAGATAACACTAAATTTGGGAACTTGGGTGACTAGAAAGATGGTGGTATATTCAACAGTAGTAGGACAGTTTGAAGGAGATATATTTTTTGTGGAGGGGGAGGAAAGGTCATGTAATGGGAACTATAACCCATATCTCCTGCTCATCCCATGTGATTCACTCTATGCCAATTAAAACAAAAGGCTAAGGCGGTTACTTAAAAGTCACTGCTCCCAAAGGCAAAGCTCACCCTCTGTGGATTATGTGTTTCAAGATTATCTTAGAGTGATTATAGGGGAGAAGGAGGTAAGAAGTCTGTTGCTTTAGCAATCTGCTCAGAAATTCCATTATAATTATCTTCAAGGGCCAAATCTCAACACAGAAGAGGGAGGTTGACTGTTTCAATGTGGGGGAAGTCACAATGAAGGAACTATAAATGAATAAGGGTAGATGTGATTGTGTTGGAGGGAGGGAGTATGGGATATAATCTCTCTTCCAATTCTTTGATTGGTTGCTTGTTTCATCACACGCTCTTTAGCATCAGCCCACATTCCCTGAGAGGGCTCAGGCTCTCATCTAGAGATCAATAACATAAAGGAAGGTGAAACTGATAAAAAAAAAATAGAGCAAATACATTACCCAAACAGATACCATCTTAGAAAATTGCTAACACCAAGTCTAAATGGACAAATAAAAAGAGTTCCAATTTATTTCAGATAAGCTATTTATTTCTATTATAGAAGGGAATGGTGGTGGATTGAGAGCTGACTTAAAAGAGTTAAGAAGACAAAATTTCAAGACTTGACCATAGTATGTGATACTGGCATATCAAAATTTCTGAGTGCCCCTGCCAATTTTCTGTTTATATACAATATAGAAAGAGTTATAGTAGAAAAAATATCCTTACCTGCAACTACCTATACCGGTGAATTTTATGTCCAGTAAAAAAAAAATGAAGTACTAGTTGGGGTGAAAGGGGTGTCAGTCTTAGAGTAATAAAAGCCTGGATTCAAGTCTTTGTCTTGCTATATATGAACTATGTGAGGATGGGCAAGTCATTTAAATTATCAATGTCCTGTTCCAACTGTCTCACACAATATACATTGATACTGGGAATGAATTATAGTAGGAGTTCCATATACTGACAAAATCACAGCTCTGCCATCCCTCTTTGCCCTGCCTTGAGACATATATATATATATATATATATATATATATATATATATATACACACACACATATACATATATATATGTATATATATGCATCATATTTATATATTTATTCAGTCTGAAGAAAAGGCTAAATATTTTAATACTGAGTCACCTCAAATTTTATTTGTGCAACACATTACTTAGCTTATAAGTACTGGTAAGAATAACTAGACGAAAAAGCAATCATGGCTAGACTGAATAATAAAAATAGTGAGCATTTGGGTCAATGGATAAGTAAATATTCCTGGTGTTTATGTAGGGCTTCCCAATATAAAGCCCTCTTCTCAAAACAACCCTGTGAGGTTAGCAGTATAAATATTATTCCATTTTACAGATGAGGAAACATACTGAGTTGCTGAAGGTCATAAAGTTAAAATGAGAAAGATCTGGGACTCACTGGTAACTCCAAAGCTATTTCTATTTCTCCTTCAACCTGGTTTCCATTTATTTCCTTGATTTTACCATGACCTAAGATGGGAAAACTACTTGTTCTAACCTGTTACAAATGTATCCCATGGGGAGGCTGGAGGGGATATGTGCTGTGAAATTTATCCCCCTAAAATTCATCCTTGCTCAGAATCTGCTTAAAACATATTCTTTGTATCACAACATCAAAGATAACTGGGCATCGTAGTTCAATCATTCTTTGAAATGCATTCTTTAGAGTTCAGGGGTCATATTCACTAGATCCAGCAGAGATGGAAATGAAAAGGCAGTTCTAAGAAAAGAGGTCAAAAATGCTAAGTACTTGAGGCCACAAAAGCATCCCCGAAAGGGATTTCTTAACAAGGTTCAGAGTTTAGGGAGACAGGATGTCACAAGCCAAGCAATGGAATAACCTTAATCAAAAACATTCCCTAAAGAAGTCCATGTTCCTTTTCACTAACTTGATCTCAGATTTCACATTTGTAACTATTATAAAGAATATATTTTTTCGAACAAAGAATGGGATATGTTTTTCTTTCAAACTGCATTTACCTGGTGCCACTTCATGTTTCAATATAATTTATATACTTTGTCAGTATTAAGTAGGCCTAACTTCAAATCTTTTGAGCTCTCCATGGTACCCAAATATAGCAGACTCTCCCATCAGAAGACAATACTGTGGGGTTAGATTGCAAAAATGTACTTTCATTGCTTCCCTGAACCAAAAACCATCATCAAGTTTAAAGTTTAAGATTTTGTTGATGTATTTAATAAAGAGCTTGAAATATGCTTAGCTTCACAAAATCCAGCAGGGCAATTTAGGTTAATTAATAAGTGAATCTTCCTTGATGGCTGAGAATTAGAGTATATTATAAAAGACAATGAGAAAAGGGAACTTGGCTCCTAAGGAATTAAATGCATCCTTAAAACCTAGTAAGGTTTTGATTTCACTTACAAGTGCCCTTGAAAAGGCATGCAATTATTTAAATTATAATAGACATCAAGTTGTTATTTTGCTGTGGTATCTTAAGATGCTAGACGCACATAGCAATAGTAGTAGAAGAAGAGATTACTAGATCTGAAATGCACATTAGACACCTTTTAGTCCAGTATCCTTAATTTCACATCGGTCAACACACATGTCCCAATCTGGGGGCTATATTATGAAAAGATTTATTCAGTGTTTCCCATTAGCAAACATCATCATGTTCAAAGTATATATTTTGTTGACATTTAATAAAGGGCTTATAATGTACTTATATTTACAAAATGGGGCCAATATTGCTGATGGTTCATAGAACTGAAAAATTTTAGAGTTGGAAGGGTCATAGCCATCTAATTGAACCCATACCCAAAGTAAAGCCCATTATGACATAGCTCACAAATAATCATCTGGCTTCAATTTGAAGAATTACAAAATGGAGGAAGTCATATTCTCTCCAGACAGCCCAATTCACCTTTGTTTAAATGATTATTACTTGCTCACAGTCACATATGTGTTGTCCATGGTTGAGACAGTACTAGTCCCCCAGGCTTCTGAATCATAATCTCTTTTAATCTACCATACAACTCCTATAATATTTTGGCTATAGTATATCAAGTAGAATGGAATAGTGGTGACTACATCTTTCCATCCTCTGAACAAATAGTTTCTTGAGGTATGAATAGCCCCTCTCTCCCACTTTTTGATGTTTTGGAAAATAATCCAATATCCATTGAAGAAATCTACTCATCTGCACAGGAAAGTTTTGGTGGACTAAAAGTGGAAGAAAAATGGAATCTTTTCTCTTCTGTTTTGTTGCCTTTAAACCAGTGATTTTTAATGTGGAGTTCATTGGGTCCATACTTAGGGGGCTGGTGAACTCAGATAGGGAAATTACATCTTTTTTTCAATAATCTCTAACTGAAATCAGCATTGCCTTCTGTTACTTAAGGACATTATTCTGACTAGGGAACCATAGGCTTCAGCAGACTGCCACAGGCCATGACATGTAAAAAAGGGTAAGAATTGCTGCTCTTGACTGATGGAGAAATATGACATGATTGTAACACTCTTTTAAGAATCTTATGGAGAAAGGACATAATTATGATATGTTAACACAAGAAGCCAAGAAGAATAATGAAAAGTATTATACATATAGTTGGAAGAACTAGGTTTGAATTCTGAATGACTTGTGTGATCCTGAGTAAGTCATTTATTTTCTTTGAGCCTCCATTTCCTTATTTGTAAATGGTGGCTAAAACACTCACAGTTACAAACATACAGAATTACTGTAAGATTCAAATGGGATAATTATGTGTAAAGTACTATAAAAATAATAGCTCTTTCTATTGCAGGGCAGCATGGAATTGAGCAAAGTCTTATTTGTCTGATGTAGGGAAAGCTGTTTTTCTAACCATTTACAGACTTTTCTTGTGTATGGCCTGATTTAGTGAGAAATTCAATGCAAAAAATGCTTAAGTGGTGGCTACCCTCTAGTCTGGAGGTGCATTTACTCTAAGCAATGAGTGAGAAAAAACAACAGGAGTGATTTTCTGCTCTTGGTCAGAGGCTATGGAGTTTTGCAGGAAAAACAGTGTATATCTATGATGAAGTTCAGTGACTTGTTATATATACTTAAGCTACCTATAATCCAGATGAGCAGAAAAAAGAAATACTTCAAAAGTTCCATAGTAATAGGATCAGAGTGGTAGAGATGGAAGGTATTGTATAATTCATCTAATATAACCCTTTAATTTCAGAAATGAGGAAAATAGACATGGGGAGGCCACACAGCTTACCCAAACTGTTCTGTGTTTAACTCCTGTGTTTATCTTTCTATTTATTAACTTAGACTGATACTCTATATACATATAGTTGCATACATATATGAGCATATACTTGCATGTATTCATATATACATATGCATATATATGCATATGTCTTGTGTATGTATATTTGTCTCCTCCATTAAGTTTCTATGGGTAGGGATTCCTTCATCCTTTTTATTTGAATTAGTAATACAGAGTCTGACACACAGTGAGCACTTAATAAATACTTGCTAATCAAAGGACAGATTGCCCAAGGTGACAGAGATAATAAATATCAGAGGTAACATTTGAACCCAGTTTCTCTAACTCAAAGGTGAATGTGTTTCCATTGTATCATTTTGCTTTTGACAAGAAGAAATGAGCTCTGGACACCTCTCCTGGAGGTCTACCCAAAGCAACAATGTAAATGAATGGAATTAAATGAGGAGGAATTAAATTAATTGGAAGGTCTCTATTTTCTTTTGGTTATAACAAACTTAAAAGTAAAAAGTAAAACTTGTGTTTTACTGGTTGCCATAAATAAACTCGACCACCATATTTTGAGTCTTGAGAGCCCTTGTCCTTGTAATAGAAATTAGGGTCTAACTCCTAGGGCAGGGATCCTGCCAGAATCTGGAGTCCCTAGTTTATCTGTATGGGCAATGTAGGAAGAACTCCTCCATAGTGTACCCTAGGCCATATATGTCAGGAGAAAGTTTCCAAAAAATCTGGCAATAGAGTTATTTAGCCCCCACTTCTCATTTGTCAAGCAAAAACCAAGTACAGCTTACCTTCTTGCATCCTTTTTTCAAACAGATATTGAATTCATCTATGATATTAGGATTTGTAGAAAATCATCTTCTGCAAAGACTTTAATTTACATTCACCATTATTTTTCCAGTGTTTACATTAAAATAATATTATTAGTATCTCTTGTTATTTGCATTTTATCTTTTTTCTGTTCTTTGTTTCCTCCTGAACTTATCAAATTACAAGCACAAATACTTAATAGACATTCATTAACTGACTACAATTTGTAGTAGAAACCTCTTTTATAACAAAGACCAGGTAAACAAAGTCAATGGACACTGGATCTGTCAACATATGGGACATTTCTAAGTCTTAAAATTCCCATATGTAGCAATTCTTCCAAAAAGGAGAACCCCTACCATGTTAATTATCAAATATACTTTAAAATTTAAAAAAATGATTTTTCCTTTTGTAAGTACAAAAGTAGATGGAAGGGTATTTAAGATTCCTAAAATCATGTCATATATCTTAAAATGTTTAGCTTGGACCCGGAGGAATTGGGTTTGAATCCACTTAAATCTTCTGAATCATCAGTTTTCTCATTTATAAAATGGATTTGGACTAAATTGTCACTGAGGTCCTGTCTAGCTTTAGATGTATAATTCAATGATACCAGTTCTGCTCCTTATAGTAAATTCAACATTGGACAAGTCACATCACCTCCCTATGTCTACTTCCTCATGTTAAATAATAGATCTTGGAAAAGGGACCTCAGAGGATTGGATGAGATGACCTTTGAAATCTATTCTAGCATTATATCTATGAGTCTTTAATCCTCAGATTCAATGTGTGATTTTTAGCACGGGTTTACTCTTGGGACAGGCAACTCATATCAATTTCCTCATGTATACATTGAGGGAATTGAACACTGAGGACCTTTTCTTCTTTAAATCTATGTTCATATGTATCAGTGCACTAAAGAGGTATCAATTTAAAATTTTCTTTGGATGAAGTTAATTTCTTATACTACAGGATGGAAAATTAGCAAAGCAAGTTGCAAACTTATTTTTCCTCTTAACTTTAAGGACATGACAGGACTCAGAGATGAATCTTTAGCTGCTAAGATTCAGACTTGAAATATTGCTCCCGAACTCCTTGCAACTACCTATTTGAATACTGAATATTATGTGGGAGGGTGGAGGAGGCAATCTCCTCATCTTTTCTTCCCACTTAGAGATAAATTAAATTCTCTGAAAGGTGATATATGGTATGGAGCCTGCTAGATGGGGGGAAAAGACCAGAAAAGATGTATCTTGGCTCAGTCTAAAAAGTATCAGAGATAGTTTTTCCCTGAATAGTCATGATATTTCTTACATGGAAATTGTCTCCTTAAATAAGGGATGATATTTTCTTAAAAGTCCTCTCCATCATATGTGTACATACACATATATATGTATATATGTATGTGTATATGTATATACTTCTTAGAATTCAGAAATTGAGGGGTAAAATAATAATTTCATTTAAAAATAGATAAATAATATAGAAGAAAACAATAGAAAAGATCTATATGTACTTATACAAATTGAAGTAAGCAATATATGTCACTGTAAAAATACAAGTTTAAAGAACTATTAAAATAAATCCAAAGTGAATGTTGCAAAAACTACAATGAACACATATGCCTCCAAAGAAGAAATATGAATATTCACCCCACTCCAGATATTTTCAGAGGAAGGAATGAATGAGTGTGCTTTCTAACTTGTTATGTTGATTTTTTCTCTTCCTTTTTGATCTTCAAAATATTTATTATTATGTGTGGTTGGTTCTCTGAGAGGGAGAGACAGATTGGGTGAAAATATGATGATGTACAAAAAATCAATAGAAGCATTAAAAATTACCTAAAATATAAGTCTTAGGAAAGAGGAGGTGAATGAAGAATATTTTTTACAGGTTTAAAAAGAATTACTTAACCTCTGCAGGTTTCCAGATTCAAGATGGATCTCAAATTTGCAAGTGCCAAAGTGGGCAAAGTGCCAAAGCTCAATTGTCACTTAGAATATAAAACTCTAGCTCTAGGGTAGAAATGCTTGTGAATATAACTTAAGGTTGTCAGCAGTTGTAGGTGTTGCTTACTTCAGTCATTCAAAACAGCTGCGATTATATGAATCTGGGTACTCTCTCCCCTTCTCAGATGACAACTTCGTGCCTTGGCAGACAGCTTTCATGAATTACTGCCCCTCCCCTTCAGCCCTCGTACCCCTCAAAAAGAAAAGCATGACCCAATATTCAATTGTTTATCGCTGTGTCTATCAAAACACAGAATCAAAGACTTGGAAGGTTCAGAGTATTCATGGGTGGTCTATAGCAGAATGAAGATGGGAGTCATCGACACTAATGATGTCTGTCAACACTGAGAGCAGGGATTGTTTGTCTTGTTGTTTTTGTTATTGTTTTGTCATTTAATTAGCAAGCAGTAGACATTGGGTAATATTTCTACCCAAAAAGAATTACCTTCTATAACATCCGCCAAAAGTGGACATCCAACCTTTGCTTGAAATTCTATAATGAATTTTGAACTGTGTAGGAAGAGTTCTGGACATCAAGACAGAGGACTGATTTCAAATCTCTGTTTTGCCAATTACTACTTATGTGATATATATGTGACTTATGTGACTTTAGTTTCCTCATCTCTAAAACTATGGCATTTTCACTTTTCCAATTTAAAACTCTGAATCTGTTAAGTGAGAAATGATAACTCTACTTACTGTTGCACCTCACAATCCATCTGTGACTTCTCCAACCATCGAGGATCTATCCAAAGTGCCAGAGGCCTTTCTCTAAATTGTCTACTACTTCATGGATAGCAGCATAGAATATAAGTAATTCATCTGTTTTACCTCAATCATGTAACATGACTGGCTCACCTCCTTTTGAAATCACTCAGTTTGTTGATGTCTTTTAGAAAGGAAGAAAACAAATAATTATTAAGCACTTGCTGGCACTGTGCTAAAATATGCTGTGATACCATCAATTAAGTACATTCAGCATCATAACCTAGGAGGTATCTTGGATTCCTTATTCTCTCTCACCTCCCATATCTGCTCTGTTTGTCAGTTTCACCTTTGCAACATCTCCCAAATAGGCCCTCTTCTCTTCTCTGATACTGCCCCCAATGTGGTAGAGGATCTCATCACTTCTTTCCTGGACTATTGTCTACTGATGTGGCTGCTGTATTTCCCCACTCTAGTCCATTCTAAGGGCAGATATGATCATGTTAACTCCCTTCTCAGTAAATTACAGTGGTTCCCTCCTGGCTCCAGGATCAAGTACATAAGACTCTATTTGGCATTCAAAATCCTTCATAACCTAGCTCCCTCCTACCTTTCCAGTCTTCTTCCACTTTACTAGCCACCACACACTCTTTGATTCAATAACACTGTCCTCATTATTCCACAAAAAGAACTCTCCATCTTTTTCTTGACATTGTCCCCAGATGTCCCCATATCTGAAATGATCTCCTTCCTCTTCTCTGACTCCTGGCTCCCTTGACTTCATTTAAGTCCCAACTAAAATATCTTTTACAGGAATGTTTTCCCAACTCTTCTTAATTTGAAAGCCTTCCCTCTTCTTGTTTTTCAGTCATTTCAGTCACATCTGGCTCTTTATGATCTCTATTTGGGGTTTTCTTGGCAAAGATGCTAGAGATACTGGTTTTCCATTTCCTTCTCCAACTTATTTTAGAAATGAAGAAACTGAAGTAACAGGCATAAGTGTCTTGTCCAGAGTCATACAAATATTAAGTGTCTGGACTGCACTATATCCACTGCAACTTCTAGCTGCCTCTTTTTTCTTTGAATTTTTTCTTGTGTTTTGTATAGTATACTATATAGACTTGTTTGTACATATCTATTTATATGACATCTCCCTTATTAGATTATGAGTACCTTGGAAGCAAGGACTGTCTTTTACTTCTTTTTGTATCCCATTTATTAGCACAGTGCTTGATATATGATAGGTACTTAATAAATGCTTATTGGTTGATTGCGTGCAATGTTTAATGTGCTACAGCCTATGTGTATTTGTGACTCGTTATTGCAAAGGTAGTAAGTCTTTTATTGCCACTATCTTGGAAATTCTCAATTCTCATCCTACTCCTTGATAGCCTAGAAGTCTAAGTTAACCTCAAATATCAAGCACTTTAGAGGTGGAGCCAACATGGCAGAGTAGAAGTAGGGATCTATCTGAGTTCTCCGCCCCCCCCAAAACCCTCAAAATACCTGTAAAAATGATTCTAGAGCAAATGCTAGAGCAGTTGAAGTCACAAAATGACAGATTGAAACATATTTTCAGCACAAGACAATCTGAAAGGCTGACAGGAAGGGTCTGTTGCACTGGACTGTCAGTGGAACACAGTCCAGCAAAAGTCACACATGCACCAATGGAACTGGAGCAGGCCTCAGGGCACTGAACACTGGCAGCTGTAGTGGTTTTCAGACTTCTCAACACAAGAACACCAAAGACAGATTCAAAGGTCACTGGGAAAGATCTCTCACCTGGGTAAGAGAGAAACACGGTCCAGCCCCAGCCCCAGTCCCACGGAGTGGCAGTGATTGCTGGAGCAGAAGCTGCTTCTGGAGCACTTGGCCTACAGATGGCGGGGGAATCAAGTGACTGATCTGTGTTGCAGCCCTGGGCAAGAGCAGTCTTAGGGTGAGGAGTGTACTGGCTTGGTGGAGCTGGTGGCCCCTGAGGTGAAGGAATCCTATTCTCAGTTCCAGGGCAGAAAAGAGTGCTGATGGTTACTCATAGAGCAGAGTGCAGACCAGGGAATGAGTGAACCCTTGTCCTTTGATCACACCATTTTGGAGAAACTGAGAATTTATAGGTCCTTAGACACATCTCTGAAAACAGCTGCACAAAACCCCTGAAACTCATGGCAGTACACCATACACCTTCTTAGGTGACTAGGTGTAGATTTAGCAACTTCTATGCTAAGGGATTGGAGGGCTTGGGATATGATATTCCAGAGACCAAGGGAGCTAGAATTAAAACCAAGAATCAACAACCCAACAAAACTGAGTATAATACTTCTGAGAAATAAAAGGGATTTCAATGAAATAGAGGACTTTCAAGGCTTCTTGTTGAAAAGAAAAGAGCTAGATCAGAAATTCAGCTTTCAAACACAAGAATCAAGAGAGACAAAAAAAGGTAAACAGGAAACAGAAGTCATAAGGGACTCATTAAAGTTGAACTGCTTCCATTCCAACATAGAAAGACAATATTTCTAACTCATGAGACCTTTCCCAGTATTAGGGCAGTTGGTGGAACTAGACATAGATATAGATATAGATATAGACAGACAGATAGACAGACAGACAGACAGACAGACAGATAGATAGATAGATAGACAGACAGATAGGTAGGCAGAGGGCCCAGAGTCAGCTGAATATGAAGGATGGATATCTAAAACATAAAATTAAGGGGTGAGAGAGGAAGATAGGGAGGAGAAAGGGAGAGACAAAAATGGCTAAATTATCTCACATAAAAGAGGAAAGAAAGAGCTTTTAAAATGAAGAGGGGGGGGGGAGGTTAGAGGGAATACGTTAACCTTACTCTCATCATATTTAGCTTAGGAAGGGAATAATATGTCCATTAGGTATGGAAATCTATCTTATCCTTCAGGAAGGTGTGGGGGTGGGGAACGGGATAGGAGAGGGAGGATAATAGAAGGAACAGCAGATATGGAAAAGTGGTGATCAGAAGCAAGCGCTCCTATGGAGGAAAGGTCCAGGGAGAGAACGGAATAAATGGAGAGCAGGATAGGATAGAGGGAAATGTGGTTAGTCTTTCAAAACATGACTCTTATGGAAATGTTTTGCATGGCTACACATGTATTACCTACATCAAATTTCTTTTTTTAAATATAAATTTATTTATTTAACGTTTTACATTCATTTTCACAAAATTTTGGGTTCCAAAATTTTCTCCCCATTTGTCCCCTTCCCCCTCCCCAATACACTGGACATTCTAATTACCCATATCACCAATCTGCCCTCTCTTCTATCATCCCTCCCTTCTCTTGTCCCCATCTTCTCTTTTGTCCTGTAGGGTCAGATAACTTTCTATTCCCCAATACCTGTGTTTCTTATTTCCTAGTAGCAAGAACAATTCTCGACAGTTGTTCCTAAAACTTTGAGTTCCAACTTCTCCCCATCCCTCCCTCTCCACCCATTCCCTTTGGGAAGGCAGGCAATTCAATATAGGCCATATATGTGTAGTTTTGCAAGTGATTTCCATAATAGTCATGTTGTGTAAGACTAACTGT
>CM053770.1:218987609-219010084 GCA_028658325.1 Potorous gilbertii
ATTGACTGATTGGTCCAGAGGGAGAGAACATAGGACTAGTAGCCTACTGGGCTACTTATCAGGAAACTTGGGCTTCCATTTTGGCATTGAAACTACCAGAGTATATGACCTTCCACAAGTTATTGAACCTCTCTACATTTCAGTTTCTCCATTTATAAAATGAGATCAAGGAGAACACACTAAGTTCTCTAGTTTTAAACATCAAAGACTTTTCTAGTTACCCCTATTTATTTTGTTCAGTTCAGCCTATGGTGGAGTATTTTTTAGATGTCAAACTTCTCATGCAAGGCTTAGCTTCCCCTTCTAGCTTTATACCATCTGCAAATGTGATAAGCAAGCCATCTTCCCTCTCATCCAAGTCATTGGTGGAAATGTTGGACAGAGCCAAGAGGAGGACAATGCCAGAATAGGTCATTAACAACAAACCATGCTCCTAGTTAGGCTAGAGGAGAAGAAAAGGAAATAAACCAGAGGAGGACATCTGTGTTGACTTTTTCCTTGGTGCTGCTGTAGTAAATCTGGCCTGAGATGAGCTCTATGAATCAGTCCTAACTTTCAGGGAAGTGTGCAGTCTCGGCTCCACCAGATGGGAATCTCACCATCTGTAGAATTCTTGATTATATTCCCTAGCCTCAGCAGACAATCATGATGCCAGAGCAGAATCTGAGGACCATGCAAGGGAACTGAGAGGTCATCTAGTCCAAATTTCAGATATTACCAATGAGGAAACTGAGGCCCAGACAGCTTGAATGACATGTCTGAGATCACACATGCTGTAAATGACAGAAAAGAGATTTGAATCCTGGTTCTCTGACTCCAGATTCTGCAGACTTTTCAATGTAACATAGGCCTCCTCTAGTGCTTTTACTTACTCTAAGTAACTTCAGCACTTATTATAACCATAAATAACACAGAATTTAAACTGCCTTCCATAATCTAGCTGATTTCAATAGAATATAGTCATAAAATGTACACTTACAATTATTTATTAATCCATTAATCAATCTTAATTCATTTTTTCTTGAGACTGGATCAGTCTATCTCACTCAGGTTGTAAATATGGTACCCATTCATGGTGCCAATACTGCCTCTCCTGATCAGTATAGAAGTTTTGATCAGCTCCATTTCTGACCTGGTCAGTTTGCCCATCCCTAGGCCACCCCACTCTGGAGCCCTTACCATACTAGTGCCAGACTCAGTATGGACTCTTGGTTGACCTTATCCTTATATCAGCTCAGCAACTCCAAGCTGAAGTGATCTACTAGCCTTAGTGTGCCCCAGGAGTAAGGCCCTTCAAAATGGAAACATATTCATTAATCAATGAATTGTCAGCTCCTATTAACTCTCATTAAAAAAATCCTAAAGCAAGCCACCAGAGCCGTCATTCACAGTTTTAATATACTTTGAGCATGGTCATTCAGTAAATTATGGATCCACCTGATTACATGTCATCCTGACAGCATTTTACCCCATGTCCATAGGGATATTGTGGGTGACTTTCACCTTGCTTAAATCCAGATATACCAGGTCATATGCCAATGCCATGTTGTAAGAATGCTCACATATAAAAAAATGAGTCAAGTCTGGCATGACTTTGTTTTTAATAAACTACTATTCAGGCTCCTACTGATTACCACTTCTCTTTTAAAATGGTGCTAAGCTAGATGGTGCAGTGGAAAGAATGGTTCACCTGGATTCCTGAAGGCCTGAGTTCAAATTTAGACTCAGACAATTGCTACCTTTATTACCCTTGAGGAGTCACTTGATCTCTGTCTGCCTTATATTTTTCATCTGTAAAATGAGTGCAATAAGAGCAACTACCTCCCAATACTATGGTTAGGATAAAACAAGATGCTATTGATAAAGCACTTTGCAGCCTTAAAACACTATATAAATATATAGTGTATATATAAATATATAGTGTATATATAAATAAATATAAATATAAATGTGAGTGGTTGTTATTATTAAGGGTGGTGGTGGTGATTGTAACGGTGGTGGTACAAAGCAACAGGCAGTCCTGAGTTCAAATCTAGCTTTAGACTTTTACTAGTTGTGTGAACCTAGGTAAGTCACTTAACCTCTATTTGCCTTAATTCACTGGAGAAGGAAATGGCAAACACTCCAGAATCTTTACCAAGAAAACCCCATGGACAACATTGTCCACAGGATTGTGAGGAACCAAGACATGGCTCACAAGCAATAACAACTTCCTAACTCTAAGTCTAGTGTTGTAAATATCAAGTTGCCGAGCTATACCATCTATCCAGATAACCAACTGAACCCTAGACTGTAGTCTCTATGCAATCATATCCTTCCTCTTCGTCCTCCTTAGCTGTTTCCTGAATTAATTCACCTTTCTCCTCCTCCATCTCTACACAAAGCATAGAACAAAACTTTTCCCTTTCTTCCTTATTACCTCAACAGACTTCCTATTTACCTATCTTAGCTTTCTTATTCTTCTCTGTCACCTTTTGCTAGGCAATAAGGATGCTGAAAAGAATTTGCAATGTGTAACAACAAAGCACTCCTGTTTAATAATAACACTCCCTGGCTCTTTTTCTTTTCTTTTTTTTTTTTGAAAGGGAGGAAAAATACAGCACAGATAGAAACTCTACTGATAGAACTGTTTAGTAGAGCTTTAAATCAAATAATTTAGCACCTCCAGGTAAACTCATTATTATGGACTTTCTGCCTAATGTTAACAAATAACTTTTCCTGTAAGTGTGCTCAGCATCCTGTAATAGCAACAAGCTCAGGTGGGCACTTAGCACATAATATCCTTAGTCTCTTATCCCTGTAGGTAATCACATTAGATCATGTGGTCTCCCTCTTTGGTCCTTAATTACTTAGCACATCTAGCCAGGCTAGTACGGATGAAATGTAGGTCCAGGGCCTGTGGTCCCAAATAAATAAAGAGAGTGGCAACATGGCCTTGTGTACTCTTGGATCTTAGATGGAGAGCTGCAAAGGACCTTGTATACCACTGAGGCCAACCTTCTCTTTACAGATTGACTTTCTGATTCTTCAGTTCACTGCCATTCTTTTTTGAAAAAGAAAAGCAAAAAGATTGGAAGGGGTGAAAGAGGTGACTGGCCTGGGTCTCAGGTAGTGAAAGAAGCATGAACAGCTCTGAAAATAAAGGTAGGTTCATAGAAGTTCTTACAACCAGAGGCCCACTGATTCAGAACTGAAAAGGACATTTAAAACCACTGAGTTCTACTCCATCATTTTACAGATGGGAAAACAGAAGCACAGAGCTCTTAAGTGACTTGTCAAGGGTCACCCAGCTAGTGAGTCTCTGAAGCAGGGCAGGTCATCCTGCCTGGAAGGTCTCTATCCAGTATACCACACACTGACTCAAGGTAGAAAAGTGGCTCTAGTCAACCAGAACTAAATGAAATAATTGCCTCTGACCCTAGTTGTTTGACTAAAAGCAAGTCACTTAACTTCTCTGGGCCTCAGTTTCCTTGTTGGCAAAATGAGGGGTTAAACTTCATGGTCTCTGAAGTCCCTCTTAGCTCTAAGTCTATGAGTCAGTTTCCTCACTAGTTTCTTGGGAAACTGGTAAAAAATTCTCTATCTGCTGCTTACTGAGTTGAGAAGGAAAGAAATGACTTAAAACCAATAATGGCAAATGTTCACTATAAAAGTAGGTATTGTAGTATATGTGCTCTCTAACCCTCACAGAGACAGCATGATGGAGCAGAGAGATGGTGGCTAGTCCTGAAGTCAAGAAATCTTGCTTGTCACACATATTATCAGGGTGACCATAGATAAGAA
The DNA here is from genome assembly GCA_028658325.1 of Potorous gilbertii. Lineage (NCBI taxonomy): Eukaryota > Metazoa > Chordata > Mammalia > Diprotodontia > Potoroidae > Potorous > Potorous gilbertii. The sequence continues at coordinate 218,991,393 of CM053770.1, forward strand.
AGGTATGTAACTTTTTGGGATTCCAAGTGTGACATTTAAAAATATTTGAGAGAGAGTTTCTGGATAATTTAATCATTTTATTAATGAGTCCAACAGGTCATTAATAAAAGGATGGTCATTTGACTGTCTCCCTTAGATCAAAGACTATCATGGTGGGACTCAAATTATATACCCTTGAAAACAGTAGGTGGTCCATCAAAAGGCAATCAAATCTAATTGGTTAGCATGACTAGGGGTGAGATATATTAAATGAAGGGTTGAGTATCTCTTGGATAGGAAACCACTCATAGCTTTCAGCTATAAATTCAAAGAACCTATACCCCACTCAACCTTGAGCAGAATACAGTGGGCTTCTTAACTCTAGATTAAATTCCTTGGAAAGTTAGGTGGGGTCTAATCAAGATGCAATCTCTTTATCAGTAATGTCCTTCAAGGAAAATTGGACTTAAAGTCAGGACTTTGAAAGAAGGGGGAGTTTGTTCTGAATTTCCTCGCAATATTGATTATTAATAATAATTTCTCATATGAGATAGCCCTCAAAATCATAACTTATAGAGGAATTGCCAATCTTTATCAACAACAGTGAATCACCCCTCTGTGAGCTTCCTACATCAATGAAATGTAGTCCTGATAACACACGCACACACACACACACACACACACACACACACATACACACAAACAACTTATATGGTGACATGGTTTGTAATATTTGTTGTTTAGTCATTTTCAGTTACTCTTCATGATCTCATTTGTGGGGGTTTTTGCTCTTGTTTGGCAAAGACACTGGAGTGGTTTGCCTTTTTCTTCTCCAGCTCATTTTGTAGATGAGTAAACTGAGGTAATTAGGGTTATATAACTTGCCCAGAGTCACAGAGCCCAGATTTGAACTCATGAAGATATGTCTTACTGACTCGAAGCCCAACAATCTGTCCGGTTGGCTACCTATTTGCCCACAGGGACATGGACTCCTCTATCAGAAATATTATTTATCAGGTCTGAACACCAAAATCTTTCTTTTCCTTACTACTTCATGGTATCATAGGTTAGAGATGAAAGGGATCTTGGAGGACATCACACCCAATCTCTCATTTTACAGATGTTGAAAGTGAGATTCTAAGGAGACTGAATAATCTGCTAGGGTCAATCAGTCAGTCAATACACCTCTATTAAATACCTAATGTGTGCCAGGCATTGGACTGGGAAAACTAGTACTTTCCAATAGCTTACAATATAGTATGGAAAAAACAACACAAAGGGAAGCTAAAAAGGCTGGGGGTGGGGTGGAGTGGAGGAGGAAAGACACCTAGCTAAAGTGCATGACAGAGAAATCCAAGGATTGTATCCAGATGAGAAATGAAGGGAGGGAGGGCAGAATGGTCTTCAATGGATGTTCTTGGAGGAGCAATTCTTCACTCTCTCCAATCAGGAAGTGCCCCAGGGTAGAATGGGGATGGGTGAAGTGAGTTCCAGGGCTGATATGAGCTTGCAGGATGAGCTTTCCTGAGGCACAATGGGAAATTCCAGAAGGGTATAGCCAGGTAGGAAATGATGAGACGGTTACTCTGGGCTCACCCCTTAAATGTAGGCTCTTGCAGTGTCCCAGGGCAGAATTTAAATTCTTGTCTTCTTGTCTCTAAATTCAGTGCCATCTCTATCCATTGAACTAGCTACTTTGATGATACTTTAGCTTTTGTAATACAGAAACAAAAAATACAAAATATCAGCACCTCAGTATCTAATTTTTTCTGCAAAACAGGAACGGCTTGGGCAGTATGTTTGCCTCCAGAAAAAAGAGGCAATGGGACTGCCCATGTTATGATTACAGCTTCCTGCCTGCTGCCTTTGGCATTCGCTTTCTGTAAGCCACAGATACAAGAGAGGAATGATTGACCTCAAAAAAAGAGTGAAGAGAGGACTTTAACTAGCCAGAAAGTTTAAAGGATAGATAAAATGGGAGTCAGATGGTGCTGTGCAGAGCTGTCAAGGTCTCAGGGGACCCTCTCATGGTTCTCTTGTTGAATTAGTAGCACCTTCTAAAGGCAGCTGGCTACATGGCAGATCTGTGCGGAGACTTATTGGGGCGGTGCTAGATCTGGTTGTTGTGTTTATATTTCATTCTCCAAGAGGACCACGACATCAAGATGATGACATGACATGCAGCTGTCTTTGATTTGAGGGAGGGAGGGCTGTGTGAGAACACCAACCTCACTTTCTTCTCCAGAGCCTATAATCCTGGGATTGCAGAAGAAACCACTGTCACCTTTTTGTATGGAATCTTCATAATAAGCAAAGTCTACAGGAAGAAGCCTAAGAAGGTCCACACACTTTAGGTTTCAATTTGCAAATGAACCTGATCTCACTGATATGAGACCTCCGGAGATGCTGATTGCAACTCATTCATGTGTCACTCTTAGGATCATAGATTTAGAGACTAAACAGACCTTATGAGTCAATGATTTCTGCCCCTCTCTCTTATTTTACAGATAAGGAAAAAGAGGCTCAGAGATATTAAACTCCTAAGCATCTGAGATGGAATTCAAACTAAAATCTTACTGACTTTAAATCCAACGCACTATATACCAAGTCTGACATAGTAGTGCAAAGGGGAGAAGACACCAATCATGCTGGGACCCTTCTTCAAATTCTCTTCTCTTAATCTTGGCACAGTGGATAGAGCAGTGGGCCTAGAACCAAGAAGACTCATCTTCCTGAGTTCAAATCTGGCCTCAGATACTTCCTAGCTGTGGGCAAATTACTTAACCCTGTTTGCCTCCATTTCCTTATCTGTCAAGTGAACTGGAGAAGTAAGTGGCAAACCACTCCAGTATCTCTGCCAAGAAAATGCCAAATGGGGTCACAAGGAGTCAGACACAAGTGGAAATGACTGAAAAACAGCAAAAACTACAAAAATAATCAAAATCTGCAATTACAGCGGTCTGTGTTGTGAGCTGTGTGAAAAGGTAGGCATAAAACCTCAGTGGTTTGGGGCAATAACTCTTGTACCCCAGCATCAGCTCTAGTTGAGTGTTTAATGATACCTTCTGAGTTCTTCCTTATCCCCTCTGATTCATGGGATTCTGACAGAGTCTGTGGGATTCTGAGATGGGGGATTCACATGTATATACATGTATGTATGTATGTATGTATATATGTATAATTGGCATTCAATAAATAGCTGTTGAAATAAATTAATAAAATGCTTCCATGTAGAAACGGTTTATCCCAGAGGCTAAGTATGTTTTTGAACCTTTCCTTGTATGTGCCTTTAAATCCCAGCTCCTGGCAGATCAGTTGCCACCAAGATTCTTTTGATACTTCCTAGGAAAAAAGTGGAACAGGAAAGGCAGAAAATTGCCTTCCTGGGGCAAACAAGTCATGCTAATTTTGGTTTAGTGGCCCATTGAAGTGGTAATAAGGCAGAGTTACTGCCTCTAGTCTGGGTTCTGGGAGCTCTTCTGCCTAGCTAGCTAGTTATGTTTCCCCAAGAGGATCCATAGTCCAAGTAGACATAGTTCCTATTCTGACAGGCAAAACCACTGCTTCTTGGTGAAGTGACAGAAGCATTTTCTCTGGTGTATACCTGGTCAAGATGGCCCAGGGTAAAATGCTGATCCTGTCTGAGATTCTGAGTATGCTTATCATTTGAAGCAACACACTAATGGGGAAAATAATGTAATGAGAGGAGGTAGAACTGCATAGAGATATTTGTATGTTGTGGAATCTGCAGAGAATGACCTCTGAAGCACTAAATAAGAGATATTAAGACCAATATCCCAACAACAGCAAAGCAAGGAGGCAGCCTGGTTTGGTGGAAAGAACACTGGTTCTGGAAGGAGAGTCCTGTATTCAAATCCTGAATCTGACACATCATCTGGGTTACTCTAAGGAAATTACTTAGGTCACTTGAACCCGTTGCCCCATCTGAAAATGAAGACAACAGGGTAATTACAGACTTCGGTGAAAGACTTTATGGATCTGTGAAGTTAGACGCATTGAAAAAAGGAGAGGATTGTTATGACTGTGTATGGGTTACTCAGCATCCATTTGTATTTTCTGCAGTTTGAATGAATAGTCCTACACATAAATGGACTGTTACCTTGAATGCTTATGGGAGACTTTGGAGACCTTTTTGACAATCAATCATTAAGCGTCTACTATTTTCTAGGTACTCAGCCAAGAGATCAAAATTAAAATTAAAATCCCTGAAATCAAAGGATTTATATTCTACTGGGGACTGGGAAGAAAGGAAGGAAATAGCAATGTGTTAAGCACTTACTATGTGCTAGGTATTTTACAAATATTGTCATTTGATTCTCACAACTCTAGGAGATAGACACTATTGTTATTCCATTTTCCAGTTGAGGAAACTGAGGTAGACAGAGGTTAAGCCATTTATCCAGAGTCACACAGTTAGTGTCTAGAATCATATTTGAACTCAGATCTCCCTGACTCCAGGCTGAGCACCCTATTCAGGTAGGGTGTGGGAGGCTAGGAGGACAGCATGTTCACAGATGAGTACATAGAAGATATAACAATATGTATATGTACACATATATGTATGTGTACATATATACACATACACAAGTGTATAGATATATAAATAATTAATCTAACTATATATCTTTCTATCTATAGAATGTCTATCTCTATTTCTCTATACCAGTGTTGTTCAGTTGTGTCTGACTTGTCATGACCAGATTTGAGGTTTTCTTGGCAAAGACTCTGAAGTGTTTTGTCATTTCAGTTTTCAACCATTTCACAGATGAGGAAAATGAGGCAAACGGTGAAATGACTTGTTTAGGGTCACACAGAGAATAAGTGTCAAGGCCATATTTGAACTCAGGAAGATGAGTCTTTCTGACTCCAGACCTGGCACTCTATCCACTGGGCCACTGAGCTGCCCCTACTATACCAATACACCTCTCTCTCTCTCTGTCTCTTTCTCTCTCTGCATATATCTATATCTATATCAATATCGATATAGATAGATACTGTTTCTCTCTTAATACAGATACAGATATCAATATTGATATAGATAGATACCTATCTATATCCATCTAATATATCTATCAATAACTAATCTAACCAAATATCTATCTACCTAGCATATCTGTTTCTATCTATCTACATTAATATCTATATTTAATATATCTATCAAAAACTAAGCAAACTAGATATCTATCTACCTAAATATCTATTTCTATTTACCTGCACATAATACATACATATCTATCCATTCATCTCTCTATATATATGTGTATGTATATGTGTATATACATACACATATATGTGTATATATGTATGTATATGTGTATATACATACACATATATGTGTATATATGTATGTATGTATAACATAGCTACCTCTATCTGTATATATAAATATAAAGAACCTAGAGAAGCAGGATACTGAAAACTAGGAGCATAGGGAAAGACTCACCAAACAGGGTGGTACTTGAAGACTCGTCTATGGAGACATATGCCTCTCAATCTCTCCTAGAAAGGTAATTCTCCTTTTGTGACAATGGGGAGGGACACGCGTACAAACTAAACAATAGCTAAACCTAAGCAGTCTAGACTTCCCTGGGCTTCTTCCTCTAAGCTCTAACCAGTGAGGAACCATTTTCAATTTCCACTGAGGGGAGTCATATAGCATTATGAATTTTAGAGCTGGAAAGAGCCTTTAGAGGTCAGCTCATCCAATTCCTCATTTTACAGATAGAGACACTGACATCTGGAGCAGTTACGTGACTTGCCTATAGTTTTACATGTAGTAAGTGCCAGGGTGGGCATTTGAGTTGAAGTCCTAAGACTCATATCACCATCCCCCCACCCCTATACCAAGCTATATCAACAAGATTATATAACTGGAAATCTGGAAAATTTCAGAATCCTGTAGAAATTAGGACACATTGGGCATTGAAGGGGTACTGTAAATGTTTTGCATTTCGTGTGGTAGAAAAAAGACTGTCTTGTGGTGGATACATGTGCATTGTTACCATGAATGGTTATGGGAGATTCACAAGATCCTCTTATTCACATGCATAAAGACCTAGACATGAGCTGTATTCTGAAATTTCCCAGAGGCAATGTCAGGTGGGAGCATAATGAGTCAAAGCTGATGAATTTGTGGGATAGCCTGCCAGACTGAACTGCATCAGGGTGAGCCCAGAAAGCAGATGTAAGAGGCCCCCAGGCACACATAATTGCAAATATTCCTTTTCTAGGCTTTCTTAACACTAAGTCAGATCCTGCTTCTCTTCTTTGTCCCATTGAACTGCCAAACATCAAATGAACTACACGGGCAGAAGGGGAACATACAGTGGGATGAGATTATCTCCATCCTTGGTATATTTTCAAGTTGTCTCTATCACTTTTCTGAGGTCTGCTTCTCCCTCCCACAGTATCACAAAAGGACAATTACCCTCCTTAGTGACCTGGTTCTCCTAATAGCTGTCTCAATGCTTGTCCTGCCAGCTTCACTCCTCCATAGTCGGCTTCTCTGTACCTGGCACAGGGCTCCCAGGGGCATCATAACAACAGGCCATTTCAACATCCGGTCTGTACAGCCCACTCTGCCCAAATTCGGCTTTATCTGAATTTTGTCTGTCTTCATGGTTCCCTTGGGCCTTACTAACCCTATCACCTTTCAGGAGAATTCAGAAATATAGGGAAATGCCTGTCTCTCATCAAGGAATTCAATGAACAACATGAAAATGTCTCTAAAAGATCTCACTGATTTGGGGCTTGGGATAATTCCACAGAAAGTGGCCTGGAAATTTCCTTTTTCAGCCAGTTAGCAATGGGAAGAACACTAGCTTTGGTGTTAAAGGGCCTGTCATCTGTCTAAAGTTACTTCAGTTCGGTTCCTCGTATTTTATTTATAAAAAGAGGAGTTGACTTGTAGATCTAAATCTCGAAAGGCCAACAAATCTTGTTCATTTTACAGATGGAAAAACTGAGACCTAGAAACATAGCATGGCTCACTCAAGAGTCCTTCCTTATCTTCTCTGATTCATGAGATTCTGACAGTCAGAGGCTTTGGGACTCTGAGAATCACTGCTTATAATTGATATTTAATAAATAACTGTTGAATAAATTAAAAGCTCCAGAAAGGGCTTATCCCAGAGGCTATGTGTACCTTTGGGCTCTTATAATATGTCCATAATCACAGATAATCAAGGAAAGATTTGAGCCTCCAGAGTCAAGGGTCTTTTTACTGTACCACTGCCTTAATAATGATGCAGGAAGGTTTAGAATGGCAATAATTCAGAACCCAGAAACATGGAGCTCTCAGACAGTAAAACAAGTTAAACTGTAATGAGGGGCAGATACTCCCAAATGACTGACAGTTATGGAGAATAATGCCATCATGTCTGCAGAGACCTTAGAGGGAACTGGGTATCCCCCAAACCAGTAAAGACTAGAGGAGTTTTTATAGGGTTCTTATCTCAGTTTAGCAACATCAAGCATTAGGGGAAGGAAGCCAGGAGCCTAGACTCAGAAACTATTGCTAATTTGTGCTAGGAGGAAATAGTAGAGGATAATTAGCTGGTTCATATTCAGTCCTCACATCCCTCAAGAAAAAGGGCTTTGGGTCATTACTGCCTGTCTTACTCTGAAAGGGTGACTCAATTTCCCTGGTAGGATTTTTTTTTTACTTTCTTAGGTTTCTTCATTTAGTAGGTAGGAGAACCTACTGAATTCCTTACAAGTGGTCATGTTGCCTCATTAGAAGGTCTTTAAAGTCCCTGCCAAAGCTAAATCTGTGGTATCATTCTATGATTCTAAGATGTGTGGCATTGGACAATCTATGAAACTTCTCCAATGACTATATGGTCATCTCCTAAGTTTGGTGAGGGGCTTGTGGGAGACAATCTATATCATAGAATCATAGCTATTGAGCTAGAAACAATCTTAGAGATTACTGAGTCCAATTCCCTCATTTCACAGCTGAAGAAACTGAAGTCCAGAGAAATGAAAAAAAAAATTCAGATGAGAATGTATTCTCAAAATTCTAAAGTGAACCCTCTCCTCCTTCCATACCATTTTATCTGGTGAACTCATCAAGCTTCTTGATTTTAATCACCATATCCAAGCAGAGAATTCTCATCTCTATTTATCTAGCCCTAAATTCTTTCTTTAACCCTCAGCCCAACTGCCTACTGGAATTCTCCAACTGGCTGTCTCAAAAACATCTCAAAATCAGCATGTCTGAAAAACATTGTCTTTTCTCCCTTCCTTCATTGCAGTTTCCCTCTTCGAGATGGGCAGTTAGGTGATACAGTGGATAGGGTACTGGTGCAGGAGTTAGGAGGACCTGAATTCAAATCTCACCTCAGACACTTGACACTCACTAACTTTGTGACCTTGGGCAAGTCACTTAGCCCCAATTGCCTCATCCTGGGTCATCTCCAGTCATCCTGATGAAGATCTGGTCACTGGATTCAGATTGCTCTGGAGGAGAAGTGAGGCTGGTGACCTGCGCAGCTCTCCCTCACTCAAAACAAAGTCAAATGCAAGTCATGTCATCATTTCTCTGATGGCATGGATTCTTCACACACACTATCGTTCAGATGATGGTACCACCATCCTCCTAGTCACCAGGCTCATAACTTTAGGGTCATTCTTGATTCTTCCTTTGTCTGCAGGCCACATATTGGATCTGGTATTAAGTCTTGTCATATTTACCCTCCCAACATTTGTCCACTCACACACCTGCCATTTTGGTATAGGCCTTTATCATTGCACACCTGGGAAACTGCAATAGCCTACTTGACTTAAATCTCTCCCCCATCACTTTCATCCACCTTCCACTCAGCTGCCTAAAGTGAACTTCCTAAAGCTCAGGTATGGCTATATCACCTGCTGCTCCTCAATAAACTCCAGTAGCTAGTACTACCTCCATTTTATAGTATATATGTAAAATATATAAAGTAATTATATATAATCTCCTATTATCTCCAAAATCAAACTTAAAAATCTCTGTTTGCCTGTTGATGCCCCTTCCAACTTTGTAGGCTTCCTTTCCTTCACTCTCTTCCATCTAGTCCATGATTTAATCATGCTGACCTACTTGCTGGACCCCACATAACACTTTCCCTCTTCCAGTTGTGTCTTTTCATTTGCTGTCTCCCAAGCCTGGAACATTCTCTTTCCTCAGCTCTGTCTCCTGACTTCCTCCAAAACACGGCTGGAATTGCACCTTCTACAAGAGGACTTTCCTGACTCTGCTCCCCCCAGTGCCTTTCCTCTGAGATCACTTCCCACTTACACTGTATTTAATCTTCTATGTGTTGTTGTTCTGTCCTTTTCAGCTGTATCTGACCCTTCATGACCCATTTGGAGTTTTCTTGGCAAAGATACTGGAGCAGTTTGTGATTTCCTTCTTCAGTTAATTTTACAGATGAGGAACTAAGGCAAGGAGGGTTAGGTGACTTTCCCAAGGTCTAGTAAATATCTGAAGCTGGATCTGAGATCAGGTCTTCCCGACTCCAGGCCTAGCACTCTATCCCCTGCACCACCTAGCTGCCCATCTTATACATGCGTAATTGTTTTCATGTTGTTGTCCCCATGAGCTCTTCAGAGGCAGGGCTTTTCTTTTATCCCCAGCACTAATCACAGTGCAGAGCACATAGTAGCCTCTTAATGAATATATGATGACTGACTGATACATCCAAGGCAAAAATCAAACCTACACCTTCCTAATCTTGGGATTAATTCTTTGTCCCCAACATCATACTCTTAACCATAACATTTTCTATCAGTATTAAGTATTTACAAAAAGAAATTTTTTTCTGTGCATCTAAACACAACTGCTTGGGGAAAATGCTTAAATTAAAAGAACAAATAGTTTTCAAGCACTTTAAAGTATCCCTTCCACTACAAAGACTGAATTGATTACAAAGAGTCTTATCTATTAAAGCAGGCCCTCTCCTTAGCAACACTCCATTAGCATGCAATTGGAGTTACTTTGTATTCTAGAAAATAATAAAAAGCATTTCTGCAAAAACCGTCTTTCTCATTTTATATTGCTTCACATTTAACTTCCTCCATTTCTTCTGATTTAGCAATGGGCTACTGTGCTACCTGTACCAATGGCAATTAAAAAAAATCTCTACGGTCTCTTTCATCCAAGGATTTCATAGTTCCATAATGGATGGCCAGGGAATTGGAGACCTTACCATTAATGGATGTATTTATTCAACCACAGGGATATTTAGCCTGAAGAACAGACAAGTCAGGGGGAGGAAAGGCAGGATAGCTTCCTTCAAGTATTTGAAGGACTCATGAGAAAGATTCAATTGGTTCTACTTGGCCAAGAGAATTATCCAAAGGTCCTCAGCATATTAGATAGGCTCCCCTCTCCTCCTCTTGAAGAATTGCATTGACACATAGAAGAAGGGCACAACGAGAAGGTGCCAATGAATTCAGAACTGAATTGATTGAGGGAAAACCTTAAAACCGGAGTCAAGGCAAAAAGCATTTTTTAAAGCATTCAATAAGTTCCATATATTGCACCAAGTGCTGGGGATAAAAAGAGAAGTAAAAACAGGGTCTTTTCTCTAGGAGCTAATCAAGAGACAGTTTACTACAATGGAAGGAGCAGTGTCTCTAATGCACAAGATCTGGTTCAAATCCCACCTCCAACATTTCTGACCTATATGGCCATGGGCAAAACACTTCAATTTTGTGGGCCTCAGTTTCCTTTTCTGTACAATGGGGGTCGACCACATTGACAATGAGATTCCTTCCAGATGTACATCCATGAATCAAATTAAAAGATAATTTGAAGTACAAGCAAGGCACTGTGTAGGGCTGTCTTTCCTCCTTACCACAGGCTCCATAAAGATCATAGATTGAAAGCTAGAAGAAATCATGCAGTCTAATCTCCCCATTTTGCAACTAATTATGGCCCATAAAATGTCACATAGGTAGCAAGAGACAGAGTTGGAATTTGAACCCAGATCCTTGCATACCACAGATAACTACTCAGAATGGGCAGAGAAACCTTGTAGTTCATGGTAGGCATGAATTTCCCTAAGGAATATATCATTTTAGAGAGTGAAAAGTCAACAAAAGATTCATTCCCTATATAGAACCCCCCTCCAAACTAAAAGTCTACCACAGAGCAAATTCGATGGTATAGATATGAAATCAGAGTCTATGGGGATCACAGAAGATAAAAAAGATGCTTCCCTCAGGGTATGCTTCCAAGTAATTATTAAGTGATATTTAGTCAGAGAGTGATTAGAAGTCAGGGAAGGCAATGGATAGAGAGCTCTGACTTAAAATCTGGAAGCCAGAGTTCAAACTTTCCTCTGATATTTTCTAGCACTGTGACACATTATGTAACCTCTATGAACTCCAATTTACTCATCTAGAAAATGAGAATAACAATATCTGTAGAAGACATCTTTCAGATTTGTTGTGTGGATGGAACTAGATAATATTCATAAAGTACTTTTCATACTTTGGTGCTGTTTAGTCATTTTTTAGTCATGTCTGACTTTTCATAACTCCTTTTCGGGTTGTCTCGGCAAAGTTCCTGTAATGGTTTGCCATGTTCAAGTTCATTCTACAGATGAAGAAACTGAGGCAGGCAGGGTGAAGTGACTTGCTCAGGATCATAGAACTAATAAGTGTCTGAGACCAGATCTGAACTAAGGAAGATGAGTGTTCCTGAATCCAGACTTGGTGCTCCATGCACTAGGGCACCACACAGCTTCCCCTCATGCTTTGACAAGCTAGATAAGTGACAGGAACTATATAAATATCTGGCGTGATTCTGTGATTTTATTAATTCAAGAAGTTTAGAGTAAGGAAATTCCCTTTATCAAATGAGATCTGCAAAGCTTTTATAACTTAAAGTCTTAGAGAGTTACCTGGGATACTTAATGATGAAGTAACTTTACTAGAATCACAAGATCAACAAGTATCCAGAGGATGGTACCTTAAACTTGTCAGAGATGACTTTGAATCCTGCTTTGGCTAGTTACTAGCTGTGTGACCCTGGGCAAGTCACTTAACATCCTTCAGGATGAATTTCTTCATCTTTAAAATAGGGATAGTAGTAGTCCCTATTTCTCAGAGTTGTAAAGATAAAATGAGATAACATAAATAAGGCACTTAAAATGTTATATTCATATTAGCTGTTGGTGATGTTATCATCACTAACTCTACAATTATCACTCCATCTCACCGCCTTTTCTCTTTGATTAGTCAACCTAAATTTGGACAACAATTCATATGAATTTGATGGGGAAAAATTATTTCAGAGAATGCACATTTTTTTGGTAGCATGGTTGGAACAATATATGGCAAAAACTGAGTCAAAAGAGTTATAGAATGAACTCAAAAGAAGGGAATGAGTCATGAAAGTAGTGATAGCCAATTCAATTTTCCAATAACATTGGTAGATGACATTTCTATAGAGCCTTATGGTCACAATATTCCTTATGTCTATTATATCTATTATCCTAAAAGTATTACTGACTCTTTTTTTGTCTGCTAGTTGAGGAAGCACAGATTAAGAAATAAGTGATTTATCTAAGGTCACATAGCAAATAAGTAAACTCACTAAAACACTGATCTTCTGGTTTGAAGCTCAATATTTGTCTCTCTTCCTTAATTTTTTATGGATGTCTTGATACCTCTAATGTTCTTGAAGAGATCTCTTGTCTTTCCCATTCTATTGTTTTCTTCTATTTTTCTGCATTGCTCATTGAGAAAACCTTCTTATTTCTTCTTATCTCTGGAATTCTGGATTTAGTTGGGCATATCAAAAGTTGATCCACTGAAGAAGGAAACAGCAAACCACTCCAGTATCTTTGCCAAGAAAACTTCAAAGAGATAATATTGAAAGATGAGTCCCTCAGTAAGAATATGCTTCTGTGGAAGAGTGGAGGACAACTGCAAGTAGTTCTAGTACAAAGCTGAAAAGAAGTTCAACTCCAGATGCATCAGTAAAGAAAAGATAATACCATGCTGTAAAGGTCAACATTACATAAGAACCTGGAATGTAAGATCTATGAACCAAGGTAAGCTGAATGTAGTCAAATGGAAGATAGAGAGATGAAATATCAAGGTCTTGGGTGCCAGGAAACTTAAATGGATGGGAGTGGATGAATTTAGTTCTGGTGATCACTATACATATAGTGCTGTGGGCAAGAATGCCTTTCAAGGAACAGAGTAGCCATCATAGTCAACAAAAAGGGGAGGAAAGCAGTATTGGAATATAATCTCAAAAATTATTGAATGGTAGAATACAAATCTACACTCCAACCAATGATGCTAAAGAGGTTAAAAATTGATCAATTCTATGAAGAGCTATATAATCTTTGAGAAATAAGATCAAAAAAAGATATCACATTCATCATAAGTGAAATGGAATGCTAAGAAAGGAAATAAAAAAATTGGAATAACAGGCAAGTGTGGCTTTGGAGTTCCCAGTGAGACACGACAGAGGCTAACAGAGCATTGTCAAGATAACTCACTGGTCATGGCAAAAATGTTTTCAACAACCCCAAAGGTTGACTCTACATATGGACATCACTAGATGATCAATAAAGAAATCAGATTGGTTATATACTTTGCAGTTCAAGGTAGAGAAGCTCTATATAGCCAATTAAAACAAGAGCTGGAGCTGAAAGTGATCCAGGTCATGAGTTTTTTATTGTAAAATTTGGACTTAAATTGAAGAAAGTGGAAAATCATCAGACTGTATAGGTGTGGTTTAAATAACATCTTTTACGAACGTGAAGTGGAAGTGATGAATAGATTAAAGGATTAGATCTTGTAGAGAGAATCCATGAAGATTTATAGGCAGGTTTGCAATATTGTATGGGTGGCAGCTACAAAAAACATTCCAAAGATAAAGAAAGGCAAGAAAGCAAACTGGTTATCTGATGAGGCTTTCCAACTAGCTGAGGAAAGAAGGAAAGCGAAAGATAAATGAGAGAGGGAAAGATACCCAAATAAATGCAAAATTATTAATGAAAAAATATATATTACATATCAATAAACACAAAAGTTTGATAAAACACAGTGTTTACGTCTAAAATATTCAAATGTTCAAAATATGTTAAAATATTCAAAAGTTCAAAAATAAAAGTGCATTCTTTTTTATGATCAAAAGAATGAAGAGCAGGAGCTATTTATGATAGAAAAAGAAAACATGAGAAGCTTTGCCGTAAAAGCATGGATAAAGTCATTATCTTCATTGTTTCCATTATAATTTGATATCTTATTAGAAATATTAACCTTAGTAATAAGTACATTTAAGGAAATGGAGGGGATAAGCATGGGCAAAAAGTAAAAAAAAATTTATTGGTAATTTACTTAGAGAATTCCAGATTCAAGTAAAATTTAATCAAAACATTTAATCAATTTAATCACAATTATAAACCATAAGATACAAAGTAAAATGATAATAATCTTTATTTTTTAGCAAAAAAAATTCCAGCAGAAGGACATAGAAGGGGCAAATCCATTCAAAATAAGTAGCACATCCCCACAAAATAGCTGGAAGTTAACCTACGAAAGCAAATGAAATGACTTCTAAAAATAGGCATCTAAAAGTCTAGAGAAAAAGGGAAGATAAATAATTATAGTATTCATTATTAATGCTTTGGCTATGCTAATATAATTAAAAATGATGCTACCTAAGTTAATGTGCAGATTTAATAATTTACCAATTAAAATACCATAAGGTTATTTAATTAACCAGACAAAATAACAAAATTAATTTTGTCTAAGAATCCTAAGGGAATAACGGAAAAGTAGGAGTGGATTAAGAGGGATAACGCTATCATATTTCAGACTACAAAGCAATCATGAAATTTATTTGATGAAATAGTATAAATATTATGAAAGTCTAAACAAGCAAAATACTAAAATAGTGAACACAGCAACTCAATGTTTGGTCAATCTCATTATACAAAATATGGGACAAAAGACTATTTGACAGGAATATCTGATTTTAGATAGAAATGTGGTTTAAACTGCCATCTTATGCTATACACTAAAATAAACTGCAGTGAATAAATTATCTTAATGTAAAAGCTTTTACAGAAATAAAACCAACGAAGGCAAAACACGAGAAATTATTCATTGGAAAGGATCTTCACACTATGTTAAAGACTTGATGCACATATGTACATAATACCATTAATTTAATATATAACACAGTGCTATTGCCCAGTAGCTAAGTGGTAAAAAGGATATAGATGATATCCTGAAGAAGAAATGTGAATGAACAACAATTTTTAAAAAATGCTTGAAATCACAAGAAGTGAAATACAAATTAATATAGCTCTGAGGGTTCACCGCACAAAAAGCAAATTAGCAAAACTGAGAAAAATGGTAAAGTCAACGCTGGATGGGCTGTGGCAATATAAGATTGTTATCACACCATTTTCAGATCTGTGAATTTCTCTGATACTTCTGGGAAACAATTATGCACTCTGCTGTGATCAAAACCTCATGATACCATTAGTGGACAAATGCCCCAAGAGGGCAAAAGCAAAGAGAAAGATGCCATGCATGCCAACACAGGATGATAGCATTATAGATTTAGAATTGACATAGATTTTGCCTGTCATTAAATCCAAGTCCCTCAAAGAACAGATGAGGGAACTGGAACCCAGAGAAATTTAAGTCCTCATTACCCAGGAAATAGAGTGAATGCTGACACCTCAGTATTCATTCATTGTACCATGGATTGGAAATATTACTTAAACATGTTGTCAGGAAGAACTACAGGATCTGCTCAAATGTATATGGATGAAAACTATTCTGAAGATGACACACAGTTTTTTAGGCACTAAGAGAATACTACTGACTATATTTCAAAAAGAAGATTCCAGAATATCATAATCACAGTAACAATCCATCAGTATGTGTATATGCTCCACCTATGCATGCTGAGTTGCTTTCTTTGTAACATTCATCTATGTTCTTCCATGGATCCTCCATAGGGGATTCACCAAACAAGAGGTCTGTTTATCTTAGTAGCCCCTCCTCCAAGGAAACTGATGTCAATACTTGGGCTGACCACCTATTCAAAGTTTTTAAAGATTAGCTACACAGTAGCCCGCTTTCCCTTCTGATCATGTTTGTTTTTCCTGCTATCAGTCATCAGATCTTTTGAAAATTAGTTACAGCTTTAACTTATTTTCATGGTGCTACAGTTTACCTTCAAGTTTCATACTTTTGAGAACATTATATTATGTGATTGACAACCATGTATCATTATCAATAGCACATCAATGTTAATGATATAGACTTTTACATAAGCAAACAGCTCAACAGTCATCGAAAGTAAGTCAGTCAACGACCACTTGTTAAGTGCCTAATGTGTGCTAGAGACTATGCCAAACTCCGCGTATACAGAGACAAGCAAAAACCAACCAAAAAGAGCCAATTCTTGCTCTTGAGAAACTCGCATTCTAATGAGAGAAATAGTATACAAGCAGTGATATACCAAGAAGATATTTAAAGCACAAACTGGAGATGAACTCAGAGGAAAAGAATTAAGTCTAAGGAAAACTGGCAAAGACTTTATATAGAATGTGGAACTTTTCCTGAGATTTAAAGAAACCAGGGAAGTTAGGAGCTGCAGGACAGACGATCTTCTAGGCATGTGGAGTAGCCATTAAAAATGTTTAGACTTGGGAGATGGAATTTCAAGTTTGAGAAACAGCCAAGAGGCCAGTGTCATTGGATAGCAGAGTACCTGGAGGGAATAAAGTGTAGGAAGACAGGATGGTTGAAAAGGACTGGCATATAGAGAGCTTTCAAAGTCAAGATTTTATACTTGATCTTGAAGGAAGCAGGGAGTGACTGGTATTTATCAAGTAGAAAAGAGATATTGTCCCCCTGCAATTTAAGATCTACTTGTGAGATGAGTGGAAGGGGGATTGGAGTGAGGAGAGATCTGAGGCATGGGGACCAACCAGCAAGTTATTGCAATAGTGTAAGTATGAAATAAGGGCCTCCACCAGTATTGCAACAGTGTCAGAAGAAAGAAGGAGGCATATGTGAGAGAAGCTATTAAGGGGGAAATAATATGACTTGACCACTAGTTGGATATTGGGGGTAAGAGAGATTGAAGAGTCAGGGATGACACCTTTGTTATTTTCCTGGGAGACTGCAAGGAATCAATCCAATCCATCCCAATCTCTTCTAACTATATTTTAAGTCCAAATGATTGCACAAAATCAGTCAATCAACAAACATCAATTCAATTCCTACTATGTGCAATCACATACAGAGTGAAATAGTTTCTGCCTTCAAGGAGCTTATGTTCAATTATAGGAGACAAATATCTCTATATAAATAGGCATTCACAAAATATATACAAAGTAGATTAAGCACTTACTACATAGCAAGTACTATGCTAGAAGCTGGGGATACACAAAGATAAAATAATTTCTACCCTCAAGAACCTTATGTTCTATCCATTGAAGTATCTAAGAAGAAACTAATAATTATTCCTTCTAGAATTCTTAACATAAACATTAAAGCAAGACTCTTTAAAACTAACTGGCACTGGCTTAGCTTTGAAAATACAAGAAACACAAAACTGTGTCCTTAGTATCAGGCAAATACAGTGAAATGGTTTATTGACTGTACATATTGCAATTTCTCTTAATACAAATATAAACTAAATAAACAGTCATTCTCCCTCAATCACAAAACAGTACTTACTGCTCCCTTCTGGATTACCAACAAATCCTACTCCAGAAAATCTATGGCTGTAATCTTTTCCTTCTGGCAACCAGAGCTGGTAATAATTATTGTCAAATCCTGTCCCTGAATCAAATATTTCCAACAGACTTTGAATTGGGCCCCTGCACTCCAATGAGGGAAGACATCACAACGCACTAAGGGCCAAATCTGCCAAGTCCAAGAATTTTAATTTACTTATGAATATCAACTATGGTTCCTCCCATCATGTTATAAGACAACCAGACTAGTGTAGATATATAGACCTTTAAGCCTTAACTATTATGGGAGCTACATGTGAGGCTAATCACTTTTTAAAAATTTCATTTCTTAATTTTTATTTTCAGTTCCAAATTTTCTTCTCTCCACCACTCCCTCACTCATTGAGAAGGCAAGAATTATGATACCGATTTTATATATGAAGTCTTGTAAATCATTTCCCCACATTAGGTGTGACGTGGGGGAAAAAGGAAACAAAAAAATTAAGAGAAAAAAATCTGCTTCAATATGCATTCAGAGTTCACCTTTTCTTTCTCTAGAGGTAAACAGTATTTTTCATCATGAATCCGCTGGAATTGTAATGGCTCACTGTACTAATTAGAACAGCTAAGTCTTTCATAGTTGGTTATAATTACAATATTGCTGGTACTATCTACATTTTTCTCCTTGTTCTGTTCACTTCGTTTTGTGTTGGCTTATGTACATCTTCCCAGGATTTTATGAAAACATCCTTTTCATAATTTCTTATAGAATAATAATATTCCCTTACAATACAAAAACATAAATTGGTTAGCTATTCCCAAATTGGTAGGCATCCACTTAATTTCCAGTTCTTAACCACTACAAAAAGAGATGCTATAAAATTTTTGTTTATATGGATTCTTTTCCTTTTTCACTGATCTCTTTCAGTTACAGTCATAGTAGCAATACTTCTGGGTTAAAGAGTACGTGCATTAGAAAGG
>CM053770.1:219010584-219037950 GCA_028658325.1 Potorous gilbertii
AGCTAATACTTAAATTTATGTAAATCTAGTCCAACAAATTTTCGACAATATTGAATCATAGATTTTCAGCTTCAAGGAGGAAAGAACAAGGGCAAAAAGGGAAGGAGAAGGTGAAAAGGAAGGTAAAGAAGGAAAAGTAAATGAGAAAGGGATGGGAATAAACATTTATTCATCATGATAGATATGTGCTAAGCAATTGCCAAATATCATCTTTCATTTTCACAATAGTCATGGAAATAGGTGCTGATGTCTCTACTTTACATTTGATGAAACTGAGTCAACCAGAAGTTATTTGACTTACCTAGTTTCTGGGACGAGCTTTAAATTCAGGCCCGGGCCTTAACCTATAGTGCCACCAAGTTGCTCAAGGGACCACAGAGATCATCTAGTACAACCCTCTCTCTCATTTTGTTATTTTTAAAAATTAATTTATTTATTTTTAGTTTTCAGCATTCACTTCAATAAGAATTCATCATCTTTCCCCTCCACTGTCCCCAAGAGATTGTTCATTCCATATACCCCTTCCTCCAATCTACCCTGCCTTCTGTCACACCTCTCCCTTTTCTCATCCCTCCATTTTCTTATAGAGCAAGATAGATTTCTATACCCAGTTGCTTGTATGTCTTATTTCTCAATTTCACGTGAAAACAATTAAAATTCTTTTTTAAAACTTTGAGTTCCAACTTCTTTCCCTTCCTTTCTCCCCACCCATCTACACTAAGAAGTTGAGGTATTCAATATAGATTATACATGTGTAGTCAAGCAAAACACTTCCATAACAGTCGTATTGTGAGACTATATTTCTCTCCATTCTACCCTGTCCTCCATTTATTTTATTCTCTCTTTTGTCCCTGTCCCTCCTCAAAATTGTTTACTTCTAATTACTCCCTTCTCCCATTTACCCCCGTCTTGTGTCATCCCTTCCCACCCCCACTAATCTCTTTCTCCACTACTTTCCTGTAGTGTAAGATACATTTTTATACCAAATTGAGTGTGCATGTTATTCTCTCTTTAATCCAAATCACACGAGAGTAAGGTTCACTCTTTCTCTCACAACTTCCTTCTCTTCCCTTCCATTGATAAAGTCTTTTTTTGACTCTTTTATGTGAAATAATTTGCCTCATTCTATATCTCCCTTTTTCCTCCCAATGTATTCCTTCCTGTCTCACTCCTTAATTTAACGCAATTTTTTAGATATCAGTTCTTCATATTCAACTCACCATCTACATACACGCACATACACACATTATATCTATCTATCTATCTATCTATCTATCTTCCTCCCCCCCCTCTCTCTCTCTCTCTCTCTCTCTCTCTCTCTCTCTCTCTATATATATATATATATATATATATATATATATATATATATATGTATATATACACACACACACTGAGAAAAGTCTCAAGAATTGCAAATATTATCATTTCCATGTATGAATGCAAACAGTTCAATTTTAATAATTTATTTCTCTTTCCTGTTTACCTTTTTATACCTCTTTTGGTTCTTGTATTGGAAAGTCAGATTTTCTATTCAGCTCCAGTCTTTTCATCAAGAATATTTGAAAGTCCTCTTTTTTATTGAATGAACATTTTTCCCCTGGACTATTATACTCAGTTTTTTTTGATATGTGATTCTTGGTTCTAATCCTCTGGAATATTATATTCCAAGCCCTTTGATCCCTTAATGAAGAACCTGATAGACCTTGTGTTATCCTGACTGCATTTTCACAATACTCGAATTGTTTCTTTCTGGCTATTTGAAATATTTTCTTCTTCACCTGGGAACTTTGGAATTTGGCTATAATATTCCTAGGAGTTTTCCTTTTGGGATCACTTTCAGGAGGTGATTGGTGGATTCTTTCAACATCTATTTTACCTTCTGTTTCTAGAATATAAGAGTAGTTTTCCTTGATAATTTCTTGAAAGATAACACCTAGGTTCTTTGTTTGACCATAGCTTTCAGGTAGGTCAATGATTCTTAAATTTTCTCTCCTGGATCTATTTTTCAGGTAAGCTGTTTTCCAATGAGATATTTCTTATGGCCTGCTATTTTTTAATTCCTTTGGTTTTTTTTATAATTTCTTGATTATTCATAAAATCATTAATTTCCATCTGCTCCATTCTAATCTTTAAGGAATTATTTTCTTCAGTGAGCTTTTGAATCTCCTTTTCCTTTTTAAGTAATTCAACATTCCTCTCCTCATTGGTTTTTTGGATCTCTTTTGCCATTTGAGTTAGTCTATTTTTAAAGGTGTCATTTTCTTCAGCATTTTTATGTCCCTTTTAGCAAGCAGTTCACTCATTTTTCATGATATTCTTGAATCACTCTCATTTCTCTTCCCAACTTTTGCTCTACTTGATTTTCAAAATCCTTTTTGAGCTCTTTCATAAACCGAGACAAATTCACATTTTTCTTGGAGGCTTTAGATGTAGGAACTTCGATTCTGTTGTCTTCCTCTGTTTGTATATATTGATCTTCCTTGTTACAAAAGTGAACTTTTATAGTCTAATTCTTTTTCTGTTTTTTTTCTCATTTCCCCTACCATTTACTTGACTTTTGAGTTCTTTGTCAACATAGTTCTATATTTCTAGTGAGAGTAGAGTGAGGTGTAGTGTCATCCACTGTATCCCCTCACAATCTATGAACCTAAAGCTCCAGAAAGAGCTCTTGCCACTGCTCCTACTGCTTCTGCTTCTGCAGTCTCCTCCATGCCCTCAGCTTCCCTGGGGCTAGTGCTGGACAGGACCACTCTACTTTGTCACAGAGGTCCCACAGGCTTTTTCTGCTGACCTTCCAAAATATTATCAGTGTTTTGGGGTCATGAAGTCTGTAAACTACCACATGGGCCAGAGATTTATTCCCCCCAGGTTTGCTTATGTCCTGCCTGTGCTGGTATAGCCCACCTTGGACTGTGCTCTGCTCCCAATGTGGTGTGATAGAAACTTTCCATTGCCCTTCTAGGCTGCCTTGGGCTGGAGATTTGTTTTTCTCTTTCATTCCTTGGATTCTGCATCTCCAGAATTTGTTTAGAGTCATTTTTTTACAGGTATTTGGTTGGGCTTGTGGGGAGAGCTCTAGCCAGTCTGCTTCTACTCCACTATCTTGGCTCCTGTTCCCCTCTCTCTTTCATAGAAGGGAAAAAACTGAGATTCGGAGAAATGAACTATACAAGATCACATAGGCATAGGATCACAGTACTAGGGTTAGGGGAGACCTCAGAGGCCATGTAGGCTAATCCTCTTATTTTACAGATGGAGAAATGGAGACCCAAGGATTTAGTGAAGTCACTTTTTCCACTTATTTAGGTAGCAAACATCAGAGGTGGAATTAAGTATGATGAACTTCTAATTCCAGGATCAATTCTCTTTCTGCTGAATCCTACTCCCTCTCATGGTATGGAGAGTGTTTTCAGGGGCTCTCTACTCCATTCCCCAAAAAGAATGCCTGCTGCATGCAGATAAGTTTCTATGCCAGTGGGCTCCTAAATCATTTTCCTCTTATCAATAGACAAGAGAAACAACTATAATATCAAAAAATCATTAGACAATTTTGCAAAGGACCTTCATAGCTTTCTTTGGGGAGATATTTGTGTCAGTCCACGTTTGCATTCACAGATATTTCTGTGAGACTGAGTTAACTTGGAGCTTCATCTGGTTGCTATGGAAATGGTCTGTGAATACTCAGGGTAAGTACTGGAAAGAATGTCAGATTGGAGTGTTTGACAATCCTGTATATATTTAATAATGGATTGTACATGGGAGCACCTTAGTTGAGTTCTGCAAAATCAGTCAAGCAACAAGTAAACACCAATTCTGTGTAATATATGAGGTGGGAAGGTGCCTTATATGCTGTTTCATGATAGTTTTCTGAGACATTCTAACTCTTGGAATTATACTCAGTAGCAATCATCAGGAATTACACTCACTCTCCCAGATGCATGATCATTCTCCCAGATGAAAATAAAGTAGCCATAAAATCTGCAGTAGTAAAGTGAATGAAAAAAAAATTAGAAAGCTTAATTGATTCACCTAAATAAATATGACTTACCTCAAAAATTAAGATGAGCCCTCAATTTCTCAGCACACTGGTTCCATGAAACCTCACCAAATCAAGACAAGAAGGCTTTGAAACTTTTAGAAATCATCCTGTGGCAAGTATATTACCACTACTGCCCTGTTTTTAGGGTTGTTCATTTTATTAGCAAATTCACCAGTGCCGTTAATTTATTTTAGATTGATTTCTTTTTTACAATTTTATTTTTTCAATGAATAAAAATCAATTTTTCTCTCCTTTTCCTTCCCACCACTCCCAAATATGAAGAAAAACACAATTCATTCTACCATCACAACACTCTGGTAACAAGTATGAACAGCCAAAGCAAAACATAATAAAAAATACCTCATTTCACACTCTGAGACCATCCAGCATTACTAGTCTCCAGAAATTGCTGTTGGTCATTGTATTCATCAGAATTCTTAAGTCTTTCAAAGTTTTTTTTGACAGTTATTGTTATCACATACATTGTAGTCCTATTTCTTCTCACTTCATTATTTCAATCAAGTCTTTCTATGCTCCACTGACACCACCTCTTTCATCATATCTTATGACAGAGTAATATTCCATTTCACTCATATAGAGTGATTTGTTCGATCAGGTTGGGTATATGTATGTATATACATATAGAGGTATATGATATGTGTATTATAAGTGTATCATATGTATATTATGTGGGTATATGTATGTAAATATAAATATAGATAAATACACACATGCACTCACACATACTCTTAGTAAATGTTGTTTCTTCTCCTTGTTCTTTGATGTCGTTGGGGTATAACCATAATAGTGATATAATTGGGTCAAAAGGCATCAGGGGTGGGTAACCAGATTTTAATAACTTTTTAAACTCAATTCCAAATCAGTTTTCAGAATAACTAGGCCACTTTACAGCTCCAATAACAGTTTATGAATGTGTTTGATTTTCCACAGCCCCGCCAACATCTGCCATTTTCCTTTTTTGCCAGCTTGGCCAATATGATAGGTATGAGACAGAACCTTAGAGTTGCTTTAATTTTCTTAACTTTAATTATTAGCCTTTCAGAGCTTTTCATTTATTTATTTTTTTATATTGCATGACGTCCTGCATTTCTTCCTCTGAAGTCTTCTGAAGTCTTCCTGAAGACTGTAAGTTCATCTATTTTGGCCATTTATCATTTAGAGAGTGATTTTTATTCTGAAATCTTGGAAATGAACCTTTTATCAGAGAAATTTGTTGCAAAGATTTTTCTCCCCTCTTCCTGCTTCCCTTCTAAACTTAGCGGCATTATTAGTGATTTTGATTGCTATAGTTGCTGTATATGCTATTTCAGAAGCCCAGGAGGATCTCATGGGATTCTAGATTAAGATCTAGAAGAGCATCAGAGTCCTTTAAGTTCAGCCTTCTCATTTTACAGATAAGGAAATAGGCTGTCAAGAGATTAAGAGACTTGTTGAGGGTCACACTGCCATTCAGAGCTGGAGACCATCTTTCAAATCAGAACGTCTTCACTCTAAATCAAATCTCTGTCCAATAAAGCACATGACCTCACTAGAGCAGATGACACCTTTTTTCATTTTCTTGCACTCCAAAAAGGAGCTCTAAGAGCATTGGTTCTGGAGTGAGAGGTTGTTGATGTTCTTTGTTTCCAGTTGGGTCTAACTCTTTGTGGCTGCATTTGGAATTTTCTTTATAAAGATACTGGAGTGGTTTGCCCTTTCTTTCTTTAGATCATTTTATAGCTGAGGAAACTGAGGCATACAGGATTAAATGACTTGCCTAACGTCAAACAGCTAGTAAGTGTTTTTAAGGTTGAATTTGAACTCAGAAAGATGAGTCTTCCTGACCCCAGGCCTGGTCCTCTCTCCATTGTATCCTCTAGCTTCCTCAGGAATCAGAGGACCTATTCTTAAATCTCACCTGTGACGCTTGCCCCCTGTGTGATCTTGGACTAATCATTCTGTCTACTTTGGGCCTCAATTTCCTCATCTGTAAAATGACAGGATTGGACTAGATGACCTTTGAAGTTCCTTGCAGGGTAGCTGAATGACACAGTGGATGGAGTGCCCTGTCTGATATCAGGGTGCCCTGGATTCAAATCTGACCTCAGATACTAACTATGTGACCCTGGGAAGTCACTTAACCCAGTTTGACTCAGTTTCCTCATCTGTAAAATTAACTGGAGAAGAAGATGGCAAAACACTCCAATGTCTTTGCCAAGAAAACCCCAAATGGAGCCACAGAGAGTCATACATGACTGAATATGACTGAACAATTACAAAATAGCTCCAGATCTATGATGCTATGAATAAATATTACTAACTCTGACCTTTTAAGGTTTGATTTATGACAGAGAAATTCTACTCTTGTCCTCAGACCACATTTAGATAATGGCACTATGTAATTATAGCCAGGAAACACTGCAAAAGACATAATGGAATTGGAGCTGGAAAGGTCAATAGAAGCCTTTTTGTTGAACAAATGAAACACCCTGAGAATTCTAGTACTTGACCAATGTCACTCAAATAGTATATAGGAGTGCCAGGCCAGGGTTTGAACCTGGGTCTGCTGACTCAAGATAGAAGTAACCTTCAATGAGCATGATCTCTGAGTAGAATATATTAAAGAAATATTGAAATCTCCTGTAAATTGACTATTTTCAGGAGTCATTAAGACTAATATTTTCCCAGTATCTATTTTTTGAGAATTGAGGAAAGGGTTGCATCTTTCCTGCATGCTAAGGATGGGAAAGAGTGGAATGGATCTGATCTGGAGGAATTCCAGGTCAACAGTTTTATCCAGTTCTCTTTCAGAGGGGTATCAAGGGAACTCGGTTAGTTTTGTGTGAATGTCAAAAGTTCATGATTGCCCATTCTGAGGATTTGGGAATATGTACCAGCTCTGCAACGCCCTGGGTCATTCCCAGAAGCTAGTTTGGAGGAACTATGAGGTTATGGTGCAACATTCAAGGTCTAAGTGAAGTGTTAAATTTGGGGCCAGTTGGCAAACTCAGAGGGAATTAAAAAAAAAGAAATTTAGAAAGCTGTGTTTAACTGGAGGTCATGCTTTTTATAGATGAGGAATTATGGTATCATGAGCTGTTAGATTCCTTAAATAGAGTCATCTTATCTTGTATTGAAATAATTTAGAGAGTTCCATTTTAAAAAATAACTAGTGCTTTTTCTAATTTTCACTTTTAACTTTAAGATTCCAAAAGGTGTGTAAGAAATGTAAGGAAGGGCAGATCTCAGGGAGACTTTCTTGGAAGCACAGAGTCAGGGGTGATAAAGTTTAGGATGCGCTGAGACTGGTACAGAGAGTTAAGAAAAGAAAAGAAATTTTCTAGTTCCATTGGAGATCCGAGAGAAGAATCCAAGAAGAAACAGAGGGAAACCTTGGGTTGATGATGATGATGATGATAAGTGAAGAAAACAGGAAAGCATAGCTGTTCAATTCTTACATTCTAGCTGTGTGCTAGATGAATCATTTAACTTGTGTTTACCTCAGTTTTCTGCTCTGTAAAATGGGGATAATTATAGCATCTACCTCTCAAGATTATTGTGAGGACCGAAAGAAAATAATAATTTTAAAGTGCTTTGTACTGTACTTGGCACATAGTAAGTACTTTATTCATGTCAGTTATTATTTTTTCTACCAAAGAGAATGATATTTGACCTGGGAAAGGCACAATAAAAATAATAATAGTGAATGTTTATATACTTTTAAGTTTTGCAACACACTTTTCATGTATTAATTTTTATCCTCACAATCATTCTGGGAAGTAGGTGTTATTATTCCAATTTTAGAAACAGAGAAATTGAGGCAGGTCAAGATTCATTGACTTGCTTAGGATCATGTAGTTAACTGTCTGAGACTGGATTTGAAATGAGGTCTTTCTAACACCAGGTTCAGCGTTCTATCCATTGTGCTACCTAGCTGCCCATTAAAAACTCTCCTCTGAAAATGACTAATGAATATGTTGATAGCCAAGAGCATCTAGTTGACTTTCATGAGTTCACATCTTTTGGTTCAGATGAATTAAATACATAGGTCATAAAAAAACCCCAACAACTTATAGATGGTATTGATGACACTGCAAGGGGGAGAGGGTATATAAGACCAACCTATTATAAATTTATGGAGCAATACATCATGCTTTTGCTCATAAATTAATATTACAGCATCAAGTACAATCAATATTTATTTTATACTATGCAATAAAGAGTGCATTAATCAAGATATACAAGTTTTTAAAGGTTTCACTTTAAAGTATGTATGTATGTGTACACACATACATGTATATATGTGTATTATATATAAATATATGTGCATATATTTGTCTTTTGTGAGCACAATAGATAAGCAAATTCTTTAAACCACTGGCAATTCTAAAAATCTGCTTAAAGATAAATTTAATCAAAGTACAGTATGATTCCAGAGAACCCTTTGAATTACTATAGCAATTTTTGATGTAAAATTCACTTAGAAATTAATCATTTATTTATAACTTTGTAGAATTTCCAGTGTAATATAAGAGGAAGGTCATTGGACAAAGAGACCACTGTTGGTCCTGATTTTGCCACTAAATGGGTATATTAACTTGGAAAAATCATTTCTCTGGTCAGTTTCTTCATTTGTAAAATAAAAAAAAACAAGTTAGGGATAGTTGATTTATAAGGTCTCTGTCCAGCTTTAAATTGTAGATTTCTAAAATAATTTCTGGCACCCCTCCTCACAGTTACCCCCCTAGCTGCTGAGTCACCAATAAAATCTATCTTTTTCAAAAGGCATTGTCACAGAATCCACCTCCACCATAATGCCAAAATTATAATTTTGTGAAGAAAGAGATCTTGCAAAAGAATAGCTTTTTAGACCACAGCTATGTAGCCACGGACGTATTTAAAAACTGCTGACATTCAAAAAGGGAAAAGTCTTGGTTTTGTGTAGGACATTTAGAAAACAAAGCAATCTAAACTTCAAAGATATCATTCCAATGAGACTGAAAATGGTGCATGGGTCTGTGGTGTCAGACCTCGGTAGATGGACAGAATATCCTAAAATATGCCTTAACGGGAAAAGGATACTTGTGATTAGCTCACCAATTAAAATGTACTATACAGATAGAGTGATTGAAGTAATGACCAGGGAAATGCAGTTAGCCAAATGTGAGGAACTGTGATGGATGGAGTTGTTTATAATAACGAGAACAATTGTCCCATGTTCAATACAAACGATAAAATGAACTGAGTATAGATTTCCCTTCTTCAATGTTTATAAACATAGTATATACAGAGACACTCATATACACCTGTGTATATGTGTATGTAGGTGTGCATGCCTCTTTGGATGTATTTATATAAAAATGTGCTTGATAATGTGCAAGTACTAGATTAGGCCTAAGAACTTTGGAAAGTCAGAAGAGAAAAATGAATTGGTAGTTTAGCAACAGATGTTCCTAGAAAAGATGGTGGAGGAACAGCATGAATTTTCGAGAGTGCACCCCCCAAGCCCAGGCAAATACCTGTAAAAATTGACTCTAAGCAAATTCAGGAGATGCAGAACCAACAGAAGTAAATATCCAGCCCAAGACAGCCTGGAAGGTCGCCAAGTGTCTATGGTGCCTCTCTGGGAGCAGAGCACAGTCCAATATGGGCCATGATGGCATAGACAGAACCTAAGCATACCTTGGGGGGACTGAATCTTTCACACCTGTGGTGGTTTCCAGACTTCACAACCCTAGAACACTGAGGACAAATTGGAAAGTCAAAGGAAAAAACCTGTGGGACATGCGTGAGAGAGTAGAATCGTCCAGTTCCAGCCTCAAGGCAGCAGGAGGAATTGGTGGAGAAACCCATGACAGTCACGGCAGCAGCAGCAGCTGCAGTGGCTGTTTCTGGAGCTCTGGACCCAGTGATTGTGGGGGGATCAAGCAGCTGACAGGACTTCCCTCATACACACTGGAAGCTGAGAACTACTTTGACAGAGCTCAAAATTCAAGTAAATGTCTGGGGAAAAGAGCAAAAAACAGAAAAAGAATCAGTCTATAGAATCTTACTCTGGTGGCAGGGAAGACCAGAACATGCAAACAGAAGACAATAAATAAAACCAAAGCTCCTCAATCCAAAACCTTCAAGAAAAATATGAATTGGTTTCAGGCCATGGAAGAATTCAGTACAGGATTCTGAAAATCAAGTAAGAGAAGTAGAGCAAAAATTGGGAAGAGAAGTGAGAGTGATGTAAGAGTATCACAGAAAATGAGTTAACTAATTGCTAAAGGAGAACCAAAAATGTTGAAGAAAGTAACACTTTAAAAAATAGACTAACTCAAATGACAAAAATCCAATGAGGAGAAGAATTCCCTAAAAAAGCAGAATTGACCAGATGGAAAAGGAGGTCTAAAAGTTCACTGAAGAAAATAACTCCTTAAAGATTAGAATGGAGCAGATAGAAACTAATGACAATGAAAAATCAAGAAATTATAAAAAAAAACCAAAGGAATGAAAAAATAACAATGTGAAATATCTCATTGGAAAAACAACTGACCTGGAAGATAGATACAGGAGAGACAATATAGAAATCATTGACTTACCTGAAAGCCATGATCAAAAAAAGAGCCTAGACATCATCTTTCAAGAAATTATCAAGGAAAACTGCCCTGATATCGTAGAAAGAGGGTAAAATAAATATTGAAAAAATCTACCAATCACCTCCTGAAAGACATCTCCAAGGAAAAACTCCTACTAATATTGTTGCCAAATTCTGGAGCTCCCAGGTCAAGGAGAAAATATTGCAAGATCCTGAAACAATTTTAGTATTGTGGAAATAGAATCAGGATAACACAAGATCTAGCAACTTCTATGTAAGGGATCCCAGGGCTTGGATTATGATGTTCCAGAGGTAAAAGGAGCTAGGATTAAAACCAAGAATCACCTACCTACTAAAACTGAGTATAATACTTCAGCTGTAAAAATGATCATTCAATGAAATAGAAGACTTTCAAGCATTCTTGTTAAAATGACCAGAGTCAAATAGAAAATTTGACTTTCAAATATCAGAATCAAGAGAAGAAAAGTGAAACAGGAAAGGGAAATAATAGGAGACTTACTAAAGTTTAACTGTTTACATTTCTACATGGAAAGATCATATTTGTACCTCAAGAAGTTTTTCAGTATTTGGGTAGTTAGGGGGATTATATACATATAGACAGAGGGCATAAGGTGAGTTGTAGAGATAGGGATGATATCTAAAAAATAAAATTAAAGATTTCGAGAAGATTATTTGTAACACTTGAAACTTTTTTCAGTATTTGGGTAGTTGGAGGGATTATGCACACACACACACACATACACACACACACACACACATATATATATGTATATGTGTATATATATATATATATATATACGTATATATATACATACGTATATATATATATATACGTATATATATATACATATATATACGTATATATATATATATATACGTATGTATATATATATACGTATATATATATAAAGAGAGAGAGAGAGCACAAGATGACTTGAATAGGAAGGGATGATATCTAAAAAAATAAAATTAAGGGGTGCGAGAGGAATATATTGGAAGGAGAAAGAGAAAAATAGAATGACAGATTATCTCACATAAAAGGGGCAAGAAACAGCTTTTTCAATGGAGGAGAAGAAGGGGGAGGTGAGAGGGAAAGAGTGAACCTTACTCTCATCACCTTTGGCTTAAGGAGGGAATAACATGCACATTCAATTTTGTATGAAAATCTATCTTACACCACAGGAAAGTAGGGGAGAAAGGGATAAGCAAGTGGTGGGGGGATAATAGAAGGAAGGGCAAATGGGAGGAGGGGTAATTAGAAGTAAATACTTTTGAGAAGGGACAGGATCAAAAGAGTAAATAGAATAAATGGGGGGCAGGATAGAATGGAAGAAAATGTTGTTAGTCTTTTTCAACATGACTTTTGTGGAAGCCTTTTGCATAACTACATATGTAGAAGATATATTGAATTGTTTGCCTTCTCGATGAGAATGGGTGGGGAAGGAAGAAGGGAGAGAAATAGGAACTCAAAGTTTTAAAAACAAAAGTTAAAAATTGTTTTTACATGTAACTGGGAAATAAGAAATACAGGTAATGGGGTATAGAAATCTATCTCATCCTACAAGAAAATAGAGGAGATCAGGATAAGGGAAGGGAGAGGTGTGATAGAAGGCAGATTGGGGGAAGAGGTAATCAGAATGCACATTGTCTTGGGGTGGGCAGAGTGGAGAGATGGGGAGAAAATATGGAACTCTAAGTCTTGTGGAAATGAATGCTGAAAACTAAAAATAAATAAACAACTACCTAAATGAATGAATGGATAAATAAATAAATGAATGAATAAATACGTATATGCATACATATATACATATACACATAAAAGAAAAATTTGCTCGTGGCCTCAGCCTTCAATACAACCCTAAGGAATGACCTTAGTGACCGTTTCCAGTAGTGAATGAGATACTAGTTGCTATATTTATCATGTGAGACTGTTTCCACTGGTTATGTTGTTTCCAGAAGGGAGCTTGGTTTAATGAATGTTTAGTAGAATGTAGTAAGGGGAATGTTGCTAGTAGCTAGAACCTTCAGCCTCAAGGCCACATATGTTCCTCTAGGTTCCCAAGTATGGCCCTTTGAATGAATCCAAACTTCACAAAGAAATTCCCTTTAATAAAAGTATTTATTCTGTAAAACTTGGACCCAGTCAAAACACCATACCCAAGGACATAGAAGGCCATGTGTGGCCTCAAGGTGGTGGATTCCCCTCTTCTGGTAGGGGCTACTACTCTTAAGTTTTAGTTCACTCTGTCAATGCTTCTAAGTGGTAAAGGAGAGTGACCTCATCATGTTGGAGATGTGTGTATTTCGCTCTATCTTCTCAGCAAATATCATTTTTTTGTAAATGCTAGTGTGCTTCTAGTGGTTATTAATAATATCAAGGAGATATTAACTGATCAAAATGATATTAGGACAATAATCATTAATGTTTAATGTTGGGAGAATACACTGTAGGAGGGCTTGAGTTGTGGTCTTAGAAGAATTCCACAGTTATTCAAGAATATCCCTAGAACCTTGAGGGGAGATGAAAAAGTAGATGTCCTATGGAACCATAATCTGTGAGTACCAGTGGTGGTTAGAAGAGTTAGCCCCAGAAAAATACATACTATCTATAGACTAGGGGAAACTTGGTCATTTTTGTAGAGAGCCTTGATGGACTGAAGATGAGAAAGAAAAGTGAAAGGGAAAGCAAGAAAGGAAAAACTGATAGGGTTATCCCTCCATATATAAATTAATTGATTGTAAGTTGTATGTACAGAAAAGCTTAGGTTTCAGTTGTTCTCGTAGTACAGTCGACTTTGAATTAATCAGTCAATCAATCAACAAGCATTTATTACAGTCACTGTGCCTAATCATCTGTGTACACAATGAGAGAAATAAAATCGTCTCTGGCCTCAAGGAACTTACCTTCTATCAATTGTACAATAATTACAGAGAACACAACTAACAAAAAACAAAACAGATAAAGAATTTATAAAAAAAAATTTGCTGACAAAACGCCTGTCCGAGGAAAGGTAGCCAATGTCAAAACTGGAGCAACATCGCAGCCTAAAACCCAAAGTAGCCAGAATGGCCAAAGTCATAGATGTTACCTATAAACACTCTACAAATAGGACATTACAGCATCTTGTCTTTAGTTTTAATTCTCTCTGCTCTTCTACAACCTTAACATTTTCTTTCTTTTTCTTTTAAATTTGTATATGACTATGAGAGACAAGGACAGAGACACAGAGAGAAAACTTTATCTAAACCATATGGCTTCAAAAGACTTACTGCGTTGGTCAGAGTTGAGGATGGTTTTGGCAGAGTGAAAGATGAGATAGCCCATTTCTCTTCACGTCCATGAAAAGGAAAGTGAAAGACTGCCTGTAAAGCATGTAAGGCAAAAATTTTATCTTATTTTGTTAATGCAATAGTATTTTTTCCAATTACATGTAAAGATAGTTTTCAACATTCATTTTTGCAAGATTTTGAGTTCCAATTGTTTTCTTCCTCCCTCCCTTTTCTCCCCTTTCCTCAAGACAGCAAGCAATCTGATATAAGTTATCCTTGTACAATCATGTTAAACCTATTTCCACATTAATCATATTGGGAAAGAAGAATCTGAACAAGAGGGAAAAAAACATAAGAAAGAAAAAAAGTGAAAATAGTATGCTTAGATCTGCACTCAGACTCCATAGTCCGTTCTTTGCATGTGATGAGCATTTTCCATCTTGAGTGTTTTGAGATTGTCTTGGATCATTGTATTGCTGAGAAGAAGCAAGTCTATCACAGTTGATCATCTCACAAGGTTACTCTTGAAGGTTTTCCTGAAATTTGGCAACACTTCTTATAGCATAATAGTATTCCATTGCATTCATATATCACACATTGTTCAACCATTCCCCAATTGATGGATATATCTCTCTCTCATGTTCATATATATATGTTGCTGGGTCAAAGGGTATTCACAGTTTAATAGTACTTTGGATATAGTTCCAAGTTGCTCTCCAGAATGGTTGAATCAATCCATAATTCCCACCAACAATATCTTAGTGTTCCAATTTTCCTATATCTTCTCTAATAGTTTTCTTTTCTGCCATATTACACAATCCAGGTGTGAAGTGGAAATGGTACTTCAGAATTATTTTGATAAATACTGATTTATGGCATTTTTTCATATGATTATAAATAGCTTTAATTTCTTCATCTAAATACTGTAAAGAACAGATTTTAGGTGGTGTCAACTCATTGGAGAGGAAAGTTGGTTGCAGTTTGGAAGATGATGAGATATGAGGGAGGAAAATGTAGGGAAAGAAAAGTAAAATGGTCAAGAAAAAAGTCATTTTCTTTGGCATCTGCAAGAACTGAGTTCATATTCCAACTCTGCCACTTAGTATCTATGTGATTGTGGGGAAATCACTTAATCTCTCTAGGCCTCAGTTTACTCCTTTTTAAAGAGTGGGTTTTGGAAAAGAACATCACTAAGATTCCTTTCAGCTCTAAATCCTGTGATCTAAGATCTGGCCGAGGGCCTGACATGTTGGAAAGGCATAAGTCCAGACACAAGCAAAATTCAGCTTACCCCAGCAATTTTCTGTTGTCACACAACCGAATTTGCTCATCACCTACATTTTCAATTCCATATGGTACACAGTTTTGAGAATAACCAGTGTATGCAAGGAAATCCTGAAGCAAAGCATTCTTAGTCTTAACCACATTTGCCTATGAAAATCAAGAGTATCTAAAGACCTTTAGCCCAAACTGCCCAAAGTTTGAAAGCCATTGGACCATTAATTTTGGGAGCTATTGACTGACCTTGAGCATTTATATCAGTTCACAAAGTATTTGTGTGTGTATGTATGTGTTTGTAAACACATACATGATAGATAGATAGTTGTATAGTAAATATTTATCTACAAATTTATTTCAAAAAATCATTTTAAAAAAATTTTAATAAAGCTCTGGATATATAAAGCATTTATATAGACACATACATAAACATGTATGCACATATATACATATTATATAGCTCATAAACAATAACGTATAATAAGAATCTATTTATATTTAAAATTATATATTGTTTGTAAATACATGTACATCCATTCATCTATATCTATATCTATCTAGCCATCTATCTAGTCATTTATCTAGCCATCCAGCCATTTTTCTGTTTATCTATATGTCTATCTATCTAGGACAGAAACGGAGAGAGAAGAGAATTTGGATTTGTGATTTTATTATTGCAGAGAACGTCTAGTAAAGAAATTCTCTACCAATACAGATCAGTTGCTAGTATGTAATACATCTAGTCTTAATTAGGTGCCTGGATCAATGAGCCCTTAATTGACATGCTCCAACACACAAACCAGTTTTACCAGAAGAACTCAGGTTTTCCAGGCTGTGTAGTATATAGTAAGGAAAAGGTTGTTTGGAATCTGAAAGACCTGGTTTAAATCTTACTTCTTACATTTACTGCTTTGTGATCTTGGAAAAGTTACTTAACCTTTGACTATTCTAGACAACTCAGAATATAAATTAAAGAAAGGTTCTGATTAGCATTACTGGAGGTAATTTTCCTACCAAGAACTCTTTGCAGTAATAAAATCACAGGTTCATATCATATATAAGTATTTATGCATAAGATGTATACATATATGCATACAGTGTATATCCATCTTGTATATATACACATATGTATGTATACAATACAGATATTGTATAGATATATGTATACATACATACATATATACACAATATACTTGTGTATATATGTGTGTATCTTGTGCATATACATTCATATATATAATTTGTTGTTTAATGGTGTTCAAT
This sequence comes from Potorous gilbertii, assembly GCA_028658325.1. Lineage (NCBI taxonomy): Eukaryota > Metazoa > Chordata > Mammalia > Diprotodontia > Potoroidae > Potorous > Potorous gilbertii. The sequence continues at coordinate 219,027,039 of CM053770.1, forward strand.
TCTTTGTGACTATAGCATAACAATACTCTCTGTGGGATTTTTTTGGCAAAGATACTGTAGTGGTTTGCCATTTTCTTCTCCAGTGGAGGAGAAATGAGGATGGTGACTTTGCACAGCCCTCCCTCACTTAAATCCAATTCAGTTGCAAGTCATGGCATCACCTGCCTGATGTCATGGTCTTCGTTGAGAACATGGACAAAAAACATCAACAACCTTTAGTTGGATCTCTTCACCACAACCTGTCCTCCTTGGCAACTTACATGGCATAGCCCCTGGTTTCACTTGATCTACACAAACCCCTCCACCATGATTAGGCAGTGATCCACAGGGGATGTGCATATGTACATACCTACGTATATATACATACACATATACATATATACACAAAATATATACTATATAAACTTTGTAAATCAACAGCTTTACTAAAATTAAAATGAACAATATATTAAAATAAATGAATAAAATGAACAATTTAAAATAACAGCTTGATATCATTTCCCTTCTTTGTATTATTAAACTCTATATGCAATGTTCTTACAGTCATCTTGAACTTCAGCCATAGTGAATCACACAACCCAAGCATAACTTGAGGTATTTAAATGTTGACAATTTGCATAAATAGGGAATATAATGCATTGTTTATTTCCATTTGACATTTGGACTTCATTAAAATGCTAGCCAAAAAAATTCAGGGGATTAGGCATGCTCAAAATACATTTTCTTTGGCAACAGACAATCTTAAAATTATGCACAAGTAGGCAAATTCATCACATATATACTAAGTACCTACTATATGCAATGCAAGGAACTCTCCTAGGCCTAGGAGAGATGAGAAAATGTTAACAACTTGGTCTGGAAAGGAAATGAACAAGTCTATGAGTCAATGAATATGTGTGAGAAAGAATGATTAGCTTGTGTGTGTCTCTAGTTGAGCACTCCTGGAAGCCGATGCCTGAATTTTTGGAAGCATGGAAGGACTATTCTAGCAGAAGCTAGCACACTCTGGTAGGTCTTCCAGTCCTGACAGTATGTGTGAGATCTGAACTGCAGATCCTTCCAAGGTGCAAGATTAGTATTTGAGGGACTATAATGACCAGCCCCCTAAAGTTAATGTAGAAATCTAGTTGGCAAATTTATTGGCTCTGAGCATTCTCCCCATAAAAAAAGAGAACACTGGAAGAGAAACCAGTGGGTCAAAGTTGAGATGTAAGTGATGCTAAGAGTAAGAGATACAAACATATAAATGTAATGTATAAACATAATTTAAAACTATGTGAAATAATTACTTGGAAAGGCCATGTCTTTAATTTTCCCCTGTTTGAGAGGAAATACTCTAGTGTTTTAGTTAATCTTCATCAGACTCAGTTTCTTTATTTGCAAAATGAAGGAGATGCACTGAATGACCTCTAAGGTCTTTTCTAGTTAAAAAAGGTTTTCATTACAAACGAAAGGCCAGGTGGGAAATGTTGGTCTGCAGGCTTGTATCAACATCTAATTTTATGATATTATGATTGCTAAGAGAACATCTTCCTCTCTAATAATATTGGGTAAATTAAATTATAGGCCACTAGATTAGAGAAGATACACATATTTTAGGACTTTTAAAAGTTGCACTGATTGAAGTCCTCTAATGGATTGTAAATTTAATGCTAAAGATTTCACAATATAGATAATGTTATGTGTGCATTTGTCTTTTTTTTTTTTGGATTGGGTGAATAATTGAATTGCTATAGGAAATTCCCAACCAAGTAAATATCTCTACCTATGAAAATCCATAATTGTGATATGATATACAGTCTTTGAGAGTCGCTTAGGGGCCAATGAAAGGCTAAAGTCATTGGTCCAGCATCATACACTCGGCATGTGTCAGTGGAAGTGGGCAAGATTTCTATATTTCACTAGAATTCCATATTACTATAGTATTTGCTTATATATGTCTCCTCTACTCTTCTCTTTCTTTTTTCTTCTTACCTCTATTCTACCTCCCCTCTTCCATACATGCATATGTTTGTGTCTGTCTATGGATGATGTAAGCTTTAAAGTCTTCTATAGACTGTGTAACTGTATGAAACAATTTTGACAATAGACATTTTGTTATGCACTTACTTTTGCTGCCTGAATGGTTAGGTCAAATTCTTTTTGAAAAGCCTCTCTATTTTTCCAGTACCCACATTTTCACCAATGCTATTTGCATTACCGGGAGTCATGAAATTCTAGAGGAAATGAATATCACAACAAAAGACAATGGAAGAGCATGCTCTTGAGCCATATAATGAATGAGGTGCTTTGATAAAGTGAATGAACTCATGAAAATGTATGAGCAAAAAGTAAAATTGGTTGATAATGTGAGAGCAATAGTAAGGTAGAAAGCTCAGATACTCCACTGGTATCCTGTGTGTCAAGAGTAACAAAGGAATGGCCAAAGTACATGGGACAGAAGCTTTGTGGTAAAATTACGAATGGGCATGGACAAGAGCTGAACAGAATGAACAGTCATGGATGGTTTGGGATCTGCCTTGTAGGAAAAAGCTTTCATATCAATGAGATCACACAGCCATGTGGATATTTCATAGTTAGTCAGAGAAGAATTATTGTTTGCTCCACTTTCTGGCTCTCATGAGTCCTCAGAGGGTGGAGCTAAAAGAACAATACCAGATGGCCATGGAGGAGATGTTTCTATTCATTCTGTTGTAAATTGAATTTGGGGTTCATGTTTTTGTGAATTCCATGTGGCAATGCCACCTCATCTCTTGGGAACTGTACCGTTTATTGCATGAATTTCTTATGGTGATCATTATGGTGGCAAGAGTATACCTTCATCAAATCAAGCTCCATCATTTCTAGTACAGGTTGACTTGGGGAAAAATAAGTAAAAAATGACATTGATGAAGTGCCAGTCAATAAATAAGCATTTATAATTACCTACTGTGTGCTAGTCATCAAGGACACGGAGACAGGAGAAATAATTTCTGCCCTTTAGGAAGTTGCCTTCTTCTCCCTCCTCCTCCTCCTTTTCCACTTCTTCTTCCTCTTCTTCAACTTCTTCTTCCTCTTCTTTTTCTTCTTCCTTTTCTTCTTCCTCATTTTCTTCTTCCTCCTTTTCCTGCTTCTCCTCCTCTTTCTTCTCCTCCTCCTCCTCCTTCTCCTTCTCCTCCTCCTTCTTCTTTTTCCTCTTCCACTTTTTCATTTATTTGCATTTTATTTATTCATGAATCTCTTTTACAACTGATTTTTTCAATGATAAAGAATTTTGATTTTTCTATTCCCACTAATATAGGGGTAATTAACATGCACAGTCAAGCAAAACTAATTCTTATAATTGTCCATATCCAAGTGTATGTCTCATTATGCATATTAGCCCATTGCCTTTATGTCAGAAAGAGAATAATTGGGCTTCTGGAACCATACCATTGATTACTGTATTTATCAGTATTATTAACTTTTTCAGAACTTTTCATTTTTTATCGAGAGACAGTAGGAACATGTACAGCAACTTGCAAATCATGTGCGAACATGGCAGTCAGAATAATGTTTTTCTTTGGTCCTCAACTAACTATGGATAGAGGTGGCCAAGATATGACCTAAGGTAATATCTTATCAGCAATGCAACAGGATGATGCCTACTTTCATTATGGGGTGTCACATCACATCGAGTAAATCCTGATAAGTTTTGTTCATCAGTAACTGAATAGAAGCTGTCACAGCATCAGTAACTATAACACAGAGATACTAGAAAATTTGCTGTTCTTATTCAACATCAGTATCAGGATATCCAAATATAACCAATGCTTTACATAGAGACCATGCCCTCTATCTGAAGTTATGCTGCATGGAATGACCCCTTTCATCTTGAAACCACAGTTCACAATAACTCTGTAAATCAATGTAGGACTCAACTCAGTGATGATGACACCTAACAATCCTGTCTCCACAGTCATGCCCCACAACTTCACTTTACCTCCTGTACACCTATTAAAGAGTTATAACTCTGAGGGAGAAAAAACATTAGAGGAGGCTTTGTTTGGATGAGTTCCCCATGTATGACTTCTCCTATCCACAATTTTCAAATACATTTTATGCATTTATATTTATCATAAATGTAAATTTATATTTTATTTTGTGTTTCCTTTTATATGATTTCAGGGAAGTTCTGGGAAAATGACCAGGGATTTATACACACACAAACACACACATTTATATATTCCTGAGTAAGAAGATTCTTCTTAGGTTGCCCCTATATTTGTGTAACACATGAAGGATCATGAAAGGTGCTGAGTTTTTCAATGTACATGGAATTTGTGGTTATTGATGAGAACTGACCTCAATTTAGTGAGTCAATTCAGGACTAAGAGTATGTTCATTATTTTCTAAAGCCGGTTTTCTCCATAGTCAGATCCAGTAAGAGAAGAAGAATTTATGTATAAGAGATGTAGTACCTTTCATAGTTAATCTCTTCCAACAGATCATTCGTTCTGAGAGATCCCAAACACCCTACACTTTTAGGATCATCAAGTATGATTGTAACAGCTCTGATCCAAAATTCTGATGATATTTCCATGCAAACAATTCCCTAATATTCTGCAGATTGTATCTTCATGAAAATATGATGAACTTATATAATAATATAAATTTTATTATATAATATATATGATGAATATACAACTAAATAATTTATCATATGACATGTGAGTCATGTTATAAGAAGTATTTTATTGTTAATTATTATTTTTAATAATTATTAATTAAAATTATTAATTTTTTATTATTTGAGACATCCATTCTTAGTAGATAATTAATTTTGTCAGCTTGTAAATAGCTCAAATTCCTTATCCAGTTTCTATGCTGGACACCCCCACCACACCAAGCTTGAGAAGGAGTAATCTGAATTCCCACACCATTAATGGAATTAATGAAAAATAGAATATTTAATGGAATAATAGAGAGGTGGATCATGGAAGTCTTCAAATATCCAAATATCCAGTAGAAGTGGCATATTCCCAATCCATAATGATGGACAGCTCAAGATGTGAGCTTTATTTTTTACTCTGTAGGAGAAATTCATATGCAGAAGGCCTGAGAAAGTTAACCATGTTGAAGGTATGATAACATACTGTTTGTTCAGTCACTTTTTAGTCATGTCTGACTCTTGGCAGCCCCATTTGGGATTTTCCTGGAAATCATACTGGAGTATTTTTCCATTTCCTTCTCCAGTTCATTTGACTGATGAGGAAACTGAGGCAATCAGGGTTAAATGACTTGTCCAGGGTCACATAACTGGTAAATGTTTGAATTTAGGTCTTCCTGACTTTGAGGGCTGGCATGCTATGCACCAAGTCACCTAGCAGTAAGCTTATCTGTAGGAAAAAGTTTCACAAGAGTCTTTGTGATCAAAAGAAAGTTGAATGGCGGAGTCATTTTGGAGCTCCTTATTCCACACATTTACAGAATTTTTACTCATCCATGTGTGGTTTTGAGCCATTAGTGACTTTGATTTTAGGAGTGTCAAGGCTTTAAGTACTATTGGAAAAATAGGGGTCATTTACTTGAGGATGGTGAACTTTTAAAATATTTTGCCAACTATATTTCATTATACCTAAGTTTCTTCATAATCCTATTTAATTAATTTTGTGCACTTAAAAACATGATTCTGAAAAGGGACCCGTAGACTTCAAAAGTTAGCCAAAGGATTCCATCATCATTACCGTCATCACCACCATCTTCATCATCATCATCATCATCGTGATGACAAAAACAGATATTTGTATGGGGCAGCTCGGTGGCACAGCACAGTAGATAGAATGCTGCGTTAGGATTTGGGAACATCTGAGTTAAAATTTGGACTCAGATACTTACTAACTGTGTGATCCTGGGCAATTCATTTACCCCTGTTGGCCTCCGTTTCCTTACATGCAAAATGATGTGGAGAAAGAAATGGCAAATCATTCCAGTATCTTTGCCAAGAAAACACCAAATGGGATCACGAAGCGTTGGACATCACTGAAAAACAACCAAGCACAGTGCCAAGTGTATTAATTACCATCATATTTGATCCTCACAACGATGCTGGGAGGTAGGTATTATTTTCCCCCATTTTAAGGATGAGGAAGCGGAGACAAAAAGAGGTGACATGACTTGTCTAAGGAGACACAGCTAGTAAATATCTGGGATAAAATTTATACTTAGGTCTTCCTGACTCCTGGCCCAGCACTCTGTTCACCATGCCACCCATCTTTCCCAAAATAATCTCTCTCTCTCTCTCTCTCTCTCTCTCTCTCTCTCTCTCTCTCTCTCTCTCTCTCTCCCTTTCACACACACACACACATACATGATAACCTTTGGAATAGAGACAGTGCTGTTGGGCATCATTGATAAGGAGATAGACTGTTTAAGTAACAACTCCTCTTAGTGGCAATTAGAGGAAAGATCTATTCACAAGAGAAAAAAAGTTGATTGCTGTCCTTTGTTCACAAAGAGGACCAAAATGACACCACCATGATAAAGTGAAATTTCAGTGTATCCAGCTGTGGCTGATCAGACCAATATGAGCTCAGAATGATTTACCACAGGTTGGGCATAGATAGTCCGTGAGAATATTTGGGGTGGATACTCCAAAATTTGCTTGTTCTACTTTTACTTTGTAGTGTCTCAACTCTGCTTTGCTCATAGAGCCCAGCACCTTTCTGATGTGGGCAGACCATGCTGAGTGGTCCTGTGCCAGTGTCTTCCATGTTTCACAGTGAAATTCAAAGTTGTGAGAGAGATCTTGAGAGTGTCCTTATATTACTTCTTCAGACCACCATGTGATTGCCTGCCCTATGTGAATTCTCCATAAAATAGTCTTTTTGGCAAGCATACATTTGACATTTGAACAACGCAGCCAGTCCATTGGAGTTGCGCTTTCTGGAGCATAGTTTGAATGCTTGGCAGTTCAGCTCTAGCAAGGACGTCAGTGTCTGGTACCTTATCCTGCCAGGTGATCCTCAGAATCTTCCTCAGACAGTTCAAATGGAAGCGATTCAGTTTCCTGGTATGGTGCTGGTAGACTATCCATATTTCATAGGTCAGCACAATGGCTCTCTAGACCTTCAGTTTGGTAGTCAGTCTAATACCTGTTCTCTCCCAATCTTTTCTTTGGAGCCTCCCAAACACTGAGCTAGCTCTGGCATTGTGTGCATCAACCTCATTGTCAATGTGTACATCCATGGAAAGTACACTACTAAGGTAAGTGAAGTACACAGCATTCAAAACTTCTCCATTTGTTGTAACCAATGGTTCCATGTATGGATGGTGTGATGGGGGCTGATGGAGCACCTATGTTTTCTTGGTGTTAGTTATTAGGAGAAAATTAGCACAGACAACAGAGAATTGATCCATACCTCATTGCATCTCAGCCTTAGTGACAGCATTGAATGCACCATCGTCTGCAAACAGAAAATCATGCACCAACAGTCCCTCTACTTTGGTCTTGACATGTAGCCTTTTCAAATTGAAGAACTTACCATCAGTGTGATAGTTGACCTTGATGGCATTTTGATCCTCATTGAAAGCATAAAGTAACTACAACTCATAAATCTCATCTATTGTTGACTGTAAGATGGAGAAATTTGAGTAATATGGCAATTTATAGTTAATTTAATGAGTAGTCATTTCTTTTTGCCTTTATACCCAGCACCATGCCCAGTTTCTAGCACATAGTAACCACTAGTAAATGCTTATAGATTGACTGACTGTGATTTGTCTTTGGCTCTATGCTATTAATATTTTTTCCAATGGTTTAAATGAAGGCAGAGATAGTTAAGTTAATCATATGACAAAAAAGTTGGAAGGGAAAGCTGAATGTTGGGTGACAGAATCAGCTGCCAAGAAAATCTCAACAGACTGAAATGATAGGCAATATCTCATAAGATGGAATTGAATAAGGACAAATAAAAAGTCTAGTAACTGACTTCAGAAACTGATCTGCTCAAATATGAGGGCAGACATGGCTAAAAAATGTGTAGAAAAATGACAGGTTTGTTGACTACAAATTCAAATATGAGTCAATGGTTCTGTGTGCCCCTAGATTTAAACTCCTTGTCCCTCATCTTATTTACTGAACCTCCTCAGAGGTTCCTTAGCTACAAAATAGAGTCGTACCCCATGACATCTAAGGTCCCAATTTAGCTTAGATCGGATGACCACTTATGGAAATTATTGGCAACCCACCTTTCATGTCTTCTTTGCATGAATTATGAGACCATGGCCCAAACCTAAAGGTCTTAGTTACTAGACAAGACTATGACTGATATACTGGAATCAAAAGGTCCCATTGTGAAGGCTGTACTCAGTCAAATAAGGGCATTTGTGGGAAGTCTTGAGTTCCCAGAGCCAACTTCCTCAAGTCATCCATGATGAGAATTGGCTCCCACATTGAGACAGATTTAATTGGAGACAGCCATGTCTCACAGTAAGGGGGTATTACAGGAGTAGGGAATCGTAAGCAATTGATGGCACCATACCAGTTGATGTTTTGGTAGCTAAAGTGTCGTAGCAAAATAAAACAAAATTTCAGTTACAAAATCCTATGTCTTATGTTGATAACGAAATCCAGACATAGACTGACCCAGAAACATTTTTCTTCACTTTCCAAAATGGATAACAAAGTGGAGAGATGAATACAACAAAACCAACTCTATCTACCAGGTAAAGATATGACTTAGAAATAGTAATGACAATACTAAGAGTCAAGATGTAAAGTGGGTGTGGATACGATGGTGTGGACCTTGGAAAATCATTTACCGCTTAGTGCCTCATTTGAATCTCTAACCCTATAAACTTCAGAAAAGGAATTAATCAACTCTGGTACGAAGAGTTTCTTATCTGGAAGTAACCTAGCCAATAAAATTATCTGAGTTCTATTCCTGTTTATGACACACACTGGCTGCATGATCCTTCTCATAGCCTCAAATAATTTTCTATAACACCATAAGATATGGAGGTAGTGACAGTCTGCTTTGGTAGAGGGCATTTTTCCCCCACTGGAAGTTCCCTAAAACTATGATATCACAAATTAGTTTCAATGATCATAGTTATGATAAATACAGCAACCATTATAAAGTCATTGTGATGGCATCATGGATTGAGGGGAGACTTGCAAGTGAAGAGCTAGGTTCAAGTCTTCCCTATGATATCTATCAGCTGAGGCATAGAATCATCATAAGATCACAGATTTAGACCCGGAAAGGACCTTAGAGACCATCTGGACAAAAGTCTATATTTTGCAATTGAGGGAGTTGAGGTCAAATGACGTGTCCAAGGTCACACAGTTGATAAATGTCATCAGTGACATTTGACTCCAGTGTCACTGTTGTGAGCAAATCACTTAAATTCCCAGTGCCCTAGGAAATTTTCTAAACCCATATATTGCCTTGATTTCAGAGAGTGAGGTTGGATGAGATGATTTTAACTCTAGACTAATGATCTTAAATTACAGGTGAGTTGGCAATCAACACTAGCGGATGAAATTTCCACTCTGGAATTTCTCTTCATCAAACAGACAAAATCTCATAACTAGTGTTTTCATAGTGTTTTTTATTTTTTCACTCAGATGATTTCTATCATTGTCTCTAGTAATTGCTTCAACTCTAAAACTCACATCTCCTCATTGACTCCCCCGCCCCTGATTGGAAGGGTTAGAGGGTGGGTAGTAGAATGATCTTCCTTGATCTGCCATTTAAGGAGGGGTGCCATAGCAGCATTTCATTATTTCCCACCTGGCTACAGAGCAATCAGTGTGCTCCTCATCGTCTTCCCTTGGGTTTCAGCTCCTTTGCAGGTATTGTCTTTCCTTAACAGACTGTTTTCTCCTTAAGAGTAGACATTGGCTTCCTTCCTTCCTTCCTTCCTTCCTTCCTTCCCCCCTTCCTTCCTTCCTTCTGTCCTTTCTTCCTTGTCCTCAATTCTTAGCACAGTGCCTGGAACATAACAGGAATTTTATAAATATTTATTGACTGACCAACTGCAAAATGGCTTACATGAGTTAATTCACTAGTTACCTCTTGTGAAAGAAAAAAATACAGGAGTAGAAAGATTCACATATGCTAGCTCCGAACCCACAGCCAGTGGATTTCCTGTAAAAAAGAGGTCCCAACAAATTCTGGAGCAGTGGAGGCCACACAGCAACGGGGTGAAGGAGATTTCTGTTACAGAGAGCCCCGAAAAACCAACTCCAAAGGCCCATCGCACACCAGGCAGGAGCAGAGCCCAGCCGTGCCCTGGCCCTGCAGCCCCAAGAGGAGCAGATCCAAGCAGGCTTCAGGGATGGAATCTCCAGCAGCCGCGAAGGTCCCTCCACCCACAGGTGCTACAGGACAGTGAGAGAGACTTCTAGGCTGGCTGAGAGGGGAGCAGGGGTCTCCATAACTCAGGCCCCCTCAGGAGGCAGCAGCAGAGGCAGAGGGTGGCCAGAGGCTCCTGGAGCAGGCAGGACCTCAGATCCATTACTGAAGGTCTCTGCACAACCCCCTGAGGGAACTGAGCCTGGGAGGCAGCCCTGCCCCCACCTGAGAACCTGAACTTAATCCCACTGAATAGCAACCCCGCCTGCTGCTGAAAGCCCTGAGCCTGGGGAGCAGCATTTGAATCTCAGACCCCAAGCAATAGCTGGGCACACCTAGACAGGGATGGAGAGGACTCTCAGAAGTCAAGTAACTGGCTGGGAAAATGCCCAGAAAAGGGAAAAAAAATAAGACCATAGAAGGTTATTTTCTTGGTGAGCAGATGTTTCTGCCTTTCCTTTCTGACGAGGAAGAACAATGCTTACCATCAGGTAAAGACATAGGAGTCAAGGCCTCTGTATCCCAAACATCTGAAATAGATATCCAATGGGCTCAGGCCATGGAAGAGCTCAAAAAGGAATTTGAAAATCCAG
>CM053770.1:219038450-219059676 GCA_028658325.1 Potorous gilbertii
AGAGAGAGAGAGAGAGAGAGAGAGAGAGAGAGAGAGAGAGCGCACAGGGTGAGTTAAATAAGAAGGGATCATATCTAAAAAAAATGAAATGAAGGAGTTTGAGAGGAATATATTGGGAGGAGAAAGGACGAAATGGAATGGGACAAATATGTCTCATAAAGAGGCAAGAAAAAGACTTTTCAGTGGAGGGAAAAAGTGGGGAGGTGAGAGGGAAAACGTGAAACTTACTCTCATCACATTTGACTCAAGGAAGGAATAAAATGCACTCATTTTGGCATGGAAATCTATCTTACAATACAGGAAAGTGGGGGAAGAGGGATAAGCAGGGTGGGATAATGATGGAAGGGAGGGCAACGGAGGAGGGAGTAATTAGAAATCAACACTCTTGGAGAAGCACAAGGTCAAAAGAGAGAATAGACGAAATGGGAAGCAGGATAGGATGGAGGGAAATATAGTTAGTCTTACACAACATGACTATTATGGAAATTATTTGCAAAAGTACACATATATAGCCTATCTTGAATTTATTGCCTTCCCAATGGGGGTGGATGGGGAGGGAAGAAGGAGGAGAAGTTGAAACTCAACGTTTTAGGAACAACTGTTGAGTACTGTTCTTGCATACAACTGGGAAACAAGAAATACAGCTAATGGGATATAGAAATTTATCTTGCCCTACAGGACAAAAGAGAAGATGGAGATAAGGTAAGAGAGAGATGTTATAAGGGAGGGCAGATTGGTGGTAGGGGTAATTAGAATGCTCGGCATTTTGGGGTGGGGGAGGGGAGAGATGGACTAAAATTTAGAACTCAAAATTTATGGAAATAAATGTTGAAAACTTAAAATAAATAAATTTTTAAAAAAGAAAAATATTGGAATGGAGCAGTTGGAAGCTAATGACCTTAAGAGAAACCAAGAAAATAGAAAACAAAACCAAAAAATTGAAAAAATAGAAGACAATGTGAAATATCTCATTGGAAAAACAATTGACCTGGAAAATAGATCCAGGAGAGATAATTTTGAAAATTACAGGACTACCTGAAAGCCATGATCAAAAAAAGAGCCTAGACATCATCTTTCATGAAATTATCAAGGAAAATTGCCCTGATATTCTGGAACCAGAGGGTAAAATAAATATTGAAAGAATCCACTGATCATCTTCTGCAAGACATCCGAAAAGAACAACTCCTAGGAATATTGTAGCCAAATTCCAGAGTTTCCAGGTCAAGGAAAAAATATTGCAAGCAGCCAGAAGGAAACAATTTGAGTATTGTGGAAAAACAATCAGGATAACACAATATCTAGCAGCTTCTACATTAAGGGATCGAAAGGCTTGGAATATGATATTCCAGAAGTCAAAGGAACTAGGATTAAAACCAAGATTCATCTACACAGCAAAACTGAGTAGAATACATCAGGGAAAAAATGGTCATTCAAGCAAATATAGGACTCTCAAGAATTCTTGATGAAAAGGTCAGAGCTAACTAGGAAATTTGACTTTCAATCACAAGAATCAAAAGGGGCATGAAAAGATAAACAGAAAAGAGAAATCATAAGGGACTTACTAAAGTTGAACTGTTTACATTTCTACATGCAAAGATAATATTTGTAACTTGAAACTTTTCTCAGTATTTGGGTAGTTGGAGGGATTATTAAATCTTGTGGAAAATAAATACATAAGATCTGTGTATTATATTATGATGATGGAGTATTTTTTATTTCTATAGATACAACTCTGTTTCCTTCAAAATTTCCAGTTATATGGCATATAATTTTGTATATTAGCTTCTGATATTTTTTGTTTCACTTGTAATTTCACCATGTTCATTTTTGTATTGATAATTTCATTTTTCTTCCTATTCTTTTCATTTGAGTTGTTGGAAAGCTTGAAAATTTTGTCAGTTTTCTTAAAGAAGCAACAGCTTTAGTTTTGTGTCTCCTACTTTTTAAAAAGAATTCCAATTTATTTCTCTACTTTTTAAAATATTCCCTCTTCTATGCTTATTTTGGCTTTGCCTATTTGTTGATTTTCTATTTTTCTAAATTTCATATTCATTTCAGTCTCTATTTTTTGATGAGTTAGTGTTTGTCCTCTGAAATATGTTTTTTCTTCTTTTTTCTCCTCTCCTTTTCTCTCTAAAGTATATTTTTAAGTTCTTTTGTCATTCTTTATTGGTAAACTCTTAGACAAGCCATTTAATCCTGTGCTTCAGTTTCATCTGTAAAATGATGGAGCTGACTGGAGAGACTTATGTGAACTGATATCTGAGTGAAGTGAGAAGAGCGAGGAGCTACAATAACACAATAACAGCTACAATGTGCAAGGACTGTTTTTGATATACTTCTCCCTTCACAGCAATGGAAGAACCTAGAACATTTCCAAAGGACTCACAGTTCAAAATGCTATCCACATCCAGAGATGTGTGTCAAAACACAGAACGAAGCAGACTATTTTCTCCTTCATTAACTTTTGTTTTTCTAATGGTTTCTCCCATTCAATTTAATTCTTCTATGCAATATGACTAATGGGAAAGCATGCTTAATAGGAATGTATGTGTACAACTCATAAATGATTGCAGGCCATCTTGAAGAGGGAAGGTGGAAGGAGAAAAGGGGAGAAAATTTGGAACTTATAGAAGTGATTGTTGAAAACTGAAAACAAATAAATTACTAATTTGGAAGCAAAAAAAGACATAGTTGAACTGGATAACTGAAAAGACTTCCAGTATTAAATCTATGAGCTCATGAGCTGGATTCAGAAAGTTTGAAATGAAGTCTCATCATATGAACTCAGGTCACGTTCCATCTCAGATGTTTAGCTGTGTTACACTGGGCTTAACCTCTGTTTCCTTCAGTTTCTTCATCTATGAAATGGGGATTAGAAATAATAATTACCCCCCAGAATTATTGTGAGGGTCAACTGATGTATTTGTAAAGTGCTTTGCACAACTCCTGGAACATAGTAGACATTCTATGTGTTAGCAGCCATCATCATGGTCATTCGCTTTCATGTAGTTACTGTTTGATGGTGAACTGAATCACTTATTATTCAGGACATTGCTATTTACTCACATTATTTTTTTAAATCACAGATTCATACCCAATGACTTTCAGTTCATATCAACAGGTACATTTTTGCCTGAAACAGTTAAGTATGTGAGAGCTGTGAGAGCCTAGATAAAAGCGTTATCGCTCAAGATGATTCTGGCAATGAGACGCCACCATGTTAATTTACAAAGAATTGTGACTTAGATCTTTATTGAATACTTTTGACTAGCAAAATAAGCTGACTTTAGTTATGAATTGTAAATTTTAGATTTAGACAGATTGCAGGATTTAGAGTAGGAAGACAAATTCAAATCCTTCCTCAGATACTTGTTGATGTGAGACCCTGGCAAAATCAATAGTCAATGCAGAGGTTATGTGACTTATCCAAGGTCACATAGCTTTGTCTCTCTCTGTCTCTCTGTCTGTCTCTCTGTCTGTCTCTCTCTGTTGTGTGTGTTCTAATACCACTGTACACAACTTTGTATACAACAGACACTTAATAAATGTTTATTGAGTTGAAAAAAATCAAGTCACTAAACACCTCTTAAACACCTACTATGTGCCTGAGCACTTACTTTGCATGGTGCCTGCCTATAGTCGGCCCTTAATAAATATTTATTGATTGATTGGATATAAAAATAAGAAACAGAAAGATAGTACCTTCTCTCAAAGAGCTTAGAAGAAAAAAAATCAAAAGGAAGTTGACATTTCTCAGTCTCAGTTTCCTCACCTGTGAAATGGGGCTAATAAGAGTGCCAACCTCATAGGGCTGTTTTGAGAACAAAATGGGACACATATGCAAAGCACTTTGCAAACTTCAAAGTGCCATAGAAATGCTAATTATTAGAGTACATAGATGCTTCAGGCTCCATCTAATGGAATGTAAACTGAGACAGGATCTGTCAGACTAGAAAGACTCTGAAAACAGTTCTGGCAGCAGGATCACTCTACTCTGATGCCAGATGTGACCCTCTAGGTCCTCCAGTGCCATCCTTTGAATGAATCCAAACTTCACAGAACAAATCCCCTTCATAAAAGGATTTGTTCTGTAAAACTTGGACTCAGTCAAAAGGCCACTTGTTCCCCACCCCTGCTAGACAGTCCCATCACACCCAGGAAGCTTGGTAACCAATTCTTTCACTATGGTGACCTAAGAAAAAAAGAAAAACTAAAAAAAAAATCAAAGAGGTAGAGTTGGAAAGGTAATTAGCCTAATTCTCTCATTTTACAGATGAGGAAACTGAGGTCCAAGGAGTTTAATGACTTTTCCCAAGTCACCCAAATGAATCATCTCATTCCAAAGACAGAAGTCTCTGTGTTGACACCTTTCATGTCAGTGAAGATGGTAAAATGATGGGAAAAGAGGCAGAATGCTCTGAGACTCAACAAGATTATAGACAATCTATAAATATCTTTATTTGGAGATTTATTATATAGAATTAGAATTTTTCTTTAATATTTACTTTTATCTCTATTTATCTTAATTTTGGCTATTCACATTCAAATTTAGGGATCAGAAAATTCAGTGACTGGTAAAGAGATTGAAAGAGCATTGAATGTGCTCTTGAGGGCCAATGGGTCTTTCGAGACACCCCTCCCTCCAACTTCCTCCCTCTCAAAAATCTGTGCCTTAGGACAAACAGTGACAGATGTTATAGCAGTCAGGTTCATGGTTGGGCAGATTTATAAAGGTGCCACTGAGCCAAGACTTTGATGATAAAACCAGACTTTCTGCATATATAAATATGCACAACTCATTTTTTGAATCAGTATATATGCCCTTTGGTATCATGATAGTCTGTGGTGTGCAAGGATGTAAAATGGGAATTTGCCTTTTTGGAAAAAATGATTTTGAAACCCAATGGAGATGGATTTTTCCACTAAGATTTAGTCATCTGAAACCCCATTGCCCAAATCCTTTCATGTGGGGCCTTAGATGGGTCATATAAGAATGTGAAATAAATGGCTGGTGAAAACTTGAGTCTGGAGTCCTAACTCTTTTCATGCATAATTGATGTAGACGATATCAGAGCAGGTCAGCATGGCTGCCACATCAGCTCTTGACCCAAAATTATTTCTGCCTCCACCTTCTGATTGAAGAATCTCAACCTCCTCTCCCTCCATCCCGTCCAAATCTCTTCATGAAATCCCACTATTCGGTACCCAAGCAACCCCCTCTATGTTCTGCTCTCCTCTAGAACCAAAGGCACAGGAAGGGAAAATGCTGTGGTTGGTACTGATGTCCTATATGTTCCTTTTGCTGTCCTTATCACACTTTTTGATCTGACCTAGTGAATGGATGATGATGATGATGTTTGGGGACCACTATTTGCTTGAGATTTCAATTCAGTGAAAAATGGAATGAATTTGAAATCCTGAGTTCTGGGTTCAGTTCTTGTCTTAGACACTAACCAGAAAGTCTTATCACCTCAATAGCTTTTTATTTCCTAATCAGAAAATAAGGACTAATAGTTTGCTCATCACCTACTTCCCTAGTTGGCTATAAGGAACACCTTTTGTGAAGTTTGAATTGCTATACAAAGGTGAATTTTTATGGTTAGCAATAGTTGTGTATAATTTCAACCCATCAGAGAGTTTGTATTGTATAGTATATATGGTACATCGAGATCCTTCTTAGAATCCCTAGTTTCCTTTGAGAATTGTCCTAAACCTGTGCAGTTAGGTTTCTCAAAGGATGCAGCACTGGCCCTGGATCCAGGAGGACCTCATTTCAAATTTTATCTCAGGCACTTATTAACTGTATGACCTCTGGCAAGTCACTTAACCCTGATTGACAAACGAACAAGCAAATAATTTGACTTAAACCCCATCGTTTAAAAAGAACTTTCCCAGAGCTCCCTGTAGATAAAAATTTTGCCTCCAATTTTACTTCCCATCAACCTTGTAGGTATCATGTATTAGTAATTATGTATTGTTGCCCTTTCCCCCTCCCTGCCCACACCAGACCATCGGATTACAAATTCCATGATGGAAGAGAATGTTTCTGCTTTCTCTTTGTATCCCTAGCCCCAGGTACAGTGTCTGAACACTGAATAAATGCTGATATATTGATTGATAACTAAGCAATATATATATAACATATTATATATATATATAATATATAATAAATACACATACATATATACACACATATACATATATATATATATATATATATACGTCCATGTGTATATATACATATATATGTTATATTTGGTCTTTTGTTTCTTCTTCAACCCACAATTCAACATGGCCAAAAAAAAAATCAGTGTATCAGTGTTAGCTACTGTACGACTGTAGAAATCAGTCTGGTCTCTAAGTAACAGGTTAATTAGATAAAGGAAAATGCTTCCATCACCTTTCCTAGCATTTTGGGCAATATATTACAATATATTCAATTCAGGCTATGATGTGTGGAGTGTCCTATCCACTCCTCTCAATGCCACTATCCAGGCTGAGGATGCCCCCCTTGCCTGGTATGCTCTCCCTCCTCATCTCCATCACCAAACCTCCATAACTAACTTCCAGTCCTAGCTAAAAACCTCAGCTTCTTCAAGAAGCTTTTCCTGATTCCCCCGTAATGCTAGTGAGTCCCCTCTATTGCTGATCTCCAATTTATCCTATCTATATCTTGTTTATAAATAGTTGTCTTTATGTTGCCTCTCGCACTATATTGTGAGCTCCATGACAGAGGGGACTGTTCCTTTATTTGTTTGCCTTTTCAAGTTTCCTATTTTTCATAGAAGGCACTCAAATGTCTATTGACTGACCAATTGATTTCCTACACCATGCTCCTATTAAAAAACAAAACAAAACAAAACAAAAACAAACCTTGGGATTCATACTGGTTGAAGTAGATTAATGACATCATCTCTGGGTTTATAAGGATAACAAGTCACTCAAAACTAGCTTATCTGCACAACTGGAGAATTCATTGCTCCACTTAAGGGAATTCTTAAGATTTTGAAAGCCTGTTCCATCCCTCCATTTCCCAAAGCTATTGAAAATAAAATAATTATTTACTCTAAGCAATATTATACACAGAAATAATTAAGCTTGATTAGTAATTATTTATATTTAAATAAATGAATTCAATAAACTGTCCTATTTTTTCCAGTTAATTCCTCTAAATCTCTCTTATGTTTGTCCATTCACATGCATTAAGCTATTCTCTTTGATCTAAAGTGTATGTGTGCTCTGTTTTTCTGATACTGACTTCTTTTATTCCTCTCTCTGAAGAACTTTATGAATTTTTTTTCTAGACTGACATATATTCCTTATACTGGTTTATATTAGTCACCAGTCTTACATCTTACTGCCCACCATCAAACCTCCATATATTTTGCAATTGAGTGACCCCAGCCACCTTCTTGATATTCTTCTTTCAAGACTCTCCAACTCTTGACACCTGGTATCTTCCACTTTTCCTATTCCCCACCCCTAGCTCTTCCCTAGAACTTTCTCCTTCCTCATTTCTACCTTCTGGCTTTCTACACTCAGTTCAAATTCTTGCTAAAACTCCCCTTCCAAAGGATTTTCTCAACCCCTTTTAATGTTCACGCCTTCTCTTTGTTAATTATCTCACATTTATTGTATATATCACTTATTTGTGGGGAGTCGATTGAATATTGTCTCTCCAGTGAGACTGTGAGCTCCTCCAGAGGAAGGATTTTTCTTTCTTTGCTTGTTTATTTATTTTCCTTTCTCTGTGTTACCAATACGGTAATATCAATACTGTGCTAACACAGTGCCTATTCTAAGGTATCAATAAATATTTGTTGGCTTGACTTGGGATCTACATTTTAGGGGGTATATGAATGAGTTTTTAAAAAGGATAATTATTTTAAAATAACTTTCTTCCTTTGTAACCCTGTTTTATTTTATGCGTTTAAAAACATCGTTCTGAGACCAGGGGTCCATAAACTTCAGCAGACTGTTCATGATGCCAAAAAAGGTTAAAAATCCCTATATGAGGGCATTCCACTCCATTCATGACCCCCACAGTTTATCCAACAATCCTCCAGTAAGAGAAGTTAGGTTGCTTCTGGTTTGGGGCAATACATACCCCCACACTCTCCACACACATACACATATGCACAGGCATATATGTGCATATGCACATAAATATGGTAATATATACATAGACTATCTATGTGTGTATATGTTTAGTAGTATGTGTATAGTACATACACATATAGGTGTATGCATATACATATACACATAAATGTACATATGTGTATACATGTATATGTGTATGTATATGTGTGTATACACATGTATAGATACATATACACATACACATATATATGTACATACACTATATGTATTGTGTGTGTATGTATGCAGGTGCTAGAAATCTGAATTCTGGATAAGTGGGAAATTTTGGTATAATTATGTTCCTTAGCAAGCACACATATAGCTATATATACACATATATGTATGTTTATGCATATACACATATGTATGTGCATAGAAAGTACACATATGCACACACATATGCGCAATGTGTTTGCACATATATGTATTGCATCGCATGTGCATGTATGTATATTGTGTACATACAAGCATGTATGTATATAGTATCTATAAATAATTTTTAAACAAATACATTTCTTTTTGGGAGGGGCATAGATGGGGGAATGTCTAAATCTTTCTAAAGTGTCTAGCATATTCCCTCTATTGTGTCAATTTTACCTAATAAAGAGCTCTGAATCTTAATGCCTCAGGGGTTTCTCTAAGAACATCTGTTTTCCTCTGCCATAACAATCAATTCTTACATCTTCATCTTAGAGGTTTGGGGGGAGGTTCCTCCCTCTCTGTCAAATTGTCGGTTGTTACTTCTCAAGGCTCCCATCTTTAATGGACTCTTTACCCTATTTCTCTTGGGCTGTTTCTAGTCTACCAAACAAACAGTCATGTTGGTTACTGCTTCTGTTAGGTCAGACTCAAGAAGGCCATGGCTTCTGTGGCAAGGTCTTTGTGGTAGTAACATCGAGGCCTTTTCCTTGTTGTGGTTCTCCTCCAGAGAAGATGTGGTTGCCCTCGGGATAAGTGGGGGTCTTATTGTGATTATGTTTTTAGCTGTCAAGACTATCATTATAGAGCATGGATTCTGAGTTACTTTCCTAAGAATGGCCATGAATTTGTACATTGTTCGAAATGCACCATAAACGAGCAGTGGAAATGGAAGGAAAGGGCTTAGAATCAGGTCCAGTCTCTCTCACTCAATTCCATTCCATTTCATTCTACAACCTTTCGTCAAGCACTTCCTATGTACCAGCAATGAGGCTAAAAGTGAAAAGACAAAATAAAAATCCCCTTTCCACAGGAGTTTACATTCTATTGGAGAGACAGAGCATGTACAAAGATAAATAAATCTATGAAGTGAGAGGTTTGGGGGAACTGTGTATTGAAAGTTAGCCTCACCATCAGGAATACTTGGATTCAAGTTGGGTCACTAGCACTTACTTGCTATGTGATTGCACAAATGACTTAAGCTCTCAGTGCCCCAGGCAGTTCTAAAACTACATGACAGGTGACAGGTGAAGTGATTTGTCTGAAGTCACACAGGTAGGATCACAGATCTAGAAGGGGAAGGTACTTCGGAAGCCATCTATTTACTGAGAAAGAAACTGAGGCTCAGGACAGTTAGGTTGTATGCCCAAGATCACACAAGTGCTGAGCACAAGAAATAGGATTTAATCCACGTCCTCAGAATCTTCTCCACTGCACCATGAAGAGGGAAGATAATTCATAACTATATGTCAGGTGTGACAAAAAGAGTTGATGCAAAGTATTCTGTTAAAATTCTTCCTCAAATGCTCATACTCACGGGGGAAAAGAGCACAAGATTAAAGTACATTAGTAAGGGACATGTATAAAGAATCCAAGAACCAAAGGTGATACTTGGACTTGGAAGCCTTCATTTCATTCACAGAGTCCTCATGGAATTCCCTTTAGGTTTCTGTTAGACAAACTGCTCAAAGAAACTCCCAGAATCTGTACCTTTCTCAAACATATAGCAAATAATTTTCTCTCCCACAAAGGTTCATATTCGCAAAAGCTACTTGTATCATAGAACTGATTGTCTTTCTATATCCATTGTAGATGTTTCCACCATCTCTCAGCCATTACTGCTCCAGAAACCAAACCTATCAACTCCAGTGGACCATTAGGATCTCATTGTTGATGGGATCTCTGTATCTCTCAAACCCAGTGGTTGTCTAGATATGTACGTCCCTTAGTCTTCCACAATAAGAAGTTATAAGCAAGAGAAACAAAGGTGGCCAAGTGTTCATAGCTACCATGGCCAGGTGGGAGAGAGGGCAGATCTCATCCCCACTCCCTTACTTGGATCTCAAGAATACAGTTCAAAGTATACATGCCTCACTCATAGCTGAAAAACAAAAAACAAAAAACAAAGAAGGAGCAAGTCATCCCGTTTGTATACCCAACTCAATTTTGTCTTAGCAAGTCCTTGGTCATTTAGTTATTCTGATGTTAAAGCCAATTAGATTATTTTCATCATTACCTAGTAACAAAACCTTGTGAATTGGAACAATGCCTACCTCAAGCTTTCACGTTTCCATTTGTACTGAAACTAGGTAGAGGATATCTGTCCACATTTCAAAAACTGCTTCCCTTTATCCTCCCACAGGCCAGACAATACATGATTGAGAGCTGGAAAAAGCCTTAGATGTCATAGAGTTCAACTTCTTTATTTTATAGATGAGGAAACTGAGGCAAATAGGGTTAAATGATTTGTCCAATGTCTCACATCTAGCAAGTGTCTGAGGTAGTGTCTGACTCCAAGACCATTGACTTATTCATGATATCAAATTTGAATATAGGAAGTCTGGGCCATCTATTCATTCCAGTCATGAAAATGGAAACTTAAAAATTCCAAAGTAGAAGAGTAAAGAACAAATAAAAATAGCATTGCAAGATTTTTATCATCTAGGTACTCTTTTACTTAAATGCTTTAAATTCTTTTGACTTTGGCCAGTCAAATCCATATGGACACCATTTACAGAGAGCTATAAATAAAATATTTCTTAGTAGAAGATAGGTGCAAAATAAGTTGGAAATTTATGTCCTTTTCTTTCAAAATATTTATGAGAGCCAAACCTTGCATTCTAAAGATCTAACCTGTGGGAGAAATGACTTTCAAGAGATTTCAAGTTTAAGATTTTTTTTATTGTTGTCATGCATGGGCATGTCAACATTAAAACTGCTCTTTTTCATATAATTGCATCTGCGGAGAAGTACCAGTCGTACCCAGCGGATATTGGAAAATAACTATTTTCAATGTTCAAATAAAAGGTGACAAACTTGATGAAATTTAAGGATGATTAGCCTGGTAGCTGGATCAAAGTGTTGTTTTATCAACTGTCAGCAGCTCATGATTACTGGTGAAAAGGTCATTTGGAACTTTTTTTCTGTAAGAAACCAAAAATATACTCAAGCCCGAAGGAAATAATCTCAACCAATGGAATGGAAATAATCTCAACCAATTCATGGATTTTATGAAAAGAAAGCTGAGAAACAAAGAATAATTTGCTTAAATTCACACAGTTGGCTCCTGTGTAACCTAAAAAAACAGGTCTCGTGATTCCAATCAATTGTTCTTTTCATGCTACACCATCTTGCCTTGCCTACTTACTTTGGAAAAGTTGACTATGCCTCCTCCATCTTTTCTAAATTTAAAGAGCAAAATGAGAACCCTAGTTCTCTGTTGTTACTTTCATCTTAAAATCAACCTCTCCTCTTGAGAGAAGGTTAAAACAATTTGCTTAAAAGCTGTTTTGATAACCTCTAGCAATGAATGAACTCTGAGCTTTCAAAAAAAAACTGACATATGCTGAGTTTTCAATGTTTTCATTTGGGGAAAAAAATAGTAAAGACAGAATATGACCTTTAGCAAAGTGGGACTCCTTCAGTATTGTATGGAGGATTTGGAGGGCTAAAAGGAACAACTACATGCTAGCCTCTCCTATCCAAAGCTCTGCTTTCACACTCAGCTAGTTTGGTTCAATAAGTTAGGAAATGAAGTTTGATGCACATTTTTCCCTTTTGACCCTGTCAATCTGACCTAGTGGGCATGGGAATCATCAAGGAAGCCCTGGGGTTGGAAACCCTACACTTTTGCTATTTTTTTTCTTCCTTTAATAAAATCTTCATTCTCCGAATTTTCAGTTGAAAACATAAACAATCATTGAGATGATCCAGGGTACAGTTGCTATGGTGTCATGCCTCATCTAGGGTTATCTAATTGAATACAGACCACAGTATAGTGCTTATTCTTTCTTTCGGAAAGAAAGTCCCTTCAGTTTACAAATTAATGACTAGTAGAAATATATTTCTACCAAGAGGCGGTGTGGTGTTATGAGAAGGATGAGGATTGTGAGACAAGAAATATGGGTATTTCTAGTCCTGCTTTTTTTCGAGTCCTGACCTCATGAGATATGACTTTGAGAAGATCACTCAACTTTTGTGGGTCTCAGGTTACTCATTAGAGGATTAGAGGTAGCTGGTGGTTCAAGGGAAAGAGTCCCAGGCCAGCAATCAGGAAGATTTGATTTCCAATCTAACCTCAGACAGTTACTAGATGTGTGACCCTAGGCAAGTCACTTGACCTCTACTGGTGGGTGTATAATGGTGCCTCAAGCATCTCCTCACTCCAATTCATTTTCCACTCAGCCACCGATATAATTTTGCTTAAGCACATCTTGTCAACCCCCAACCCCATTTAGTAAATTCTAGGAATTCCCTATTGCTTCTAGGATCAATATAATTTCTTCAACTGTTCAATGGGAATAATAGCACTTACCTCACAGAGTTGTTGTGACAAACACACACAGGCCTCCATATTTATTAGAAGAATTATATGTGTCCTCTCTCTCTCTCTCTCTTCTCTCTCTTTCTCCCCCTCCCTCCCCTCCTCTCTTTTCTCTCCATATATAGGATATGTCTATGAATGTATACATATATATATATTTTTATGTATACATACACATAAGCATATACAGGTGTATGTCTACACATACACATATTTATGATTATTTATCAGTCTGACCATATACATTTATGGTCTTATTTAAGTTCTTACTAAGGTTCCAAACATTCTCCAAGTTCTAGGGTTGCGAAAAGAGGTAAGATAGTCCCAAGGAACTCACAATCGAATGGAGGGGATGACAAGCAATCAATTACACACAAACAAGCTATATACTGGATCAATAATGAAGTAATGAAAAGAATTAAGAGGAATTGAGGAACACTTCCTTTAGATGGTGGGATTTTAGTTGGACTTAAAGGAAGACAGTAATGTCACTAGTTGACGTTGAGGAAGGAAAGGATTTCAGACATGGGGGACAGTCAGAAAAAAAATGCCTTGATATGAAAGATGGAAGAACTTGGGGGCCATTGTCACTGGATCAAAGCATATATGTCAGAGAGTAAGGTGTAAGAAGACAAAATATGGAAAAAGGCATGGTTATAAATTATTTTGAATGCTAACATTTTGTGTTAGATCCCAGAGGCAACAGGGAGTTATTGAAGTTTATTGAGTTGGGAGGTGATAAGATCAGACATGTGTTTTAGGAAAAATCACCTTAGTGGCTCAGTAGGGGATGGACTGGAGTGGGGAGAAGGGGATGAGGGGCTGCACCAGAGTAATAGCAGTGCCAGAGGAGAGAAGGAAATGTATTGGAGAGATGTCACTTAGGTGAAATCAACAGACCTTGGTAAGAGATTGTATTGGGGGGAGGGGGTGCAAGGAAATGAGAAGTCAAAGATGGTATTAGATTGCAAGTTTAAAGTACTGGGAAGATGGTATCTCCCTTGACAATAATATAGAAAGTAGGAAGCTGGGAGGGTTTAGGTAGAAAGAATGAGTTCTGTTTTGGACATATTAAGTTTAAAATGTCTAAGATGTTCAAGACATCCAGTTTGAGATGTTTGAAAGGCAGTTGGAGATACTAGATTGGAAATGAGCAGAGAGTGTGACAGGAAAGGTAGATGTGAGAATCATCAGCACAGAAATGGTAATTAAATCCGTGAAACCCAATGGGATCACCAAATGCAGTAATGCAGGGAGAGAAGAGCAGAGGGCCCAGGTTGCATACCTGTGGTTACAAGATATGATCCTGAAGAGGATTCAGCAAAGGAGAGTGAGAAGGAGAAATCATATAGGTAGGAAGAGAACCAGGAAAGAGTAGTGAATCAAAATCCTACAGAGAAGTGAATATTAAGGAAGAGAGAGTGATCAACCGTATCTAAACTGCAGAGAGATCAAGGAGAATGAGGATAGAAGAAAGGGTATTGTATTCAGCAAGTAGGAGATCATTAGAAAATTCTGAGAGGGCAATTTCTGTACAATTGTAAGGTGAAAAATCAGATTGGAAGGGATTAAGAGTGAAAAGAGAAAGTAGAGTAGACACCTTTCCAAGGTGTTTGACAACAAAGGTCAGAAGATATTTAGGATACTAAAGGGAATAGAACAGAATTGTGGAGACTCGACCTCGAGGTCACATGTGGCCCTCTAGGTTCTCAGATGCAGCCCTTTGACTGAATCAGACCTTCCTTCATGTTGTTGCCTCATGCTCTGCCTTCCTTTCAGAGCCAAATTCCTGGGAGTAAGAAAGCAGAGAGGGGAATCATCTGTAATCACTGTCTCAAATTTCTCATCTCCTGCCTAATTCCCAAATTCTTATAATTAGGCATCTTATCCATTTTACACTTTTCTCTCTGGTGCTGAGAAGCACAGTATGGTTTAGTAGGTAGAGAAAGGACTGATTTTGAAGTTAGGAAGTTCTGGGTTTGAGTCCTGGCTAATGTATCATATCTGTGGAATTCTAGGAAAGTCTCCTGACTTCTCAATATTTTTCTAGACTGTTCTCTAAGACTTCCTCATCTGCAAGTTTCCCATCCCAAGGAAATCACAGGGCAGTCTAGAGACTACTCCAAGTTGATTATCTGTACATGCTGAATCAGCAATTATTTCCTCTGACTTTTAAAAAATAATGAATTTTTTTGTTTCCAGCATACACTTCCATAAGAATTTGAGTTGTAAATTTTCTCTCCATTTCTCCCATCTTCCCACCACAAGATGGCATGTAATATGATATAGGCTTTACATATACTTTCATATTGAACCTATTTTCCCATTATTCATATTGTAAAGAAGTAGAACTAATGGGAGAAACCACTCACTCTTCCATCCTTTTTGACATAATAACACTCCATTCCTTTGGTTTTCCTGAAATTTCTGTTCTGGTTGCCCACCTATGTGAAATTTCTCCTTGTTCTTTGCTGGATTATCTTCCATTTCCCCTTCCCTAACTTTAAATATCCACCAAAGTTCTGTTTGGGCCCTCTTCTATCTCTTCACCTTTTCCCTTGGCAAAAAAAAAAAAAATGGATTAGAGTGGGCAGAAAATAGAGGCAGATACACCAATTAGAATTCCAACACAATAGTCCAGAAATGTGACAAGAGCATAAAAGAGGGGAGTTATTATATGCGTAGAGAGAGGGGAATGCATGTGAGAAATATTGTGAATGAATGTATGTGTCATTATCACTCCCACAAGGATATAAGCTCCTTGAGAGCAGGAACCATGTTCCATTTTGTCTCCTCGTTCCCCTTACACAGCAGAGCGTCTTGTATACAGTAGGTGCTTAATAATTTGCTTGTTGAATTGAACAATTAATAAGGGCAATTAATAAGAGGTGATAATATGTAGTAAATGATTCTGCAGAGGGGATGAAGGAGAGGGGAAAGTTGAGGATGATCCACAAGGTTATGAATCTGGTCACTGAAAGGATGTTGGTACTCTAAAAATAAATAATAAAATTAGGAAGCAAGATGAGTTTGGTTTAGAAATGCGAATCGTTATAATACTGTATTTTCGGAAATTTTGAGCTTGGCACGATGATGTGGAATTCTGTTGGAAATATCTAATAATCAGTTGGTGACATGGGACTGAGAGAGTTTTAGGAGAGAGGTTATTGAATTTCCAAGGACTCTGACACATTCATTTCTCTCTCTTCCCTTACACAGTGCCCACCCCAATCCAGATACTAATGACTTCTCACTACAATAGACACTCAATTAGAGTCCTTATATTCAGTCTCTTTCTTTTCCAAAACATCTTTTACATCATTGTTAAATATTCTTAAAGCACAGGTTTGGACACATTAGTTCCTTGCTCAAAAGGCTTCAATGTCATCTTGTTGTCTTTAGCTATAGCTAGCTAGCTAGATTGGATGGATGAATGGATGGATGGATGGATGAATAAACAAACAAATAGACAAGCAAATAAACAAGTAAATAAACAAATAGATAAGCAAATAGATAAATAAAAAAGAAAGAAAGAAAGAGATAAAGCCTCATTCATTATGTGAATCTAACCTACTTTCCCTGATTTATTTCTTCTTCCTCCTCTTCTAACACTCTACATTCTAACCAAACTCTATGTCATTGCACTGACTACCCGCCTGTCCCCAATTCTTGGAGTGAATTCTCCTTCCTCATCTTTGCCTCTTTGAATCCCTGGTTCCCTTCAACGCTCAGTTCAGGTATCTGCTCCATCCTCTTCCTCCTCTTAGATTTTTAATGTTCTCTCCCTCCTCAAATAACTATTTTATTACTATATTTATTATTAATATGGTATTACTATATTTATACTACATTTTATTCTTTATTAATATTGCATTTATACTGTATTTCATTATTTATCTATTATTAATCTATATTATTACTATACTTATTATGTATCATTATCCCTCCAACAAGAATATAAGCTCCTTGAGAGCAGGAACCATATTCCATTTTGTCTCCTCGTTCCCCTTACCCAGCAGAGTGTCTTGTATACAGTAGGTGCTTAATAATTTGCTTGTTGAATTGAACAATTAATAAAGGCAATTAATAAATTTGTTGTATTAATAAATCATATTAGTGTGTTCTTTGTGTTGTTGTTGTGTTTGTCCTTCATCCTCGAAGAGGACCATGATATCAAGATGATGACATGACTTACAGTTGACTTGGATTTGAGTGAGGGAGGGCTGTGTAAGGTCAACAACCTCACTTTCTTCTCCTGAGCCATCTGGGTCCAGTGACCTGATATTCATCAAGACGACTAGATATGGCCCAGGAGACAACGTGAGACCCTGGCCCTTTCAGACTAAGGTCTTACAGCATTCTCACTTTGAGTGAGTTACACCCACTCAATGAATAGGCTTCTTTAAGTAGTTGCTCAAGGGATAGCCCCTTTAATCAAAAAAACAAAAAGCAAACAAACTGGGAGGAGAAGAAATAGTAATAGTAAAAATAGTGTGTTCTTTAGCACTGTTATAAAAGTGAGTGCATTTGCTAATTAAAAAAAAAATTAAAAGCATATTTCAAAAGCCTATATGGTCTAGATAGGATGAGGATCAGCTCATTCGTCAGGAGTCAGGAATGGAAATAACACAGCCACGTCACCTAACACAGACCAGCTGGATTTCTGTGGTTACCAGAGGCCCTGGTTTCAGTGGTATGCAAACAGGGGTTTATGCACGGCATTTCTTTGGCCTGGCTGTTTAGCAAAGATACCATATGTGCAGAAGTTACTAAAAAGTCATCTACAAGCTAGATTTCAACATTAAAAAGAGGAATTTGCACAAGTTAGGGAATACACAAGCAGAGAAACCAAGGTAACACTCTCCAATGTGTTAGCCAAATAAACAAACCAGGCTAATCCCTAAAATCCTGTAAATTGTGTTTCATTTTCTCCTCCCACAAAAATTCATTTAAGTTCTACCTTATCTGTGAAGAAGTTAAATCTTTAACAGTTTCTAACTCATTCCCTTTTCCCAACTGGCAGCTAATGAATGTTGCAATGAATTATTGAAATGTCTTTCATAAGTATATATGTACAGTGAAAGACTGAAATTTGCTTTCAAATCTGAATTCAAAGACTTCCTAGCTGTGTGACCCAGGATAAGTCACTTAACCCTGTTTGCCTTAGTTTCTTCATCTGTAAAATGCCCTGGAGAAGGAAATGGCAAGCTGCTCCAATATCTTTACCAACAAAACCCCAAATAGGGTCACAAAGAATCAGACACGACTGAAAACAATTCAACGATAAACAAAAAATAAATATTCATATTTGATCTCCTAGCAACAGAATACTACTTTGACTGTTCATTATTTTAGATCATTGAAATTTCCTTCTTATTTTAACAACTAGACTAATTTGAAATATCTTTTTGATTTTGGAATTCACTCCACCAAGACTACTTTTGGAATATGAAAGTTCTTCAAAGATCCAATTCCAGGAGTATTTATGAAATGCCTGTAGACAGACACATAGAGACAAAAATTTAAAAAGTTCCCACCCTCAAAGAGTGGAATTCACATTTCTGCGAATGTTTTGTTCCAAGGAATTAAAGAGCAAGTCACTGAATTGGGGTGGACAAGGGGCTGACGTTAGAGTTGGGAGGATATGAATTAAAGTCCAGTCTCTGACAAAAATGAACTAGGACAAATCACTTAGCTTCTCAGTGCCCCAGGGAACTTCTTAAGATTATAAATTCCTGGTGAATTGCCATCTGCATGAGTGGTGTGAATATATAAAGTATGATTAGATATCTATATATCTGCCCATAGATATAGAGATCTATATCTATGTGTGTATGCATATGTATGTTGGGGGAGTGTGATCAAAGAACTGCTAACTATAAATGGGTTAACAAATAAATTTTAGCAGATGTATACATGTTATTTGTTCCATTTTTTATCTCTAATTTATCTCATATATCTTTTTTTTACATAGTTGTTTGCATAGACTGTGGGTCTGAAAGCAGAGATTGTTTTTTATTTGCATTTCTTTTAAACTTTCTTTGTATTGCCAGTACTTAACATCTGTCTAACACATAGTAGATGCATTATAAATGATTGCTGTCTGTTTGGTTTTTTAAAGATAATCATCTTAGCTTGTATAATCCAATAGTATGTAAACACAACCCTTTTGCTGGGAGCAATATTTAATCCATTCTTTCCAAATGGAAAGGTTTGTTTTGGGACAAAACCATGTAAGTAAATGTTAGAGTTCATTAAAGTTAGTGGTAAATCTCAGGGCTTCCTACAGAATGTTTATATTGTATTGAAATCTTAATAACATCTTTTTTATCTCAATTATGGGCTCTATTACATTCTTGAGAACATGTGACTAAGAAAATTGTTTTGTCTCTCTGATCCTGTCTGTTGTTTATAGTTTGGCAAGATTTTGTCAAGACCCGAGAACATTATGGAGTCTCCTAAATGGGTCCACTGATCCCTCAAGAGGTCTTTGCCTAACTATGCACAGAGGAAAGCGTAAGTGGATGAAAATTGTGGATGATACAGATCATGATATATAGCTACGTATACAACCTATACACATATACTTTGACCAAACATTATATATGGATGCTGAGTTAAGCCCAGAATCAAATAGGAGGGATAAAACATGGTCAGTTACCTTTGGGAAATTGTGTTGCACTTGAAATGACTTCAGATTTCACATAGACACACTTTTTAGAGAACAATATTCTTATGGTGATACTGTAAGACTACAAAGCATAGTAAACAAAATAAATAACTAGATGCATGAATGAGAAAATAAATGTATGAATGAACAAGCAAATGAGTCAATAAATAGGTGAATGAATGAATGAATTGATGAAATAATAAATCCTTAGGAGTTTTTCAGGAACTGCAGGGATGGAAAAAGAGGAGATATCTTAAACTATATCAAGTAGAAAAGGTAAACGAATAAATCAATAAGATTTTGTCAAACTCCTACTATATGCCAGACACTCTGATACATGCTGAGATACATATAACAAGGAAACAATCCCTATTCTCAAAGTGTTTATATACTAAAGGAGGAAAAACAATAGATTCAAAGGTGGATAGATATGGATATAGATGCAGGTACAGTTATTGATAGTATTGAAAGGCATGGACAGATGTAAATGTAGATATAGACATAAATGTTGATACATAGATAGGGTATAGGTGTATGCCTACACATCCATGCATATATGTATACAAATAGATGTGAATCTACATATATACACATAGGAACATATATAATTATATTATTATATTTAGGATATAAAGACAAGAAATACACGTAAAAATAAAGGTTTTGGGGATAGAAGGCATTTGGAAGGATCAGGAAAGGCTTCATACAGAAGATACCACTTCAATTCAATCCCAAAGGAAGAGAGAAAGAGTTTATTAATTTGAATGGAGGCAGTGTATTACAAACGCAAAGATGGCCAATTCAAAGGCATGAATACAGGAGATGGAACACCATATGTGAGAAGCAAAGAGACAAAGTCAGTGTATCTGGATCCACAAAGTGTGAGATGTGCAGGAATGTACAATGAGGCTGGAAAGATAGAAAGGACTTTAAAAG
Organism: Potorous gilbertii; assembly: GCA_028658325.1. Taxonomy (NCBI): domain Eukaryota; kingdom Metazoa; phylum Chordata; class Mammalia; order Diprotodontia; family Potoroidae; genus Potorous; species Potorous gilbertii. Next base: position 219,058,940 of record CM053770.1, read on the forward strand.
CTAAGAGGCAATTAGGAGCCAATAGAGTTTCAGTAGAAGAGTGAAAGGTTTGAATTCCTGCTTAAAGAAAATCACTATGCGGGGAGGAGCCAAAATGGCAGAGTAGAAAGACTCACATATGATGGCTCCGAACCCACGGCCCATACTTACCTGCAAAAAGAACTCCCAACAAAATCTGGAACAGTGGAAGCCACGCAGTAACGGGTTGAAGGAGATTTCCATTCCAGAGAGCCCTGAAAAACCGATCCCAAAGGTCCGTCAGACACCAGGCGGGAGTGGAGCCCAGCCCTGCCTTGGTCGTGTGGCCCCAAGAGGAGCAGATCAGAGCAGGCTTCAGGGATGGAATCTCCAGCGGCCACGAAGGTCCCTCCACCCGCAGGCACTACAGGTCAGTGAGAGAGATTCTGGGCTGGCTAAGAAGGGAGCAGGGATCTCCATAATTCAGGCCCCCTCAGGAGGCAGCAGCAGAGGCAGAGGGTGGCCAGAGGCTCCTGGAGCAGGCAGGACCTCAGATCCATTACTGAAGCTCTCTGCATAAACCCCTTGAGGGAACTGAGTCTGGGAAGCAGCCCTGCCCTCACCTGAGAACCTGAAATTAATACCACTGAATAGCAGCCCCAGCTGCTGCTGAAAGCCCTGAGCCTGGGGAGCAACATTTGAATCTCAGACCCCAAGCAATAGCTGGGCAGATCTGGGCAGGGGTGGAGAGGAATCTCAGAAGTCAAGTAACTGGCTGG
>CM053770.1:219060176-219098382 GCA_028658325.1 Potorous gilbertii
TATTGAGATGAGCTAAGTCTATCAAACTGACTTTGACATTTACTAGGCATGTGATCCCTGTCAAGTTTCATCATCCCTTTGCAGCCCTCCTTCTTCATCTACAAAAAAGAGGTGGTAAACTTCTATGATCTCCAAAGAGCCTTCCAGTTAAATCTAGGGTACTTGAATTCAGAAAGTCTTTCTTCCTACTTTTTCTTTTTTTTCTTTTCTTTTATCTTCTTTCTTTCCTTCCTTCCTTTCTTTCCTTCTTTCTTTTCTTTATTGTATTCCCTGTGACTGGCACATACTTTTGATTAAAAATGCTGGTTCAACAGTTAAATAAAAGATTATTGAAATGAAATATATGTATTCTTAAACTGACCACAAGTTTCATGTTCATAAGGTTATGAATACAGAAATGGAAGAGAAATTAGAGCTCATTAAATGTAATTCCCCCTCCTAAAGTATGACTGCAACCCAAACTAGTTAATTTCAATTCTTGTTAGAAACTTAGTTTAAAGGCAGAATGAGGTTGTAATTCAATTCTAGAATGAGGTATGGGGTAATTATCTGTTGATTCAAATCATTCAAGCTCTTTTTTTCTCTTCCATTAGAAAAATAAAGAAGAGTTATAGATCTCTGCAGAATGTCTGGGGAAGATTTCCATGGAGAACATAATTGGATCTTTGAGATGAGAAATAAACATTCTAAGACTTTTAAAAATAAAAGTTTGTTCTTTGGTTGCAAAGTTCTAATCAGCAAGTGTTTATTGAGCATCATTCTCAATATTGGATCAAGCTACAGAAAAATAGGAGAGTTCCAAACCACAAGAAATCTATGACATAATTGGGGAAATAAGTCAAAAAGAAAGGAAAAGATAAATAACGAAGACCAAAAGTGCTATGGAAATTTACTGGTGGAAAAAATCATTGTAAACTGGGATGGTTAGAAAAGCTTTCACAGATTATATAGAACTTCAGATGACCTTAAAATTTACCTAGTTGTTTCTTATTTGTAGAAAGGTGAAGAAGGTATTTTAGATGGGTGAGAATGATATGCAGATATAGAAAAGTACAAGATATATTGGGGACTGGAAATGAAGTCAAGATTGGAGGAGTCATAGTGCTGTATCCCAAAGAGATCATAAAAACAGAAAAAGGACCTACACGTGCATAAATATCTATAGCAGATCTTTTTGTGGTGATCAAGAACTAGAAATAGAGGGGATGCCCATCAATCAGGGAATGACTGAACAAGTTCTGGAATATGAATGCAATGAATTGTACACAATAACAACTACCGGATGAGAGGACTGTTTTTTGTAGACTTAACCCTTCATAGCAATGCAAAGACCTAAAATATTTCCAAAGGATACATGATGAAAAATGCCATCAACATCCAGAGGAAGAATTATGGAGTCAGAAATCAGAATGAAGTAGACCATTTTCTCTTTTGTTACGTTTTGTTTTTCTCATGGCTTCTCTCATTCTTTTTCATTCTTCTATGCAAAATGACTAATGTGAAGATGTGTTTAATAGGAATGTATGTGTAGAACCTGTAAAAGATTATATGCTGTCTTGAGGAGGGAGGATGAGAAAATTTACTACTTATGGAAGTGATTATTGAAAACTGAAAACAAATTAATAAATTTGTGGGAAAGAAAAAGACTGGGGGAGTAATGTATTCAGTTTGAGACATCATACTGAAATAGTAGGTTGCGGGTAGAAGGTGTGGGGAGGCATGGTCTATGGTAGAGATCTGGGCCTGCAGTCAGGCAGACCTGAGTTCAAATTTAGACTTAGATGCTTCCTAGCTGTGTGAGCCTAGGCAAGTCAGTTAACTCTATTTGCCTCAGTTTTCTTGTCTGTAAAATGAGGTGGAGAAGGAAATGGCAAACCACTCCAATATCTTTGCCAAGAAATCCTAAATGGAATCACAAGGAGTCAGACACAACTGAAGTGAATCAGCAACAGTAGCAGTGGCTGGGGTCAGAATGGGGAAGACCATTTCAACGAGAACAAGGAGTTTGGGCTTTAACTCAATATAGTCATTGAGAGAAGTACAGCACGATGCATGGAGAAGAGGCTTCAAAGGCCAGAAAGACCTGGGTTCAAATTTACTTCTATAACTTTGAGACTAGTGGTATGACCCTGGGCTGGTCCCCTTAACCATAGATGACTCTCTAAGACTAAAAATTCTCAAAAAGAAGGAGCAATCTGCATGGACTGAGGGAATGTGCTCTCTCAAGAAGTCCCTATTTCAATCAAATTATATGTTCAAGCCCCAGCCCTATAGGTATTTTAACAGAGTACAAGGGAAAGAGCCCTGAACTAAAATTCCCATGTTTTAAAGAATTTAAATGTTTGTTTCAAAATACTTGTGATCCTTGAAGAAAAGAATGCCAAGGACCAAACCTTGGGGAACAGCCACGTTTGCAGAGGGAAGAAAATAAAATTCATTAAGTTTGTCACAGGATCATAGATTTTGGGCTGGAAGGGAGCTTAAAGGCCATCTCATCCAACATTCTTTTAACAGATAAGAAAGAGATCCAAAGAGAAATTCCTCGTCCAAGACAATGTCAGCAGCATCACAGTTGAAATTCAACGTCTCTTTGTTCCGTACCTCATCCTTGCTCTCCTGAGTCCTTCCCAAAATTAAGATGGTCAACATGTGAAAGTGAATTTGCGTTTATTATCTTTCATTAGATGGTAGGATGCCAGAGTCAGCAAATTCACTTCCAAGACTATTAAATAGTCAGAAAGCTCTTCAAAAAGTAATTAACCTAGGAATATAAAGCCAGGACACATATAATGTATGATAAACTCAACCAACAGTTGTTCCTGCATCATTGAAATTTTGCCATTAGCGATTAAAAAGAAAAAAATGTACAAAATAGAGATTAATCTAATTATTTCTAGGATATTTTCATTCTTCACCTTATTTTGAAGGAGAGGGAGAGACCTATCTATGTTGAGAACTCTCAGTTAACAACTGCCTATTCAAACTGCATACTAAACAAATATTGTTCAAATTCCAGTCTTCAGGATTTATCTGAAATCAATGAGAAGAAAAAGAAGTTGTCTAAGGTCTACAGTCAGGATGTATTAGAGGCAGGACTTAAGCACAGACACTACTAAGACTGACTTTGGTTCCATATTCCTTGTGCCATTTTGCAAAGTGGAAAATAGTTGTATCCTTTCTAGGGTAGGGAAACAAAAGTCTAGGAAGGTTAGGACAGCAAAATCCAGAACTGGAATAAGCAGAAGGGGTTAAAAACAAAAGATGGTAAAGATAGGAGATGTGTACAAGGAGTAGAAGGCATTCTTAGGGGTTAACAAATATGATGCTGTCTGTGTGTGTTTGAGAGAGAGAGAGAAAGAGAGAGAGAGAGAGAGAGAGAGAGAGAGAGAGAGAGAGAGAGAGAAATGGAGGAGGAGGAAAGATACAGAGATAGAGAAATAGAGACAGAAATATGGAGACAGAGAGAGAGGAAGGGAGGGAGGAAGAAAGACAGAGGCAGAGTACAAAAAGAAAGATAAAGAACATAGAAAGAGAATTAGATACAGAGAGAGATGGAGGGAAAGAAGGAGAGAAAGGAGAAGAGAGAGAAAGGTAAGGGGAGTCAGAGAGAGAGACAGATAGAGACAGAGACAGGGAGACAGAGGAGATAGAGAGACATAGAGACAGAGAGATAATGATTCAGAGATAGAGAAATATTAAGAGACAGAGACAGATGGGGGAGAGAGAGAGACAGAGAGACAGCGAGAGACAGAGACAGAAAGAGAGAGACAGAGACAGAGACAGAGACAGACCATTCATTGAGGTTAGAGGGAAAGTAATTGGGTATTTTTATGATTTACTCACACAGTGTATATTTTATTTTACTTTGACTTCAAGGTCATCTTCAGGGCCAGTTCAGTTTTGTGTGTGTGTGTGTGTGTGTGGTTTATTTTATTTACTTACATGGAGATCCTTCAGGTTCTTAAAATCCCCATCTTTTATTTCAGCAATTTTGTTGTTCTGTAAATCCAGCAGGGTTGTGTCTGGAGGGAGATCTTTTGGCACTGATTCCAGGCCTGTGAAGGGCAGAAAGATAAGTGATTAGTAGAAAAGACTACCTAATCACAAATTGTGATTTTAAAAAGTCTTTTCATGTTGCAATAAGTTGCTTTCCCAGAAAACTCCCTTTCTTCTTCAGGGATTTACTTGGAGAGTGGCTTAAAAATATGTGCTTTATCTGTTCCCACTAAGGCTCAGCATTCTTTTTCTTCATTTAATGATAAACTGAACTAGATCTTCCTCCCCAGAAGTCTGATCTCCTGTAAATCTGTTTCCCTAGAGAGTACATACCATCCCGTGCTCTCAGCAACAACAGTCGTTCCCTTTCATTGTTTTGGTTTTAAATGTTTTCCTTTGATAAGGCTATCTGTATGAGTCAAATGTCAAGATCCTAATATCTTCCCTGACCACTCTCGTAAGAAAATTTTAACAACATCTAAATCATCAGTTTTAAAGATAAAGATTTTTTTTTCACGAGGTAAGTGTGTCAAAGACAGTCTTACCCTGGAGTAAATGAATTGAACAATTCTATTTTTTTGGTTGTCTCACGAAATTGACAATTTATCCAAGTTTTCTGAAAGAGAAATCTCTTCAATTTCTGTTTCATGTGCCAAAGGAGTATTGGATAGTCTCAATCTAAGTGTCTCTTTGGGACCATTTGCTGAACAGTTTTTATGGAGCTAAAATGAAATCATGGAAACAAAATGATCATGCTAAGATGTTGGATCATCCTTAGGGTTCTCATCTGTCTGACAATTTAACTGGGGAGAGGGAGGGAGATGGGGAGGAAGACTTGGGTATGGATTTTAGCCATAGATTATCAAATGGTCTACAAAGGTCAGAAGGATTCACAATCAATCTACAGGGTCAATGAGGATAAGACATATTTGGAATCTTATCACAATGATGGTATTCCCTTCCATTTCCTTCAACCAGAATTTACTAAGTGTCGGCTGTGTGCAAGTCACTTTACAAGGTATTCTAGTTCTTTGGTCTTAGAGTAGTTTAAAACATTTAATTTTAATGTACTTACGGTGTTTGATAAAAGTGATAGTTGGCTACTCCTGTATATCAAAAGATTGTGGAAATTACCTCTCTAATATTGCATAACCAAGATTGTTTTCTAAGAGAAAGGCTTAGGTTAAAGAACAATTTTGTTTTGGTAACCACTCAATTCTTGATTGTTTCTAAGCTTTATTCACATGTCTTTGCTAATCTCATCATTTTTACTCAAGGTCGTTCTTGATCTCAAATCAACAGTCAACTGTCTTTCTCATTCTGAAAATATATTTAAAAAAGCAAAAGGTGGGAGAAACTAACAACAGGATAATTTTCATTTAGGTTGACTTACAGAAATCATCCATGGAGAATTGAGTGAAACATTTTCAACAACTGGTAGAAAACCACCAAAGTAGTCAGCCTTGCAAGAATGTATTCAATTGAGGTTTGCAATAGCAATGGTTGCCATTTTAGGAAATGATAATTTCCTAATTGCATGCCTTTTGGGAAGTGTAAACCTCTGCCAAATATCTGTTAATTAGATACTTGAACAGAAAGCATAAAGAGATAGCAAAATGCTTCTCCTTGAGAGGGGGAATTTGGCAAATGCTTCCATATCTTTGTTTCTCATAGTGCCTTTCCAATATCTTCATTTTTAATGGAGTTTCTTTCTATATGTTTGACTTAACTTCAACAACTGACTTAACTTTGGGTCCTGGCCAAACTGGAAAAAAAAACGAGCTCCAGGTGGGACATAAAGTGAGAAGGATGTCAAAGCACAGCACATCTGGCTATGTGACAAGAATAATTGTGGTAATATTCCTGAACTTGAGTTCAGCAGGAAACTGCTTGAGGTAAAATTCATACATTTTCATATGTCAAAGCTTGGGACAGATCTCATCATCATAGAAAATTCAGAATTTAGAACTTGGGTGAGGGAGGGTACATCCAGATATTAAAGGCATTAACCCTAGCTTAGCCCTTCTTTACCAGAGTGAGTCTCATGGCAAACCTATGGTACTGACTGGTACTTAATCAAGATGAGTGCTGACAGAGACCTTTAGCAGGCAGTCTTTAGCAGTCCAGGAAGCAGTTAATCTCAGCACTTGCTGGCAAGCATTCCCTGTAATATATCATATAATCCCAGGGCTAGTAAAGACATTGGGAGATTCTATCACTCATCCATCTACCTCTAGTGTGACAGAAGGATTTTATCCCTATGATATAGACTCATGAAAGTGACCTAAGAAGCCATCTAGGACAATGCCCTAATCTGAAAGATCAGCAAAATAGTACCCAAATTGCTGATGGAAATTTTTTTTTTTACTGATATAGTTGATTAGTATACATAGATATAAATTTGTAACTGTCCTCCTATGCAAATATCTTCCTATTGCCTAGAGAATAAAATATAAATTCCTTACATAAGATAGAAATTCTTTAGTATTTAAGGCCTCCCCCCAATCTGGTTCCAACATACCTTCCTAGGCTCATTTTCCACTACTTCTCCGATTACAATCAATCAACAATTTATTAAATCAACAATCAACATTTATTAAACACCTAAACCTAAGTTTCCAAAGTGGGTGGAACCGCCCCCAGAGAGCACTAGAATGATCTAGGGGCCTATAGTAGTTTGAAATAATACACATTTAAAAAGAAAAAAGAAAGAAACATTAAAAAGTTGAAGAAAGTAAATTTCCAGGGAGCGATAAATATTTTTTTAAAAGGAGCAGTAGGCCAAATAAGTTTGGGAACCTGTGAATTGTTCCAAGAATTGTGTTAGATACTGGGGATACAAAGGCAGAAAAGAAATTGCCCCTGCCTTCAAGAAGGTCATATTCAATAAAAGGATATAATTGCATGTACCTATGCATATTACCTATATATACACTCTATATGCATATGTGTATGTATGTATGTGTGCATGTGTATGTACATGTGTGTACATAAAATGTGCATGTTTTTCAGTCATGTCCAACACTTCATGACCCTCTTTGTGCTTTTCTTAGCAAAGATCCTGGAGTGGTTCGCCATTTTCTCCTCTAGCTCATTTTACAGATGTAGAAACTGAGGCAAACAGTTTTAAATTATTTTCCCAGGCTCACACACACTACTAATAAGTGTCTGAAGCCAGATTTGAACTCAGGTCTTTCTGTCTCCAGGCCAAGCTGTCTATCCACTGTGCCACCTAGCTGAGATATATGTGTGGGTATATGTGTATATCTATATATAGATATAGATATACACACTATAAATACATATGTGTGTATATATGCATGTACAGGCATGTATATCTATATGTATATGTATATCTATATCTCTCTCTATATATTGTATATAATATCTATCTATATAAGTATATATATATGTATATATATATATATATATATTATTTTTAAAAGGCATTTGGGGGGCACCAGAAGCTTGGAAGGTAAGGAAAGGCTTCATGTAGAAGCTAGCTCTCAATTCAGGATCTGAAGGGAATCCATGTTTTCAGTTGGCCAGTTTCTTCCTATCCCCTCTTCCATCTCTTAGCTTGTTCTCCATGCCTGGATCTGCTTCCCATACATTTCTATCTGGTTCGTTTGAAATCAATAAATATTGATTGAGTGCCTACTGTGCTGTTTCTGCCTCCATAGACTTTCTTGCATATGACCCCTTCTCTCTTCTCACATAGTCATATCTTTAGGTTAGGCTCTCATCATCTCTTGTCCAGATTATAAAAAGAGCTTCCTAACTGAACTCCCTTTCTCAAGGCTTTCTCCCCACTCCAGGTCATCCTCCAAATTGCCTCCTTCCTTTTAGGGAAGATCTGACTCTACCATTTTCCTATTCTATCTACCTCAGTATTACTTCCAGGAGAAAACATAACTCTGCTATATACCTTCTAAAATCAATCACAATCTGTCTCCAAACTGCCTCTTGAGTCTCATTTTACAATATCTGCCTTCTAGCATTCTGTAATCCAGATGAAATGTTCTGTATATAAGATACTCAATCTCCACCTCTGAACTTTTACAATGGCTATGGCCAACACCTAGAATGCCCTCCCACCTCACCTCTCCCTCACAGCTTCCCTCTTTTCTTTAAGATGAAACTCAGTTACCATTTTCTACAGGAAGCCTTTCCTGAGTTTCTGCTCAACATTGCTCTCCCTCAAAAATCTCCTTGAGTTTAATTGTTTTGTATGGATTTACATTTATTCACTTTGAATTTATTGTGAATATACTTTTAGATGCACTTTTGGTTCTTTCACATGAAATTATAAACTCTTTGAGCAGAAATATTTCTTAGTTCATTTTACAAGTATCCTCAGTGGTTAGTAAGGTGTCTGACACATAGTTGGTACTTAATAAATGCTTAACGATTGATTGATTGATTGACATGTGCAAAGCACTATGGATCTCCATGTCTAAGAGATCCATTGACATGTGCAAAGCACTATGGATCTCCATATCCAAGAGTTTTGTAAGTATCTCATCATCCTTCAGACATCATGTGGAAGACTGACTGAAGAAAATTATTTTGAAGCTGTGCTAGAGAACCAAAAGACTGAAATTGGGTTAGACCAATTAAGAAACCACTGAAACAATTCTTAGCACATAGTAGGCACTTAATTGCTTATTGGCTTTAAAGAAAGAATTAGGGTTATTTAAATATAAGTGAAGAGAAAGTGATGAATGCAAAAGCATGTTTTCAAATAGAATAGATGAGACTTGACAACTGATTTAATATGGGGGTGAAGGAGAAGAAATAATTAAAGCTAAGACTTTAACATTGGGCAAATAAAACATTGTTGATGTCGCTCAGAGGGATGTGGAGGTTTAGAGGAGAATTTAAGGGAAAAGAAAATTTTGGATATGATGAGTTTGATATACTTATAGGACAGAGATCCAGAGACAGAGAGAGAGGGAATGAGAGGGAAGAAAATAGAGAAAAGGATGGGAGAAAGAAATAGAGAAAAGGGAGGGAGAAAAAAGAGAATAAACACACTGCAATGGTAGAACTTTAAAGAAACATGGAAAAGTACACAAAGGAGAAGTATGTTTTGTTTGGCTTGTTGTTTATTAGTTTTCTTGGGACCAAACAAGTACTAGGACTACTAGGATGTAAGATTTTTCTCCTTTTTCTGTAAATTTATAAGGGTATTGTGTGGGTTTTTAAGTTTATGAGTTTCTCAATGGGTGAACTCCTTTGGAGGATTCATGGGAGGTTACAGATAGGCTTCTAACAGTCTGAAAAGGCACAGGGACAGGGAAAGGAATGTGATTGATCACTATCTACATCGTTGGAGGAGAAACCCACATTAATGAGATCATAGATTCTTTGAAGTCTCAAATTATTAAGTTCATATTAAAAATAAAAAAAGTAGAACCAAAAGTCTGCCTTTAAATCCCAGATTCATTTTTGTTTCACTAACACTACATGGTTACCCACTTATATTATGGAGTGGAGACAATGTAGAGCTGCTAAAAGCTCCAAATATTCAGAGTGGGAGGACTTGGGTTCATATCTAGCCTCTGCTATTTTCTACCTGGGTGGTCTTGGGCATGCATCTCTCCATCTCTCTTGTCTTCCATTGCTTCAAATGTGAAATGAGAGGAGGTTATACTAGATGACCACTAAGATAGCGCTAAATTCATGATCTGTGTAGATCAGCATTGTGCTTATTTTTCCGTTAATGCAAACATCATCCCCACTGTTATTGTTTGAATTGTACCTCTTATTTAGACCACCTTTTCCTCCTTCCATTTTCATTGGCTCAGATCCTAATATCCATCAAAGTCCATTTATTCCTATTTTTTCTAGAAATTCTCCCAGTATCACCACTATCCCACCTCTTTCCTCTGAACTCCTCCAAACTTATCAACCTAAGAATGAATTATGCAACATATACTGAGAAGGTAATGTGGTGTGATAGAGAGAAAACTGGCCATAGAGACTAGAAAATATAATTTCAAGTCTTGCTTTTGATACATACTGTTGGTGTGATGACTCTGGGTAAGTCTCTTAACCTTAGTTTCCCTTTTCTATAAAATGGGCATCATCATAATTAATAGCACCAACTTCCTAGGTTATTGAGGTTAGACAATATGCACAAAGTACTTTGCAAACCTTAAAGTACTATATCAATATTAGCTATTTTCTAAGTGCCTACTACCTGCCAAGCAGGAGCATCTAGGTGACAAAGTGGATAGAGTGCCAGCCTGGATCAGGAAAACCTGAGTTCAGATTGGTCTCAGACATTTACAAGCTGTGTAACCCTGGGCAAGTCATTTAATCCTGTTTGCCTAAGTTTCTATCTATAAAGTGAGCTGGAGAAAGATATAGAAAGCCACTCCATTATCTTTTCCAAGAAATCCCCAAATGAGGTCATGAAGAATCAAACATGACAGAAATGACTCAACAATCACAAACATTTGCTGAACTATAAGCACTGAAGAGAAATAAAAAAATACCTATATTATAGATCAGATTCTTAACTGAAGGTGGGCTCGACTAGATTACCAAAGGATCTCTTCCTACCCATTTTGAGGCAACACAAGTTTGAATACATCTGTCAACTAAATAAAAAGTCTTCGTGTTGACTGTATTGACATATTAAAAACAACTTGCTGTAAATGTTTGAATCTGTTCAAATATTCACTAGACAGACTGAGATTTTAAAATACCTAAAAGAACCAAGTAAATTTTTTTTGCAGTTGATACACTTGATCCTACTAGTGTTAAAAGTTCACATGAAATTTCTTTTTAAAAGAAGTTTGGCCAGACTAAGTTAAATCATATTTCTTACCAAGAATTAATTATTTCTTTGAAGTGAAAAGTATATCATGCAAAAAGCTTAAATCACAGTTTTGTCCTAAATAGCTGTAGCTATACTGGAAAGATTTCACCTGTTACATAATCTAACAAAGGACTATTTGTCATATAGTTGCAATTACTCTGAATTATAGGAATAGAGTCTCTGGAGCAAACAACCAGACTATAAGCAACGTGAGTAGTCAATTCACCTCTATTTTAGTAGTAGCAAGCACCAAACCAGGTATAACCCTTCAAAGATGCATTTGTCCATATTTCACATAGCAGTTAAATTGGGAGGAGTCAATTTAAATAGATATAGAGACAGACAGATAGATAAACAGATACATACATACATATTCATGTGTGTATCACATTATATATATAAAACATTTATACATATATATGTTTATATATATATATATATATTAGAAAAATAGCATACCATTGAAATGGTATCTTATATTACTCTCATTCCTTCCTCATTTAGTAATGGATAACATTTTACTTTATTCTTTTCTTCTGCCTAATAGAGAAATGGTCCTGCAAGATTGATAATTTAGTCAGTGATTAATGATTCAATTATCAAGAAAGTGTGATTCACTTGGAATTTCAAATTACGTACATTCACTTTCTAAATATTTAATTTTCTGTGTAATCCAATGTTTAACAATTTAAAAGTTAATAGAGAAAAACAAACTAAAAAAAATCTGCTGCTAACTACAAATCCTTAAGACATTTATATTGAAGGCAACGAATCTTGTAGTTATCCTTAAAATGTGACAGCAAAGTATATTTATCCATTAATTTAGATAGCAATTAAAAACCTGCAATTTTCTTCATAGAAGCTGTAATAGAATTTCAGAAACAATACAGGAATGTAATCTAATGATCTCAAAATTATTTTAAGTGGATTGTTTTGGTGAGTGATGTAAAACCAATTTAAAATAAATGTATAGGTAAATGCAATAGTTTATTAGTTGCTGTTTTTTAATGACTTAAACCATGAGCATTTGATGTCTGACAAATTTCTAAAGACACAGTTTTTCCTTACTTTATCAACTGTAGTATTTCATCCCTTTAAGTTTATCTATTGTCATTAGGTAAGCCCACAAATTTAATTGTTATTCTCTAAATCAATAAAGAAGCAGTCATTCATAAAGTGTCAGAGGTTGAACAATAGTTTTTGCAAACTATTCCTGAAATATTCTACAGTTGTTTATTTGTAAACATATGTAAATTTACCTGCACCTGTGAATGTGATTTATATATTTATGTCTGTGTGTATAATATATGGATGTGTTTGTATGTGTGTGTGTATGTATGTGTAAAAGGAACTTCAGTTTCTTTTTTAATGCATTTAGTTGGATTTTTTTTAAAGATTTACACTTTTTTCATAAAACGTGTCAGCAAAAAAGTACTTTCTGAAATGAAGGAAAATAAATAACTATTTTTCCTCACAGCTGTCCCAGTGATAAATGACTTTGTTCTTTTAACAACTGTAAGAAATCTGGTGAACATCAGTGTGGATAAAGGCCAGGTCATCGCAAAATTTCATGCATTTTTCAATGGCATGTTTCCAAACTCCAAGATTTATACAAAGAGCTTGGTTCCCAATCTTATTTTCTTCAATTGCATCTGGGATTTCAACTGAAAATAGGATGTTGATCCTTTTTTGACTTTATATTGTTATGTGCCTAAATATTAGTGATGTTGCAAAGAATTTTCCTTATGGTTAAATACAGGGATGTTCAAAGTCTCCATAGTATTTTGGATTGATATATGGGGTACAAAATTGAGAGAAAGTAGAGGTCTTTGCACCATAATTCCTTTGAGTTTCTCAAAATACTGCACCCCATATATCACATCAATCCAAAGCCTTGTTTATTTTCAGTCTGTTTATTCTTATATTTTCTCTCTATAACTGAGTAACTATGGAGATGAAGCTGTTTTTTTAAATTTCCCTTCAAAATTCAAAGGAAGAAACTTAGGTTAAAATTATTTAAACAATTCACCTGTTCTTGAGCAGGACCTGGCCGTCTTTTACTTCTGTATCTCCAACGCCTGGCAAAACATGTGGTACACAGAAGGCACATAACAAACGCTTTCTGATTGACATACCACTAAACTAATGCAACTTGACATACTCCAGATACTTTCAGGTACATTTTGATTTGTTTGTTTGTTTTTGTTGACCTGTAAACCTTCCAAAGTTGCTGTGAGGTTCTTACAAATTGGAAAAAATAGCAAAGGCGGATTTTCAAGTCTCTTTCACTATGTGAACTTCTCCAAAAAGGACTTGTGGAAGACTGATTCTATACATGATTATTGAACAAGTAATGCTAAACTTATGAATGGAAGGTTATCTCATCAAATCATTCATTCAATCAAAAATACTTATAAAGTACCTACTATGTACCAGGCACCTTGCTGAGTTCTGGGGATACAAAAAGAGGCAGAAAACTCCTGTCCTCAAGGAGTTTACCATTTAATAGTATAGACACCTATCAATCCAGTACTTCCTCCACTGATACAATTTTGTTCATCAGCTTTGTAAGAGTCCTTCATAATGGAGCTAAGGTTCTAATATGACCCTCAAGCTATCCACAACACTGTCTCATCCTGAAAAACATTTATAAGCGGCAACTATGTGACAAACATCATATTAGATACAGGAGTGAGACAGTAGTGATTCTCAAAGAGTTTACATCATGCGAAGGAGAAAAAATCTGTTTCCAAATTCACAGATTAATAATATATGTAACAAATATGTATATGAATATGTAAAAACCTACCATGATGCAGATGCACTGAGGAGTGAAGAAATCACAGAACATATGTAAGAGGTAATGCTTGAGTTGAGATTTGAAGGGATCTTTCTCAGTCTCAGTTTACTCATATGCAAAATGGAGATAATAGCACCTCTTTACAGGGTTGTTGTGTGGATCAAATGAGATAATGTATATAAAGCAACATGCAAACTTGAAAGTACTATAGAAATATTAAATATTACTGTTATTTATGAAATATAAATAACCCAATGATGCCTTTTAAAAAGTGGTATCCTTAGTACTCTTTAAGTACAAATCCATTACATCTTCCCTTGATCTCATTCTTTCTCACCTCTTTTAAGTTCCCTAAGACTCTAAATGTATGATACTATGATCCCTCTCTCAAATACATTATTTTCTTCACCATTGGCTCTGTCTTATCTGCACTTACCCTTAGACATGCTCAGGTCTCCCCCATCCCAACATATCAAGGACTGTACTGTTAAATAGTTAATAATTAGATCTGTGTGTGTGTGAGTCTGTGTGTTTGTATGTGTGTGTGTGTGTGAGTGTGCATGGCACAGTTTAAAATTCAATCTGCATGATTAACATTTTATCTATATACAACATTTAAGAGTTTAGAATGTCAGCAAAATAATAAATCAGGCTTTGCTTTGTAACTTTTTATAGATTTCCAAGGTGTAAACAATCACATTGAAAATTTAACAATCATCTTTCAAGAGCACTAAGAACTAGCCAGTGTCTCAATCCAGCGAAAGCCTTCCTTTGACTCCCTTGACCCATCTAGTTGCCGCCCCATATCTCCTCTCCCTTTTATTACTAAATTTCTTGGAGAAAGTTGTACTTAATGTTTCTACTTACTCACTCACCACTCTAAGGTAAGCATTCATTCACAACAATGACTTTCAGATTACCAACTCTGTTAACCACTTCTTGGTCCTTATCCTCCTTTATCTCTGCAAGTTTTGGAACAATTGACCACTCCTTTCTACTAGATAGCCTCATTTTCCTTAGCTTCAGACACAACACACTCTTCTGGCATTCTCCCTGCCTCCCTAACCACTTCTTCATCTCCAGTTCATGGATCTCTTAATTTTCTTCTCTATACTCTCGC
This sequence comes from Potorous gilbertii, assembly GCA_028658325.1. Classification (NCBI taxonomy): domain Eukaryota; kingdom Metazoa; phylum Chordata; class Mammalia; order Diprotodontia; family Potoroidae; genus Potorous; species Potorous gilbertii. The sequence continues at coordinate 219,074,922 of CM053770.1, forward strand.
TCCCTTACTAATCTCCTTGGTCCCCATATATTCAACTCCCATCCAGTCCAATTATTTAATACCATCACTAGTTAATATTTCTCCCCTGAACTCTAGATATGCATTTATATCTATCTTAAAAACCCCTTAATTAGTTGTATCATTAATACTTCAAATTTAATGTGCTCAAATCTGGGCTTCCTTCCTTTCCTTTTAAACCTCTTCTTCCTTTTCTTTCAGCATTTATATTCAATCTGCTATCAGTTTCTATCAATCTTAGCTCTATAACATCTTTATAAATTTTCCCCTCCCCTGCCTTCCTTTCTTCTCCCTTCCCTTCCCTTCCCAAGTGCCATCATCCTAATATAGTTTCTTTAGAGATTAGCTTGTCCAATCCATGTGCCTCCTAAATTCTCTATCTATCTATCTATCTACCTATCTACCTACCTACCTATCTAATCTATCTATCTATCTATCTATCTATCTATCTATCTATCTATCTATCTATCATCTCCTTTAGTCTATACTTCAAAACCAGGATTCTATGTCATTTCCTGGACATTTTCAAACCATGCCACCTGTCCTCTGACCATCCTGCTTAACCCTGCCCCCCCCCCCAGAATTTTCCCCCAGGACTCTATACCCTGAAAAGTGAGTGATTTTCCTTTTTTCTTGCCCAGAACTGGGCCTCTACATTACTTCCTGGCCATATGCACAGCACTTCAGTGTCTGACACTTAAGTGATTAATAAATGTTTGTTCACTGACTGATTGATCTTCTCCCATTAAAATATAAATTCCTAGAAGGATAGGAATTGTCTTTCTTGCTATTATTGATATTTACAGAACTAACACAATGCCAAACACAAGATAAATGCTTAGTAAATGCTTTTTCATTCATTCATTCATTCATCTATTCATCCATATGAATAGATGAATATCCATCCAAATTCTTTTCCAGAATAATTAATCTTTCTTTTGAAACTAGATGATCACTTCGTTAACCTACTACAAAATTTTCATTTGTTCCCAATTACCTCTCCATGTGTCCAACTCCTCAGTTCGGCATTGTCATCCCCCCTCAAAATCGAGATCCTCCTTATCTTTCTAGCTGTATTTTAATTATTCTCTTTTATTTATTCAACAGAATAGAAGACTGATTACTGGATCTGTAATTTCATTGGTATAGTAAAACACACATTTAAGAAAAGACATTTTGCCAATGAATGTCTCTTAAGACTTAGAATTTTAGAGAGCTACCTACCTATAACTGTGAGAGCTTAATTGACCTGCCCTGATGTTCCTAGAGTCATGGCTGCTTCTCTACCCAATGCCCCAGAATTGACCCGGCAGTTTAAAATCCCAGAGCTTTATGGAAGAATCACAACTTGACCCCATTTGTCGTTGAGGAGCTGTAAGATTCTATCTGGAATACTTGAATTTAATTCAGCCCATATTATTAAGCACTTACTTTGAGCTAAGTACTGAGGCCTTTATAAAGTTTAGCCAGGACACATTCCTGCCCTCACAGAACTAAGCCATGAAAACACTTTAAAACAACTTTAATAAAAAGGAGGAAATATTTCGTATCCTGCTAACACCCAACTCAAATGGCTCACAGCAGGGAAAAAAATTAGCATTTCTTATGTCTCTTGGAAGTCCCATTTATTTATTTATCCATGTTGATGGTTTTCTTTAGGGTATTTTCTCTAAAACCTAGTCTTAGATGTCATCATTCCAAAGTGAATTCCTGAAGATTAGGCCTAGAAACCCCCAACACAATACTCAAAATGACCTTTCTAAGCATGATCCCAACCTTCTCAGATATGTTTTTTGGGGTGGCAGGAAGGAGAGATGGAATCCAGACCTAGGATTTCATCAGAGTGGAAACTCCCTTCATTTGCGCAATTTTGAAACCTCTCTGTAATTTAGATTTTTTGGAAATTTTTAAGTCATTCAGGTTGAAAGACTTGTCCAGTTTCAAAACCTTTCTACAAATTTAGATTTTTTAGAAAAATCAAGTTTTTTTGTTTGTTTTTAAACCTCAATATGAGATTCATAGATACATGGACTTCCCCTGTTAGGAAAACCCTCCACTCCTGTAAGTTGGTGCCTGCTCTGTAACTTACAGATTTTCTTCCCTCCCAGAGTAACTTTCCTACAACTATTCCTGTGCACTTCTAAGATTTATTTCCCAATTTGTAGAGAGACCTTTGAGAGTTAGTGGGAGGCAGTGAGAAAAGCAGTGCCTTGCCTATCAACAAAAGACAGAATATGTTAGAGATGAAGACCCTGAGGTCAGACCCTCTACATACTACTTCAAAATATTTATCGATAGAACCAAAATTACAGTAGTATCTTCTCTTTCCGTACTGTGGTAGGAATTTGATACTGAAACTGTTTTCAACTACCAGAACTATGCTCACATGTAAAACATTTTTATTTGAAAATTGTTATTAGACTATATTTCAAAAGTGGATACTTTTGGTATACATACCATTTTCCATGGGGAAGACTAGGTGCAATCCTTTAACTTCAGTAAGATTTCCTCTAGGTTAGAGGTTACAGAGGAGATGCCACCTTGTATTTTTGTAAAGGGAATTCCTTTATTTGGAGATTCTCTGAATCCATGAAAGCACAAGTCTAGTTCTATTCCTAGAATTACTAGTAGTAAGATGTCCATATATTGGATTCATGTTGACAAGATAGCTCCTTTTGAAATTTACATAATGAAATCAGAGAATATTATGTTCAACAGAATATTGGCTTATTAGCATATGATGATGGTCCATAATCAGTTCAGAGTTGATTTTATGTCCCATAATATGTGTGATGATAAATAGATAGATAGTTTTTAAATATATATTTGTATTTATATATTTATATTTTCTCCTTTGGAACAAATACACTAATCATGAATATTGGAAATTCTTTGCTCTAAATGACAATTTCCAAGAACTGATTTCAATAAACCATGATTCTTCCCCAGAGCACTTTAGTATATGGAATAAGTGCTGAATTTGGAAACATGAAATCTACAGTTCTACCCCCTTACTAATTGTGGAAGTTGGGATAAGTCACTTAACTTGTAGAGTTTGCTCATTAGTAAATGAAGACAAAATGACTTCTGAGATTCCTCCAAACTCAGCCTATGATAAAGACACTACTCTGTTATACTGTCTTGTCTTTCTGTTTAGTCTTCCCTTTTCATAACTGTCTCTTTTTTCAAATCACTCTTTTCATCTTTTTCTTCCATTCATCTTTGGTGATTTTCTTCCCTTTTTTGAAATTCAACTTTGATCTATAGAACATGACTTTTTATTGTATTTTTTTCCTTTTCCATAGTTGTCTTTCACTGATGCCATTTGACTGGAGAAGATGACTTAGCTACAGTAATTCAAGCCAAGGACGAGGTTTCATTCTTTCTCTGGTGCAACTAATTCAAAAATCTTTTCAATTTTTGATGGATTGTTTAAGAAATGTATTTAAAAGATTGAACCAAGATTTCATATGAAATATTGTGAGTGGGTTGTCAATCATCTTTATTACTAAAAACAAATAATTCAAAACTAGTAACCGTGAGTTAATCATGCTATCTTCATAAGGATAAGGATAGGGACTGGACCTGTTATTTCACTGGTATAAAGATCTCTGGGTTAGGAAAGTCCATCTATTAATGCAAAGTCAGGGTCTTCTCTTCAAATTATGGTCAAATATTAAAACACTGAGAAGTTAAGTGGCTTGCCTAGAATTACACAGAAAATATGTGTCACACCTGGTCTTCCAGGCTCTGAGACTAGCATCCTTGTCATTATATCACATTGCTTCTCCATTGTCTTTTTACAATAAGAACAATATCTTATTCCCTCTATGCAAACACTGGGATTAGGGAGGGGGATAATTATCTTAATGAGAGTTGCATTAACCTCCAACATGGAATAATAGATTTAAATCTGGAAGGAATTATAGACACTATTAACTCTACCTCTCTCCTATTTTATAGAGTAGAAAACTGAGACACAGATGGGTTAAGTAACTTGTAAAGAGTTGTAACTACTAAGTCTCTGAGGCAGGATTTGAACCCAGCTCCACAGTTCCAGTCTTAATGCCCTATCCACAACACCATAAATATATTTGCCTCTAGCTTACATACAAACTTGAATGTGGCTATTTTTTTTCTATTTGAGATAGAAAAAGAGAGACTAAATTAAAAATGTTAAATTTATTGTTAAATGTGAATGGAAGACTACAGTTGATGAGAACGGATTTTGATTTTTTCTTTTACTTTTTCACCAATAATATAGTTTTTAACCAATCAATTGGCTCAACTTGTAGTCATGTGATAATAACTCAAGAGTTGAAAAGACCCACAGAGGCCATTGATTGTAACTTCCTCAATTTACAGATAGGGAAATAGAGGCTCAGGGAGTTGAAGTAATTTGCTCACAATCGATATAGAGTAAATGTCAGGGATAGAGATTGAAACAAAGTCTAAAGAATTATTCTTTCCACTGTACCATTTCTAGAAATAACTACTTTTGGCTTTAAGAAATGGATTTAGGACTCCAAAAATGGAAAATATATATAGATATACAGTTCTGAATATATTTATGGGTAGACACATATGTATATCTATAGATGTTTAATGCATTGTAGAGAGACAAACATATATATGTATGTACATGTGTTTTATATATAGATATGTCTGTGTGTACACATAGATAGGCAGATGATAGAGATAAACAGATGATAGTTGATAGAGGTAGATACACAATAATATATAGATAATCTATATACTCTATATAGACAATAATATAGATAGTCTATAGATAGATAATCTATAGAAAATCCCATGTGATATAGATTAAATTTTCAAGTTTTCCAACTTTCTTTCTTCAAACAGTCTTCTCTGTTGGAAAGGGGATAACTTTGAGGAACGCTTTAGGAATATATAGAGAAGGCACCACATCAATGTCTTTCCTTTTGGAAAATACATGAATATATTAGCCAAAAGCCTTTACACTTTATTCTCATCAAAACTGAGGAAATTGCTGTGAAAGGCTCCTAGCCTCTTAAAAATGTGATTGTGTTTATTATACTTGTAATTTTAATATCTGTTATAGAGCCCTCTGCTGATATTATCAATGTTTATGAGATTTATTACTTTAATATTCATTATCCTTCTGGACAGTCATTATAGAATTAATAAAGTTATCATGAGATCTTGGATGAAATTGTTGATCAGACTTTAATTCTCTGAATTCAATATGATTTCTTAAGAATGCCTAGCGATCACTTGAGGCAATGATCCATGTTGTGATAGAAAACTGACTTCAGAGGAAAGAAAAGTTGGGTACAAGTACCATCTTAGATGTTGGAGTGGATATGCAGAAATCTTAATCTTTCAGTGTCCCAGGTAAATCTCTAAAATACTTAGTTGGAGAGTAGTTTTTAATCTCAATGGGAGAGGGAGTTTCCAGAGTTCTCTATTTAAATAAAATGATTGGCATGATTTAAAACAAACAAACAAAAAATAATTTATATATAACTAAAGCTATGGAGACAGTCAGATAGACAGGCAGAGAGAGAAAGAGAGAGATAGAAACAGAGACAGAGCAAGACAGAAACAGAGACAAAAAGATAGTCAGAAGCATAAAGAGACAGAGAAAGAGAGAAAAAGCATAGAGAGACAAAAAAGAGAGGCAGACAAGAGAGACAGAGCATGGCAGACTGAGACAGGGACAGAGACACAGAAAATCAGTCATCTCAGCCTCAACTCCTTTCTTTCTATATAAGAGTCTATAAAGTACAAGTAAGAAACAGTGGTAAAGCAGATGGAGGCAGATAGACTTGAGTTCAAGTTCGCCCCCCCCAAAAAAAAAAACATCAATTAACAAACATTTATTGAATTCCTCCTGTGCCAGCACCATGCTAGTGATCATGGGGCAAATATCTACAACCATACTTTGCAGGTGATTGTCCAGTCTTTATTACTGAGCGGAGAATCCCTTCCACCAGGAGGTTCCTCCAAAATTACACTGTCTCCCTATCCTTGCCCCCAAAGCAAAATAAATTTGAGAACTATATTTTTTCTTTAAATCAGACTTCTAGGGAACAGATGAAATGTGGGAAAATAACTCATCTTTCCGAACACTGCCATGACTTTCCCAAATCCTTGAACTGAATGCCATCCTACAACAACATTTTTATGATGTGTTCCTGTGAATGACTTGGTGCTTTTTAATGATGTAGAATTGGAAGGTCATCCAGAATATTTTTATCAGTCACAGAGTTTGAAAATATTTGTCATGTAAACAGACAGTTCAGAGTAAGTTTTAGTTTTTTTTGTTTTTTTTTCCCCCTGAAATTCACAAATGACTGGCCAGATCTTTCTTGGTTCCAGTATGTGGGATCATAGAAGTAATTCATGTCTTCATACCTTTCACTGTGAGCCTTAAAAGAAAATAGAGGAAAATTTGAGAATACCAGTGGAGTATTGAACACTTCTTACCAGATGTCAGTCTAAAGTCAGAACTGGTCAGACTCAAATATAAGAAGTAGTGGTAGGAAGTGAATATTAGAGTTAGAGCCATTAGTTCAAACTCTAGTGTTGTCACTCTCTGAGTCTCAGTTTCCTCATTTGTAAATGAAAGGCTTGGACTAGTAGATCCCTAAAATGCATCACAGCTTTAAATATAATGACTTGAATAATCCTATGATCTGGGTTTGGGTCTTGGTTCTTCCACTAAAGGTCTATGTCATCTTGGAAGAATCACAACTTTTTTTTCTTCTTTTTGTGACCAAATAGCCTCTTATGTATTCGTAATACTGTTGTCATATATTAATGATATTGTTGTAGATCATAGGATAAAATGATATGACTGTTTGTTTTAGAGAATTATATTCCATTAACCCTGGACGTGGTGATTGCAGCATCAAGACTCCTAACCCCTGTGAATCACCGTCACGATTTCATCGTGACCTTTCCTTTTGTCTACCATTTTCTTATTCCCTAGGACACTGCTGACCAAAACACCAGATATTTAATTTCCAATGAAAACTTCTGTTGAGGTGGCAAGTAGAACAGTTAGTATCTTAAAAGGCTACTGACTAAGGTGGCCATGATTGATGAACAATGCCCCTCAAACAATTATAGATTTTTCCCTATTTTTGCCATTAACTAGTCATGAAATTATATCATTTATTCTATTTTTAGTGTTCTCTCAACTGTACAAAAGTAGCTAGCACTCAAAGGGAGGGATCTGTGATCAGGAGATCTCCAGGGATCTCCAGACTTTCTAGGAAATTAATCATGGAAAAAAATGTCTGTTGACTTGACAACTTCTCTCAGCCTTAGTTTTTGTTTTGTGTTTTTTTTTCCAGATGCAAAATAAAGATAATAATAGAAACTACCTCATAGGTTCATGGTCAAGTTCAAATGAAATAATATTTTCAAAATTATTTGTAAACTTTAAAGTACTATACAAATGTTAGATATTATTCATTATGCACCTCAAATATAAGCCTATATTTTGATGCTTCCACATTTTAATATAATTTTGTGATGTCTTTTAGCATTATGTTAATAACTTTTCTTCACTGTTGAGTTCCTGAGATAAGCAAGTCCTAGAACGCTTAAATGTTAAATTAAATGTTAATTAAATGAAATGCTTGATATTCAAGTTCCATCAAACCAACAGCTTAGAAGAAAGGACACTGGTACTAGTAATTTTTTATTTTAATTTATTGCTACTGACTTAGATGTTCTTCATCTAGATTTCCAATAGACCTTGTCCTTAAAGGTGAAATGGATTGATTTGTCCCATTCATTTTAATTCTTCTTTGACTAAGGTGAAAATGTATTCAATAGGAATGTGTGTGTAGGACCTCTATAAAATTGTATGCCATCTTTGGGAGGGAATGAGAGGGAGGGGAGAAGGCAGGGAAGGAGAGGAAAAATTCTAAGATATATGGAAGTGATTGTAAAACACTGAAAATGCATAAATTTTTTTTTTAAAAAAAGGTTAAATGGATCTTTAAGGGTCTTATTTTTACAAATGAGGAACTGGAGGTGAAGAAAGAAGTAGTGTGGTCCAGGGAACATAAGCATCAAACTACAAAACCAGGATTCAGACCAAGGTCATAGGATCCGCGACTATACAATTAGAATACATTTGTAAGGTGCTTCGCAAACCTCAAAATATCATCTAAGAAGTAATATACTGAAAACTGAGATGAATTTTAGAGACCTTCTAGCCCAGGTCCTTAATTTTAGAAATGAGGAAACTGAGGCCAAGTGAGTTTCAGATCAGATTTGAACCAAGCTCTTATGATGTGGTACAGTGTATAGAGCACTGAGCTTGGAGTCAGGAAAACTCCTCTTCATGAGTTCAAATGAAGCCTCAGACACTTACTAGCTGTGTGTCCCTGGAAAAGTCACTTAACCCTGTTTGCCTCAGTTTCTCCCTCTGTAAAGTGAGATGAAGAAAGAAATGGAGAACTCCATTCCACTCTAATCCAGGGTCTTTGCCAAGAAAACCTCAAATAAGGACATAAAGAGTTGGACATGACTGAAGCAACTGAACCAATTATGACTCCAGAGCTCACCCAACTTCTCACTATCCCACAGCTAAGCACTCCACAGTACCTGCTTCATTTGCCTTCATGGCCATTGGAACAAATTGTTCTCATCTACCCATTCCACCAGATGAAGTTTTCACATGCTTGGGATGTCTACTCCTCTAACTCATCAATGAGTTTGAGAACCCTTGGTTACCCTCAACCTGGTCTGGCCCATCTAGCCAAAACGGTTTACCACAGGTGTGGCCGCTGCACAATCTACAACTTCTTGGAGCCACAGGTGAGAGGAACAGTTAAACACCACAGGTGGAAAAAATCCCCAAAAGGGCTCAGCAGCCATCATACCAAAGGTGCTGGTCCTCCCTGAACACACCCTACACCTGTTTCTTCCTAGATCATAATTCATTTAACTAATGCTAAGCTTCTATAATGTGATGTTGAAAGCTAATGAGGTACTTAAAAGAAAGGAATTTCAAATGGACTTACCCAAATCAGAACACTGAACAACTCGAAGATGGCACTGGCAACGGAAAGGGCAAACTGGCCCCAGTGATGGTTCAAAATCAAAAAGAGGGTCGGTGGGACCTACCCCAGAGGCCTCATCCTCGAGCATAAAGTCAAATAAGCCTGTTTGAAATGGCTTGGCCCAGCAAAGTGGCACAAGAAGGAGGAAGATGATAGTAGATTTCATGGTTTATTTCATTGATTTTTCAGGAGGAGAGAACCTAGGGACCAAATGAAAGGGTTAGGAAAAGATAGAACAACATCATTACAGAATGGTTTCATCACAATATCTCATTGTAGATTCACACGTGTCCACTTTTGCACCAGCTGGTAGAACACTAAAAAGTTGTTCGTGGGTCAACAAATTAATGTTTATTAAATCCCTTTTATGCAACAGGCACAGTACTATGAACTGTGGTTATAAATATAATAAATATGAACCCTATTTGCAAAAAAATGTATACCTTCTAAAAGAACAGGGAAATTGTTGGCACATTTCTACTGCATGCAATTGGAAGGGGGAAGGGAATGGGAAAATTATTTATTTAGATGTGAAATAAGATCATAGAACTTCTATAACTTTTAACCCAAAAGTTCCACTGCTAAACTAAGGAGACTGAAAGAAATCTTCGTGTACACCAATATAACTAGTAATACTTTTTTTCTGCTGCAAAATATAATCTATTTATAGCATAGACACCTATGGCATAGACCTTCATTCTTGCTCCATGGGCAACTCTTTAGTCCACTAGCATTTATATTGGCAGGTCTAGGATTCTCAGGGGGAGGAATTTCTCATAGGCCTAATAATCCTCATGTTGGAGAATATTTTTCCACTATTTGCCTCTGTAGCTACTAAGACTCTATTGGTATGTTTACCACTTACCCATCAGTCACCATGGTATCATTAACTGACACATAAAAACTTGCTAAATAATAAACAAAAGCAATATCATATTTAGTAAATAGAAGATCCAAGAAAAGATAATCATGTAATTTGTTCAGCTGAATGCTGGAACAGGAATATTATTAAAGTCCTCCCATAAAACTAGGTCACACTTCCTCATCAATGCACATAGAAACTTAGCAGGAAAGTACATAATTAAGGAAACCAATGGACTACAGGTCACAATATCTCTGGTTCCTTCAGGAACAATCTTCCCTACTTAAAACCATTTCTGTAATAGCTGCTCCCTTTCTTGTCCTTACCAGTCTCTTGTTAGGCAAAGCCACTCTTCTTCTACTCATATGATGATGAATCAGTAACAAGATCTTTTTCCTCATTGCCACCCTTAACAGGACACTAAGAAAAAATGTTATGCTCTTTCAAAAATAACATACTCCTGACATCTAAAAGTAACAGAAGATTCTGCTTTGCTCAATCGGCTCCAATTCTCAAAGCCCAGCTCACAAGAAAAATAAATGCAAAATTTCTCTCTCTTAAACAAGAGAGGATAGTAAAAAGCAAAAAGGCATCTGTGGGAAGTTTCCTTTCTCTCAACTGTACATAACACTGGATACCAATAAGACCGGATAGATCTGGCCACAGCAAGATCAATTCCCTTCTAATAAGGGAATTGCAGCAGCTGCTCAGGCCTCTATCTAGTCAAGGAAAGAAATAATTCTCCTTCAATTAGCTGAAGAGTTATCTGTTTCGTTTGAGAATTTTCAACGTATTTTGTACTCCTCTTTCTCCTCCTCCTTTATTTCTTCCTTTTCTTCTCCTTCCTCCCCTTTTCCTTTTCTTTCTTCTCTCTTTTCCTACTTCTTCCTTTTCTCTTCTTTCTACCTTTTGGGGCAAATTACTTCCCTCTGAAAATAGGTACCAAAAGTTATATTAACTTTAGAAAAACAAAATGACATTTGCCAAAATTCCTATATAAACAAAGGTTAAAATTAGCTAATTGATATTTAATGATCCACTCCCAATACAATATTAAATAGAACACTGTAACTTGCCACATCTATTTATTTTTTCTTGAAATATAATTTATCTTCCAATGGAGTGGTGATAATGACTTCACCCTCTTTAACTTCCAATATTAGTGGATGTTTTGCAACACTTAGTTTGATCACTTCAATAACCTAGACTATATATTCCATATTACTGCTAATAGTTGAGGTTTGTGTCTAAAAATCCAATGAAAAATACCTTTTCAGTCTTCTCTGGACTATTGTTTTTGCATTCACATTTCCTACTCAACTCTGTTTTTTCCCCCATTGGAAATGCTTAAAAGATTTCTACTCTATTAAGGTTTATGACTTTTTTGGTTTGTTTCATTTTTCCCCTGTAGGATTATATTTAGCATTTCTGGCTACTTTACTTTTGCTTGTAATCCAAAATCTATTGCTTTTTGGAACATTTAATTCCAAACTCTCCTTTCAGTTTTGTAAAATCTGCCAGCTCTTGTGCAATCTTAATTGTGGTTCCTTGGTATTCCTGGGACTTCTATTATTGTTTTTTTTTCAGAGATTGTAAGTAGATTCCTTCTATCTTTATTTTTGCCTTCTTTTTCTAATAGATCTGAACAGTTGGGCATGATTTTCATGGTTTTGAGGAAGCCCAATAATTATTTTTAAAATAATTCTTACTGATGTTTTCTGTTTTTTATATCATCATAATTTTCCCCAGTTTCCCTTTGTTCCTCCCTCCTGGAAGGGGATAAAAATGAGAAGAAAATTATCACAATAATTTTTCAATAGTTGAAAAATATGAAAATATGTTCAATATTTAATATCTGTTAACTTCATACCTCCTGAAAAGGTGGGTGGGGAGTGTCTCTCTACATATCTTCTTTTGAGTCACAATTTATCTTTAATACTTTGCAATACCAGTGATTTTCAAATTGTCCCTCCATTATATTTGTTTTGAAGGCAGTTGATTTTGATCTCAAATATATTATATTTTATGGATCTTTGATTTCTTTTTCTTTCTGTCTCATAAAGTCATTGATTCTTTTGGCATATTCTAATTTTCAGAGAATCTATTGCTTGGATTAGGATAACCACTTTGTTTTCTAGGATATTTATTCTATTTATTTTCTCCACAACGTTTCAGTTAAAAATATTTTGCTTCCTTTTTTCTAGATATTTCTGTAGTCCTTATACAAAATTCATTTTCCCCTCTTGTGTTTGTACTGGCGTTTGTTATGATGTTGCTCTCTCCTTCTAGGCCAAATTTTAGGACATTTCTGGATGTTACATATTTGTAGTAGCTTGGTCTGTTTTTGTGTCATAGCACTTTTGAGTAGGGTAGTTGTCTCTGCTTCATCTCATCCTGAGTCATCTGGGTTTCTGCACTAATCTTTACCTCCTGATGTTTGTCCCCAAACCCTGAATCTTAAAGAGTCAGACCACTAGATCTTCAGGGCTAGCTATGGAATCTTATGATGGAGTGCCAAGGACCTCAGATCTGAAAGAGATAAGATCTCTTGACCTGAGTTCTACTATCAACAAAGGCACACCTCACTGGTTGTTGGTGATCTACATATTCTAGTGCCTCAGCTGTGGGTTTTCAACTACTCTGGTATCTTCTTGGGATCCCTTCTATTCTGACTGCCCAAATCTTATAAGTGTCACTGACCCATCTCGGCTCACGTTGGAAGATATCATCAGGATTGTTTACTAGTGCCTGTTAGGACTAAGTTGCTGGGTAACTTTTTTTCATTCCTTGCAGTCCCCTGGTGGAAAAAGTCACTTACTGAGTGTTATTTGCCCTCATGAGGTTTTTAATTTTTATTTGCTAATATACGTCATCAAATCTGCCTGCTTCTATTCAAATTGTCATCTTGGTTAGAAGTCCTTCTGCTATTAATAACTTGCAATGCCTCAAATCAGAGACTGCTGATAGTCAGTTCCTCAGATTTACTACATGGAGAAAAGATCAAAAAATAAAATTTCTGTCAGGTATGACAGAATGAAATCAGGAGTCCTTATATAATCTTCCCATGGTCCCTAAACAGTTACTTGATTTATAGTTTGGCTAATTAAAAACTTGAAAATTCTAATACAGTTATATATAAATAAGATAACAGACAATAATGCCCTGTTAACCCTATCATTTCAGTTTGTTCTTCCTTCAAATAGATTCTCTCAGTACATTCATCTAAGAAGTATTTCTTTATATAGCCCTCAGAGCCTGTGTCTCACCTCATTCACTTGAGAGATTATGGCATTTGTCATCGTTCCATGCACAAATGTTCATTTCTGCCATTTTCAGTACTCAAGTTATTCATAGGTGAAAGATAAAATACCATATAAAACAAACGGAAACAAAATAAGTGACCACTGATTGGACAGTGGAACAATAAGGGATTATTGGGATAATATTGTGCAAAATAATAACTATGAAGTTTTAGAAAATCATAGGAAGAATTATGTAAACTGATGCAGAGATAAGAAAGCAAACCTAGGGAAAATAGACACAATAAATGCTACAGTGAGAATTAAAACAATGACCAAAAAAACAAACAAAAAACATGATGAAACTAAGGATTGGGCAATTATAATTACCAAGATTGGTGTCAAAGAAGAGACCATAAAATGAACCTCCCTTCCATCTTTGCAGATGTGGAATATTACATATAGTGTCATATTCAGTTAATGTTGCAGAAACGTTTTGATTACCGTCTTTAATATAGAGATTTCTCTCTAGGTAGGAGATGATGAGTAACATTCAGAAGTGAAGGTGATAAACAATTTTAAAGTGTCTAAGATATGAAACAAGCCTTTTTGCTTAATGAGCCATTTGTAGATGACATAACCCTAAATGGTGTGTGTGCGTGTGTGTGTGCTTGCACACATGTGCTTGTGAAGAGGGGGAGGACTCTAGGATTCAAGCTACAAAAATCATACCAAAGTCACAGAATCACAGAAAGTGAAATGGAAAGAAATTTCAAAAGTGGAAATTACCACGAGGCAATATCATCCAGTCCTCTCATTTTTGTTACACAGAAGCAAAATGATGCCAAGGGAGGCTACATAACTAATACAAAATTATACAGATAGAATGAATCAGGGTCAGAATTTGAACATAGGTACTTTGATTCCAAATTTATCATTCTCTCCCCTACCTCATGATACTGAGGTCCAGAGAGTGAATGTGGCTTACAACGGCAGATTCAACCATGTATTCGGTAACCTCAAGATTCAATTCACTCAAATCATTTTACTATTTTAAATAAGTTGCCCATGAATTCAATTTAAAAGCTATGTGTTTAGTGAGTGATGATTGATTAGATTCGATTGATAGATGATATTGATTGATAGATTGATTAAATTAGGTTGATTTTTATATTGAAAATCTATATACATATGTATAGATAGAGAGAAGAAATAGAGAAATAGATAGCAGGGAGGATAGAAAAATGATATAATAGAAAGTTTGCTAGATTTAGAGTCAAATGACCTGAGTTCAAAACTTTATTCTGCCACTTATTTTCATGGTAACTTTGGGAAAATTGCATAAATTTTCTGTGTCTTAGTTTTCTTACCTAATAAATGAGGTTGACAGGCTAGATGGATTGAGAGAGAGAGAGAGAGAGAGAGAGAGAGAGAGAATGCTGCTGCTGGTGAAGATAGACAGGTAGATAGAGAAATACATCTATAGATTATATTAAGGTATTTTATATCTACTGAAAAGAAATATGAAAAATGATCAGATTAGAAAAAATGGTAGCATGCAAAACGTGGTGAATTTCAAGTTAAGAGAATATGAGTTTACATCATGTATCTGCTACTTATCACTTTGGGCAGAATTCTTGGTGGTTCATTTTCCTCATCAATACAATGGACTAACTCTGTAAGATCGTTATCACAGCCCTTTCACTTGCTTCTTTTCTCAGTTTTTAATTTTTGAAGGAAGTATATATTTCAACAATGAAAACATGTTAGTTTCAGTGAGGTTATTTTTTTTTCTCTTTTTTGTCATTTTAAATAAATTGATCTATTGGATGATTAGCTAATTGAGTGAAGTATTTGGCCATTTTTCAATGCAGAGATGATTCATTTAGTCAAAACTGACTATGAATATGGACCCAGTTACACAATCAGGCACATTTTTTGCTAATCTTGAATATGGACCCTGTCATCTCTGTCTTACCCATTGTGAAGTGGCAGAGTTGCAATATAGAAGGCTTGTTTTCCCCCATATGTAATTGGTGCTTAGTTAACTGACTTTATGGAATTATTTACTGACTTAATTAGTCAAATTAAAAATAATTAATTAAATTTTAAAATTTAAAAGTTTTATTTTAAAAGTTTAAACTTTTGGACATAGCACCTTATTGCCTCATCCTCATCCCCAATGCTCTAAGAAGCAGGGTCAAGTATTAGTAAAACAGCTGTTTGAATCATCTGGTTCCTACTTTACATTGCAAAGATTTGCCTAACGACTACAAATCCTTACCTTGAGCTAAGGAGTTACTTTGAATCGATTATCCAGTGGCTTTTTTCCTATACTAAACCTGCTGATTTCCTAATATTGTTTGACCATCTGGAAATCTTTACCTTAAAGCCAATGGAAAAGGCACAAGTTTATCTTAATTTCTTATAGTTTGATTCTTTATTTATACTGATTAATAATCAGCATAAATATATCAGTATATTTCTAATATATATATATATATATCAGTATATTTCTAATGCAATATAAAATAACAAATATCCATCACTGTCCTTTTTCAAACTAAAAAGCCAGATGTTTACTTAATCTATTATAAATCAATTCCATGTTAACGTACACCCTCTTAAAGTCCATTTTTTTCCTTTTAGTTAAAATATTGTCTTTCAAAATCGACTCTATTGTTTAGCAGCTTTCTCTAGGACAAAATTGTAGGGAGTGGTTTTCAGTCGTCTACATGTTAGAACTCAGTTACCACAAGTTTGCTTGGTTTGCATATTTAAATTCACCATAATTTTGGGAGGAAATTTAAACTAAGAACTTGTAGCTTTAATAAATTCCTCTCATACCCCAGATAAATGTTATCTAACACTTCTTAGTTTTTCATTTCAAATTACATGTATAATGCTGCATGTTATATGATAAATGCTATTTATTATATTATACATATGATGATTTATATTATTTATTTCAGAGACATATCTCCATAGGTGGTTACCTTCCCAAAACAATGTGGATCAGCAGAAGGAACAAGGGATTTGAAGTCAGAGGACCTCAGTTTAATGTTGATACTCATTTATTACCTCAGTTACCTTGGGCAAGTCATTGAATCTCTCCAGGTCTCTTTACATTTGCTCGTATGTAAAATAAGGATGATGGAATAGATTACCTTGGAGGTCCCTTCCAGCTGTGATCTTATGATCTTAGGTGTATGGAACCAGGAAAGGAATACATTTCATGTGTGTTCTAATGTATTCTTGTGCCCGTTTTTTCCCATAATTTGACACTAAAAAGCTTCTCATTTGCTTCATAATCCACACCAATTTGCTAAGCATTTTTGTTTTTGTTTTTGAAAAACTTTTTTGGATTGATTATTTACTTACTCCAATGTCTCATCCAAAGAATAGCCTTGCATATAGCTTCATAAATCTATGTTGAGTTTAAACCATCTTGAATTCAGTGTTCAGTGTGGGGGTTGGAATAGAATTACCATAAATGCTATCAAATTTCTTGCTAAAATTCCTTTCCCTTATTAGTGGCACTTGGATACCCATAGGAACAGCATCTTGGTTTAATGACTCATTATTCACTTGGGTATTCCCAATCACTACTCAGCCTGCTGGGAGTCCCATATGGTATGTGGGTCTTAAAGTTTTGCAGTTGAGGGGGAAAATGCACTAAGAAGAAATTATGGCCTATGTGTTTATATTTCATTCAGTAGACTTACCATTACTATGAAATGAACAAAGGCATGCTGAGCAACCCCATTTGTTCTTGGCATATAAAAAGGAGAGCTGTGTCTATTTAAACATCCTGAACCTAGTCTAAGTAAGAAAAATTTGAAGATGATTTAACTAGTCATCCCTCTTATTTGACCGGCCAATTAAATAGGCAATGGACATGGAAATGAATTTTACTAGTAAGATTCTTCTTTTCCGCAGTTTTTCAGGAATCAAATTAAATTAGTTTTATTTCATTAAAATAACTTCTGTTTTCCCAATTACTACAGAAATGCTGTTGTATCTGCTTCAGCAAGAAGAAGGTCTCTGTGATGACATTTATGCCTATGGTATCAATATCAAAGTGGGCTTGGCCAGAGAACTTTATACTTAGAAGGAGATAAGTGAAACAATAAACACATGGAGAGAAGGGGGGAGGGGAATAAAAACCTCCAGCCTCAAATCAATTCACAGAATCAGAAATAAAGCTTAAAACCAAGAAAATCAAAACACTTATCCATAAGTCAATTAGCTATAGAAGTCTCTTGGCTATGGTTTAACTCAAAATAGTCAGGGGAAGAAAAAAGCCATAGGCATCCACAGCCCTGGGATCCCACTTTCCTGGGGGTCATCATGTTACCATCTCTAAAAAAAAATGATGGAGAAAAAATAAACCACACACTTAGATTTCATATTGAATTTATCTTATAAAAGAGCCACGTCCTCATTTAAAATATCAAGCGTCATTGCATGTTTTGTCCACAGAATCAACTTCCAGCCATGGAGACTGTTGATATTAAAAGTCCAAAGGCATGGTGTTCTGTGAATCTTTCCATCTTTCCCCAAAGAATCAGTCTCCTTTACTGAGGATCTGCCCTTTGTTTCCCAGAATTTCAGCTCTACACATTGAATCTTTACAACTATACCCCCTCCCTTCCCCTCCATGGTAACTTTCTTCCGATGCTTAAAAGGTGCTAAAAGTCAGATAAATCTACAGGAGTAATAAGTAAATAAATAGTAACAACGACGTAAAGAACCCTGAATTCATAGTTCTACTAGATCTGGCATAAATCAGAAACATTTCCCTGTAAACATGACTGAAGGAATCAAAACATTTCATTACCAATATTCATGCAGGAAAGCAGTTATTCATTGTAAGGAAAAAAGTCATCTGTGTTTAGAAACATCCATTCTAGAAGAAAAACTTAAAAAAAAAAAAAAGCACATACAAACACCAAGACAAAGTATTCAAGCTCTTAAAAATGTCTTCCCCAACTTCTGTTCTCAAGCAAGTAAGAATATGGAGCTTTAAACCTGCTTCCAAGTTTCCTAGTTCTTCTACCACCATCCCTCCCCCAGCTCATCCCTTTTGCTCCCGACCGACGGAAGGTTTATTAGTCTGCAGCAGCGTGCGGGACAATTACTGAAAACCATACCTTTTCATCCAGGGCTTTGCCACAGGAGCCCTCAAAAGCTGAGATGTAATTACACTAAATATTCAACCCAGGCAGGGGAAAAAAAAGTTTGCAGGTGTGGAGAGGAGGAGGAAGAGGAGGAGGGGGGCAGGTTACTGCTCTGTGACTGTCACTTGGTGGAAAACCTTCTTGCTTCTTTCTATTCCATAGCCCTGTTGGGAGGAAGAAAAAAAAAAGGTTTCCCTCAATGAACACAATCCAGGCTGACACCCACATTAGATCATATGGTAATGATATGTCTCCTGTATTGTAGCCAGAAACTTTATCGGGCGCTTTTTTTTTTTTTTTTGCTTTATTTCTTTTTCATCTGTTTAGCATCCCGAACTGCTTGTACTGAAAAGCTGAGCAACTTGAATTGTGATTCATTTTATTTACTAGATTCATTTCCTTTAAAAAAAGAGAAAGAAATTTTTAACTGAAGGTTTGGCTTTGTTTCTCCCCTCATTTTTTTCTTTCTATCCTGCTTTATAAGTAACATTTATCAGCCTGAAAGGAGGATTTTTCCTTCCTTATTTACAATACCTGAAAGCCCACAAATAATCCAATATTTATCTTGTACTTTTTCTAAATGTGTTCTGCATCAAATATGTGAGAAATCTTCAGTTAAAAAAATTACTCAATCTTCTATTGCTTTATTCTGCTATTTTTTTTGTTTATTTTTTTAAACAGAAATTCAAGTGCTACATCTTAAATGCTATAGGAACATTTTTATATACTTAGAATGGTTACCTAAAGGATCCTGGAAGGAAGCCAGAATCTTATATGAAAAGCCTGTCACTTATTATTTTCATTACTCAAATTATTCTGACATTTATGACCAGAAATGTTTTGTGTAAACTAACACAGCCTTAAAAATGCATCCCCCTTCTTCCCCCTAGCCCTTGCTTCCCAAATGTAAAAAGCACAATAGATATAACGTCATCATTCCAAAAAAAAAGTGATCTGTGAACACAAAGATTGTTATAGAACATACCTAATCTAGAAGTTGTTCATATGTCACTCTGTGGTTGGGGAGGTGGGTTTGAAGAAATGTAGTTATTTTTTTCTTAAATGAATCCAGAATTTTGTTAGCTATGGATAGCCAGGAGCTTTACAAACATCAGAAAAGGGAGAAAAGAATCCAAATCTCCAAGAAGATGTTTACTTAGCCCCTGAAAAGCACTGAGGACATTAATAACAACTCCCTGGTTCCAAATGCTTTGAGATTTCTGTTCAAAGTTTGAAAAGTTCGTGTCTCTGTGTTTTGACTTGCTTGTTTCTGCCTGCCCCTAGGCTGTGACCAGGTGCAAACCTGAAGAAAATTTCTTTGAAACATGAGCAGATGAACCCGTCTTTTATTTTATGACATTCTCCACCACCATCATGAAAGAAACAGAGGCAGAAATGAAGACAGAGACAGAGACAGAGAAAGACAGAGGGAAGGTGCTCTAGTCTCCTGCTAGAACACAGTAGAATTAAACTCAAGTGGGGAGGGATGGAGTTCTAAACTTTTATATTTCTATTCTCTCTTTTCAAGTTTCTGTGTAAATCCCACACTGTCACCTAGAAGAAAGTAACACAACTCCCCCTCCCCTCCTCTTTTTCAAATTGTTTTTTACACCGTTTTGTATATTTGATTTGGTGGTGTTAGGTATGTAACTGTATTTCCTGTGACCAACATATTCACCATCATTAGGACCTAAAAAGGGATAGGTTTTTGTTGGCTTGAGACAGAACTGAAGACTGAGTGAAAGTTTTAGCATCTCAACTTCAGAATTTTCTAGTCCCATTCCTGCATTCCCACATTCCCTTCTCTGGTAATGTGTAACTTCAAGCTTTCTCACTAAAAAAAACTGTTTTCAAGAAAAAAAAGAAAATTAATGACAGAATATGATAGATCTGTGAAAGAACTTAGAGACCTACACTAGACAAACACCATCATAAAAAGGAGGAAATTGAAGACTTTGGAGGCTAAGTAGTTCAACCAAAGTCACACAGACAAAAGATAATGGAAGGAGAATCCTAACATTTTGTAGTTTGATTCCAACTGGGAGGGGAGGGGTGGGGTAGAACAAGCTGAAGGTTTTGTCACTTAGCAAGAAGAAACATTTGGTATTCATTTGGTGTTTATGTGACTTACAGAGAATATGAGTAAGGCCCCCAAGCACTTTGGGTGGACCCTCTATAGTGGATCTACAAGGAGATATGGACAGTGATCACAGGATGGTTGCCTTTAAACAAGAATTGTGGAAGAAATGCCCAGTTCTAGGAAAGCATGGAATGGTTGGTGTGCTGGAAAGTGTTTCTATAAATGAAATAGCACTAAAAAATTAAAATTATAATAATAGTATTAGCAATTATTTAGTGCTTACTATGTATTAGGCACTGTACTAAGCGTTGTAGGTATAAAGATAGACCAAAAAAACAACCCCCACTAACAAGTTGCCTACCTTCAAGGAGCTTAAAAATCTAATGTGTAAATATAAGCAAAGCATCTCTGTATAGAATAAGTAGTAGGCAATTAACTGAGAGAAAATACTGGAACAAAGAGGCATTGAGGAAGGTGGGATTTTAGTTGAGCCTTAAAGGAAGCTATGGAGGTGAGTAGTCCAAGAGGAGGAGGGAAAGGTTTCCAGAAAAGAGTCAGCCAGAGCTGATATGTTAAGGTTTACAAAGCACTTCACAAAGTCTGTAGACATTTGAAGACTGAGGTGGACTTACTGATACTCCTGAAATTAAGTAAGTCATTTGTGGCTGGATATTTGCCATCTATGCTATGGACAAAACTAGTTCTGGAGAGTCAAATATTGTATAATTTAGAGGATTGTGGTAATAGGAATGTGCAGATCCATGTCCTCTCTTCAACTTCTTTTCTTAGATGGTTCCCTGGAACACCAAGAGATTACGTGTCTTGTCCAGAATCATAAAAGCAATGTGTGTTAAAGATGAAAATTGGTCCCAGGTCTTTCTGGTTTCAGGGTCAAGAAAAATTAAAGAGTTGAAATTATTTACTTATTCATCTATTTGCTTACTTATTTCTTCATCTATCTATCTACATTTGTCTATGCCTCTATTTTTATCTGTACCAGTCTCTCAATGTGTCATCTATCTATATCTCTATCTACTTCGCTATCTATTCATCTGTCTCTATATCTACCTCTCTCTATTCATCAGTCTATTATCTATCTATACATCTCTATCTCTCTATGTATTCATCATTCTATCATTCCATCTATTCATCTATTTCCTTCTCTCTCTCTCTCTCTCTCTCTCTCTCTCTCTCTCTCTCTCTCTCTCTCTCTCTCTCTCCCCCTCCCTCCCTCCCTCCCTCCCTCTCCGTCTGTCTCTCTCTCCCCACCCCGTCTCTCTTCTCTCTTACCTCTCTATCTTTCAAAAGGAAACCTAGAGGCTGGCATCTCTCTTGAGCTCAGTCATTGAGTTTGAATTGCTGTGTGAGAGGGGGAGAGAGAGAGAGAGACAGAGAGAGAGAGAGAGAGAGAGAGAGAGAGAGAGAGAGAGAGAGAGAGAGAATATGTTAAAATGTTTTAAACAACTTCTCATTTATATTTCTTAATTAACAAACAACCCTATATTCAAAGTCACAACTAGGCTCTTGAAACATCAATTTCTATTAATACTGACGTGTGTGTGTTTGTGTTTGTGTGTGTGTGTTTGTGTGTGTGTACTAGTCTTCACCATTCGGATTTGCAAAGAACTTTTCTAAACTCTCAAAGTTGTTATTGTTTGTTGCATTGCTTCATTTCTATTTTGCAACAACACTGATTTGAGGAAGTAGGGATGTTTATTGGTGGCTGAGTGAATCTTAATCATAGCAAGATTTTAACGTGCCTATGACTAACTTCGTTCAAGTCCAATAGTTTGAACATGGAGCTGGAACCCAAAGCTAGATTTCCGAAAGATAAGTGTGAAAGTGAACAATTTTGAAACTCAAGGTCTTTAGCCTAATCCTATACCCAAGTCATTCAAACTAATCCTACTCTGAAATGTCAGCCTGGTCTTCCCAGAAATCTTGGCTGTCATGTAGAAATGTGAAATATTTAAATTCAAATCACATACCCCATCCACTGTTAAAAATGTCTGCACTGTAATTCAGCTGACAAGTCATCAGTTAGCAGGATAACTGGATTCTCTGTCTTGTCAGAGTTCATTTCAGGGCTGGCCATTTTCATTAGCAAAGCAATTGATTTAAGTGACAATTACTTATTAGCAGGATGAAGAATGCCAGGGCGTGAAAAGGATTCTGCCATTTCCTGAGAAGCCAGGTGATTTTCTTCACACACTTCATGGGACATTCGAAGACCAGCATTATACGTCCAGACCAGGCAAGTTCTAACAAACTACATTGTATTGCATTATTTCTGTTGCTGTTTCCCTCACCATAAACTGGTGATTTTTCAGTCATAGAAGTACCATGGGATGGGCATGATGAAGTTAAGGCCAAACTCTAATGAATGTGGAAAAAAAATGTTTCTTTGTGACAATCCCTTTCCCACCTTCTCCCTTTCTAAATATCAGTTGCATTCCAGCAAAGTACTCAGGGTCCCACTGATATTCTCTATAAGATTCCAACCTTCTTTGACCCTCCAAACCCACTTATCTTGCTAGGAAAAGTTAATTTTCCTTCACTTTATTTTTTCAGTGACTTGTCCAGATAGTTTGGTGATCTAATTCAAGCTAAAGACTAATGTGGTACCGTTCCCAATGGTGTTTGCCTTTGGACAGGGTCTACCTAGCAATAACTGTGTCTACTGATAAAGAAGAGTAGATCACTAAGGGCAGAATTTCAGGCACCAGTTTTAGTGGTGTTTTAAAAAACTATTTCTCAAAAATGTTAAATTACATATCTGTGTTTATAGTCACACATATTGATCTTAGAAAGACAACTGAAAAATTTGTTATAAGGTCAAGTTTTAGGATTGAGATTATTGAGAATGATAGTCTAAATTTATAGAAGCTGGATTTTGTTTTTGTTTAAAATAAATCAATTTATTTTACATATTTTTGTCCCCAAATATTTCTTCAACTGCAAGAATGTGTAAATAAAAGTAATTCTGAATTTGAATGGTTAAAAGAACAAATCCACAT
>CM053770.1:219098882-219118900 GCA_028658325.1 Potorous gilbertii
AGAGTAGTGGTTTAGACAGTAAGGAGAAGAAAGGAAAAGAAGCACCTAGTACTAGATGGCTTTTTCGTGGAGTTTAGAGGAGAAGAGAAGGAAAGATAGTTCAGGGAGATGATAGGATCATTTGAGGGCTTTTTTTTTATATTGCTGCTTTTTTAAAGAGAGAAGATTGTGCGTAAGTGTGTGTGTGTGTGTGTGTGTGTGTGTGTGTGTGTGTAGGCATGTCTGTAGACAGAAGTAATGAACTATACTTTTTCTTCAGTCACGTCCAATTCTTCGTGACCTCTTTTGGGGTTTTCCTGGCAAAAATACCAGAGTGGTTTTGCCATTTCCTTCTCCAGCTCATTTGACAGATGAAGAAACGGAGGCAAACGGGGTTAAGTAATTTTCCCAGAGTCACACAGCTAGAGTGAGTGTTGGAGATTGGATTTGAACTGAGAAAAATGAGTCTTCCTGATTCCAAACCCAGTGCTCTACCCACTGCCCCACTTCACTGCCCCTATCTGACTCATAGTAAATATTATACAAATGGTTGCTATTATTTTTGCTATTGGCAGTATTATTTGAAAAATATATGGCATGTAGTAGGTGCTTAATAAATGTCTGTTCCCTCTCTACCCCACCCCCACCACAGAGTATCATAAAATAGATTTCAGAGAAGTCATGGAGTTGGGTGGTAGGAAAAGTATATCTTGATTTTCATTAACCTCTAACTGAAATGTAGTATTTCTCCAATTATTTTAAAACATGATCATGAGAAGGGGTTCATACCACAGGGATCTATGATGCCGACGAGCTAACAGCTCCTGATCTAGATGCCCTCTGAGATCCTTTCTACCTCCAGAGCTATAATTCTACAATATTCAGCGTTGTCACTATGCATAAGTGAATGGAGTTTCCACCCTGGAATACACAATGGTCATTTTAAAGGTACCTTAGACCAAAACAATAATTTATAATCTAGAAAACCAAGGATCGGAGAAAAGAAAAACCTGTATCATTTGTTTTTATATGTTTTGTCTCTTACTAGGCATAGGAAAAAAAGTCTAGCCAATTCTTTTGAGGTGTTTTTAGTGTCATATTACAAATATAATTTTAATTATGTAGGTTTTGTGTTTCCAGCAAGGTATTTGGAGAAAAATTGGAGAGGAAATGTACTGGTTTCCAAAGTAAAATACTCCTGAATCCCTGGTCCATAACTCAAACTAAAAAGAATTCCCGTTCTCCCACCTCATGCATGAATTTCATTTTTGTAAACTTGGAGTGAGCATGGGAGAGATTGGACCTCTGGATTGGAAAATTAAATCAGTGCTGCTTTAGGCACTGAAAAACATTCTTCAGATTTGAAAAGATGCTTTGGCAGCTTCAGACCCAAGGGTTTGGGCTACGGGAGTGGAATTCAGTAGCACATTTTAATTAGGATTGAGGCTTATGAGGCAGCTTGAGTTAAGAAAATATCCCTCATTTTTTTATGCTTTGGTCAATACTTCATGCAGGGTTTTGGGGTTTTTTGGAGGCTCAGAATCAAGAATGTAATTTTCCAAAAGTCTTTTTTCTTGGTTTCTTTATCTGTAAGATAGGTGTAATAATATCTACTTCATAGGGGTGTTGTAAGACTCGAATGAGATAAAATCAAGTTCTATACAATTGTCAATTACTATTGTTTTATCATACATGCAATATAAGACAGCAAAATACATTAGAACTTAGTCTGACAATATTTAAAAATAAGTTTGTTGATGTTCAAATCATCATCATTTATATCTCTGATAATTCACACTAATTCCAGGATTCTCCTCAATACCATAATAAATAATAAGGTCAAACTAATCAGAAATGTCATCTTCTGGAATTTTCTACAGGGAAAAACACATTAACCAAAACATACAAATAGAATTTAACTCTCAACTAAAGAAGCGTTAACTTCCCAGATACTGTCACGACTCTAGAGAGTCTAATTTCTCCTCTCTCTTATTTGTCCTTTCCTGATGCCTCTCCTACCTTCACAAAAGACAAGACTAAGTAGACCCTCCCATCCTCTCATTATCCTATATCTTTCTTCCCTCTCTCAGTTAAAATCTAAGGGTTGAGGGAGGAGCCAACCGCTGTCTATACTCCCTGTCCCTACTTCCTCTCTTCTTCCTTAGTGCTAAAAGCTTTTGCAATCCAGCTGCGGATGTCATCACTCAAGTGAAATTACTCTCTCCAAAGTTACCAGTGATTTCTTAGTTGGGAAATCTGATGGCCTGTTCTCATTTTTCATCCTTCTCTGCAGAATTCCATATAGTTGCACACCTTCTAACCTCTTAGATACTCTTCTCTCTCTGGATTTGCATGAATTACTATCTCTTGCTTCACCTCCAATCCTCTATTATGTCCCAATCTTTTCCTGAATCATCATATATCAGCCTCCCCCTCACCAACTGTGAGGGACTGTATTCTCTCTCCATGACTTCCCCATCTCATGTGGATTCATAGGTAGGCTAGAGCCATTTCAGAAAGGAGCTAAATTTTTCAGTGTGAGATTTCCACCTCAGAAATGGGTAAATTCTACTAATCCAGGCTTGATTATTTTATTTATTGTCTAGATTTAAGAAAATAAGGGGAAAAAATGTTAATGATACAAATTTAATTTGAAAGTGTATCATGTGGAGAAACAATTGTTTTAACATTACATTCCATGGGTTCAGTTATCACCTGTATTCTGATGACTTTTACGTCTATGAATCCATCCATAAGCTTTCTTTTCAGCTTTGGTCCTGCCTCTCAAATCACCTCCTATATATTTCTAATAGAGCATCCTATAAGTTACTTAAACCTGATGTCTAAATCAGAAATCATGATCTTTTCCTAAACCCACCCCTATTCCAAACTTCCCTATTACTTTCATGGTCACCATCTTTCTAGACACCCATGTTCTCAAGCTCTGTGGAAATCTTCATCTCCCCACCTATCATCCCACAAATCCAACCCCTAGACACATTTTGTTGTTTTTACTTCCCCTATATCTCTCACCCTTTCCTTTCTCTCCTCTCACATAACAACCATCCCAGTTAAGGTCTGCATTACCTTTCTCCTAACTACTCTTTCTGTCTGATGTTTCCCTTCACTCCAATCCATTTCCCACACTACTGGTAAAGAGATTTCCTTGAAATATAGAACTGACTATGACAATACAGTGTGCAATAAATTTCAGTGACTTACTATTTACCTTATGGACTAAATGAAAACTTCTCTTGTATTCAAAGTTCTTCACAAACTAGTCTTAACATACCTTTCAAACCTTGTTGGACATTACTCCCTTTCATTGAAATCCAGTCAAACTGGCCTTAATTTTGCTCATACCTGGAACTCCCGTTTCCCATGTGTGTACCTTCTCACAGTCAAGCAATTCATCTTGTTTGTAACACATTTCTTCTTCCTTAGAATCCTAAATTTCCTTCATGATTTTATTCTTGTGACATGATCTATATTAATTTCTGATATCCCCCAACAAAGTAATTAGTGCCATCTTCTTAAAATTATCTTATATCACCTTTAAATATATATACATATATATGTATATATATATATGAATTTATATGTGTGTCCACTATTCACACATACATTTGCATTTGTATGTGTGGTCTCTTTTATTCAGATTATAAACTCTTCTAAGTCGGGGACAGTGTCATTTTGACTTTGTATGCCCAGCATTTAGGGCTATACCTGACACATAGTAAATGCTTAGAAAATTCTTGATTGGTTGATGGATTGCCCTATTAAATGGGCAAAACACAATCTTCCCTATATCTAATATTTATGTTCACTTCTTATTAAATAACAAAACTAATATTTCCTATTGAATTTTGCCTCCCCCTTAAATAACTGTGTTTTGATTTTGTACATATTCTGGATACCCTTATTCATATATATTCATACTTGTACATGTTGTCTCCCTCCATAGAAAATAAGTCCCTTGAAAGAAAGAACCAGTTCATTTTTGGCATAATACCCCCACAGGCTAGTAATGGTGTTGATGTGAAGGAGATGCTTATTAATTTACTGATGGATGTATGGAAGAAAGAAAGACAAAGAAAGGAAGGAAGGAAAGGAGAAAGGAAGAAAGGAGAGAAAGAAACAAAGGGGAGAAAAACAAAGAAAGAATGGGAAGGAATGGAGTGTGGAAAGTAGAAAAGAAAAAAAGAAGGAAAGAAAAAGAGAAAAGAAAAGGAAAGAAAACAGATGGTTAGATAATAGATTGAAACATGAATGGATGGAGAAAGAGTAAACTTATTGAAAGCTTACCATATGTCAGAAAATGTGTTAAATGTTAGATATATATATATATATATATATATATATATCTGAAAATTAGAAGATCTCTGCCTTCAAAGTGCTCATCTAAAGTAGGAAGATAACATATGAAAGAATAGGGAGAGTGAAAGTGAGGATGTAGGAAGTGATATGGTGACCTAGTACCTAACCTTATTGGAGAAATGGAGAGCTAAGAGTAAAGTCCTAGTTTCCAGAGAGATAGAGATGGTCTGAGAGTTAGGTTCAATCAGAACCAAGAGTGTCACCCTTGACTCCAAAGTCCTTCACCAGGTTGACTTGGATTCTATTACTTTCCTTATATTTTCCTTCTCCCAATGCCAGTCACTTAGCTCCTCTCAGTCAACCCAGGTCTTTTGTCTTCTTTTCTTAACATCTACTACCTCCTACTCTCTCTCATTACCCCTAACATGCTTCTTTGCTCTGTCTTTTTTATTTTATTCCTAAAATGAAACATCATCAATGAAACTTGGCTAGACTCATTGGAAGATGGGTAATAAACTTGCGTTGGATGGGTCCCACCCTGTCTAGACAGGCACCTCCTAAGGTTCTTCCTCATGCCTTTGCTTCTGCATCAAGTATCAATATGGAATGAGCACATTTAGAAACCTCGTCAATATTTGTGCATTTTTCTGAATGCCCCCCACACTCACATACAGGGTGTATCATCTTTTTAACGACAACATTCTCCAGGTGCTGTTATATGCCAGCCAAGGATAACCTCTGTCAGGAAAGATTTCAAGTGAATCATAGAACAGCACACTTTCAGAAAAACCAAATTGTAGATGTTCCAAAGGTCAAAGGAGGTAAAAGTAATTTGGATGAAACCCATTATCAAAACTGACTTAATAGTTGTAACAGTAACAGTAACATGCTAGCCTCTTCTTCCAGTTGGTAACTCCCTCCTTGGAATTTCCATTTGAAACAGTTCCTGGACCAGCCATCATCAGTTCTTTAATCAGCTTGTGATTTCCCAGACTACCTTTCCACCTTGTTTCCTTATGAGTTCTTGCAATTCTTATCCCACTCCTACATTAGAATGTAAGTTATTTTGAGGGTATGGACCACCTTTCTTTTTGCCTGTATTTGTATTCCCAGGGTGTACCACAGTGCATGGCATGTAGTAAATATTTAACAATGTTTTAATCTATCCCTTCGACTTTTACATCATGGTCTGAAGGCACTTTACTGATATTGGTTCTTTTCATTATTTCAATAATCCTTTAAAAAAATATTATAGGCCTTATTAGCCCCATTTTACAAAAGTCATATTTCCCATTTTTTATAGCAAAAATAGAAGGTCAACATATAAAACATCAGTAGTCAGCAGCCACTCCTACCTTGAAAGAAATATTGAGACCACTTAGAAAGTGTTAAAACAATTTGTCAGTGGATACAGCCCAAATTTATTTGGATTAACTTGTGTGCAGATGCCGATAATCGGGATGTTTGCCATGTTGATTAAATATTGCTGCAGGAGATGTATTAGTACTGGACTCAAGAAGAATTACATCCAAATCTCACCTATGACACTATTTGGCTGTGTGGCCTTGGGACAGTCACTTATCCTTTACCTGGGTAATTTATTCAGAAGTTTACTTAAATAACCTGGATTTTTAATAATAAAGAGATGCCAAGGAAGAAATATATTCTTAGTAGAAATTAAAATAAATATTTTAAAATATGGGTGACATACTGGTTAATGACCTCAGCCACATAGGCAGGAAGACCTGAATTCAAGGTCAGCCTCTAACATAGATGGGTTGTGCAACCTTTGGCAAATCACATAACTTTATAACGATCAGGCAAATCTTTAAAGTTCCAATTTGCCAAACAACCATAGATCTACTTTAGTAAAATTCAGTCATGCGACTGGTCTTAAAAAATAAAAAAAATATATGAAATTCTATAACTTGGACTAATCTCATTAATAACACTACACAAAGAGCACTAGCATAGTTAAAGAAGAATATGCATTGACCCAACCATGTGTTACCCCTGACTCTTTAAGGAGATAGGGGAAGAGACTGGACACAATAGGGAATGAACTGACCTCCTCCATCCCACTTTCTCTTTCAGGTTATTTTCTGTGCCTCTATGATCCCTCCCCATTATCCTTCCTACTATACTTCTGCTTCCTGTCCCCAATTTATTTTCTCTAGGTACCATTTAATCTTCATGAGCTTTAAAGTTAATAAATGCTTCTAATTATTTTAGGCAAATGTGTTACTAAGAAAACTGACTCTTAAGCTAATTGGCCTTTGGATAGTTGTTGATTCAATGGCCTAGAGCCAACCTCTGATCTAACTCTCTTAAGTAATAAACTCACTACTCCTCAAAAGCTACTTCTAAGAATTTGTGTTGTGTCTAATGGTGGCCATCTATAGGGTGGGATGGGATGAGGGTTAAAAAAAAAAAAGAAATTTCCATGATAATTTTGTTGTATATTTGAAAGGAGTAGCTAGTAATTGTTAGTAGATTTGCAGGTTTATGTACAATCATCTTTTCTTATTGTGCTACGTTATGGAAATGCCTATTTTATTCCATAAATATGTAATAAGGTAAACAAAGGAGAAGGAGGAAAATACTAGGAAACATTTATTTCTCTCCAAATATGCTCGTCAGATCTCTTCACTATCCCTTGCAGGTTCAAATTCTAGACTATATTTGATTACTTGATAAGGTGAAGAGGTTTCTCAGATTGACAACATTCTTTTCTTGAGGAAACTAGATGGCCAGTAGGTAATGCTATATTTGGAATCAGGAAGACCTGACTCATGCCTTCTGTACTTACTAGCTCTATGACTCTGGATAAGTCATTATTCAGAATCCTTAAGACACAGTTACCCTATCTGTAAAATGAGGATGATGATAGCCCAAATACTTCATGGGACTATATAATATAATGTATACAAAGGGATTTGAAAACCCTAAAGTATTGTGCAGGATGTCCTGAAATTAGAACTGCAGTAAGGCTTTTGGGATCTTGTGTCTCAATGCTAGTTAGAATAGATAGAATAATAAAAAGGAAGAACTCTTCTCCCTGGGAATAGCAGAGAAGGATAGAATGAGGCATCTGGTCTGAGTGGAGGACGTGAAGGCCTTTAGCAATTCCCCAGGCTTGGGAATGGCCAGCTATGTCTATGAGCCAGATGCAGAGAATGTGGTGGTTACTTAATATGATCCCAGCCTAATATCTAAGAACAGGGTATTAACTGAGTGCAAGAGAAAAGGGTAAGGAACAGGATGGGAAACAGGAAACCGGATCCAAGGGACAGAGTGGGAGTCAAGATAGAGAAAATGGTGATTAGGGGCATCCAGTGGACAAGCCCTGATGCAGTCAAATGGGGGCAAGGGCCAAGGTTCATTAGGAGTTGGAAAGTGATGCTTAAGAACAGAGCCAGTTGAGGGCAAAGCTCTGGGAGCCAAAATTTCATCATTATGAAATTTATAAAAAAGTTTCTATTTTAAAAAAGAGAGAAAAAGGGAAGAAATATGTGAGTAATAGAACTTTTAGTTCTTAACCAGGGAAGAGAAAGAGGAGCAGTCCTGTTTATTGAAAAGAACATGAGACAGGGAGGTTAGACAGCTGGATTATAGTCCCAGGGCTTCACAGAATTGCAGAACTTGAGATATATCATGGGACCTCTCTGTGCCTCAGTTTCTATATTTGTGTAGTAGAACTATATTTGGTCTACCTGTCACAGCAGAGTAATTGTGACAGTCAAATGAATTTCTATAAGTGACAAAGCTAGGATGAACATTACTAGTGAGGATGAGAAGAGTGAAATGTGCTGCTGGAGGAGATACCGTATGGTATCCAAGGGACAAGGCAAGAGGTGAATGAACTGGAACGTAAGAGCACAGGGTGAGTCAAGCCAGGCACCACTTGGTACAGAAAGAAATGGTTCCAAAACAAAACTACAGGAGGAACAGAAGGTTAAGGTTTTGAAGGCATCAAATTTCATCTGCATGTCTAATGCTACAGCAGATGATAGTCAAGAATGTGTCAGTAAATATTTAACAAGCAATTTTCCAAAGTGAGAATATTTACCATGCGCTTTTGAGTTTAATTTTCATTATTGATATTTTCCTCCATAACGTCCTTAAATCTAGACAATCACCAAAATAATAAATAAAATTAATTTGAAGAATTTGCCAACTGAAAATTTAATGATTGGCACTTGTGTGAAGTTTGAAACTGGTTCCAGCACACCAATGGTATTAGTAGGGAGATGATGAGGTAAAAGAAAAGGGAGGAGAAGGGAAGATAGGACAACATAAGGAAATATATGATGACATGTTGTGCTGGAGAGGTTTATAGACTGAGACTCTGGTAAACCTGAGAATCTCATCTCAAAAACTTACTAGCTATGTGACCATAGGCAAAACACTTCATCTCTTTCCTCATGTGCAAAATGAAAGGATTGGATTGAATGACCTTCAAAGGATCTTCTAGCCCTAAATCTATGATCTTATGACTTTCACTTTTTCTTTAAGTTTTTAAAATTAAATTTAAGAATTAAAATTAAATCAAATTAAATTTTTAAAAAATGCTTATTTTTAAACTTCTATCCTCACTGTCAATTGGGGATATGTTGAAATTTCAGAGATCAGATGCACATAGGAGTTTGGGAGAAGAGAGATTGTAAGGAAACAGCTGAAAGATAGAAGGACAAAAGCTAAAGGGAGAAAGGTTAGCTTGAGACAAATGTCAAAGATTTGTCCAAAAAGGATATAAAGGTCTTGGCCTTAGAATTTCTAATGAGAGCAGCTGCCACTTTTGAGATTGGGTGGGAAATAGAATTGAGAGGGTCAGTGTTTCCTGATTCTCCTATCTGACAACCTCTAACCAGCACTGTCCCATCACATTTCCCAACATACCTAATAAAAATATCCTTGTATTCATTGTGTATATACTTATTTATGTACCCACTGTCTACCATGATAAGAATTGTTTCACTTATCATATATATATATGTATGTATGTGTGTGTATATATATATGCATATATATGTATGTGTGTATGTATATATATATATATATATATATATATATATATATATATATATATATATATACTTATAAATATCCCAGAACTTAACACACAAATGAGATAAGGATTGTGTATGTGACCACCTTGATACAGGGAACTCTTTGATGAAGAAACTTCCTCTGGAAATTCTATAATTTATACAGTTGGCACTTGAATCAATTTCCCCAGCCTCCTTGCCCCATGCTTCTCTGCTTCTCGTTCTCCTATCATAAGGATTCTATTAGTCATATATTTACCCTCTCTCAAAAAAAAACCTAGAGCACTGAAAAGTTAAGTGACTTGATCCAGGTCACACAGTTCAGAACGTGTCACAGACAGAGTTTAAAGCCAGGTTGTCTTGTCTTCTTGGTCTATCTGGTGTGCTACACTGCCTTTCAAATGTACCTGGCACATGTAAGCACTTAATAAATGTTTTTTTGATTTATTGACTCAGAGATGGAAAGTTGGATGCAGCTTAAAACAAGAAATGAGGTTAAATATAATTTCTTTTGTATGTGAAGATTCTGAGCACAGGTCTCTTTAAATGGGTCATTAGGGGGAAGGCTTTTTTTAACACAGAGAATGTGAATATTTGAAAGATAAAATCTGGATCAGAAGACGTATGAGAAGGGAGGTCAATCAAGCCAGGGAAAAGAGCCAAGTTGTCCACATGCACATCCTCCAACAGAAATGGGAGAGGTGAAAGGCATGAGTTCTTTGAGATGCTTTAGAGATGAGGCAATGTATGAAGGTCCTTGTTAACTGTAAAGTCTGATATCAAGTGAAGGAAATTATCCTTTAGTGTTGTGAGGGTATTTCAGTTGGATTCTGGTAAAAGGGCAGAGAAATTTAAAATGTTATTCTAAATATTTAGCTTTATAGGTCAATCCATAATACCAACATAAACTTGAAGATCCCTTATTTAGGCAGACATGACAGTAGTCTGTAATATGTCAATATTTCAAAGGTCTATGACTTCACTGGTATGAGTATTCCACCCATGAAATCTGATAACAAGGACCATTACTATGAACAAATTGGATGATGAACCCCTCCAAACACAGTTAGATTGAATCTTCATATAACTTACAGTCCAAATGAGATAATGTATAAAATGCTTACAAAAATTCTATAAATATCAGCTGGGATTTGGAGAGGAAGTAGGACATGGAAAGAAAAACTCTCGGGGTCAGGAAGTTCTGGGCCATGGGCAAGTTCCAGCTTGTCTGATGATCACTTTCTTGATTTCTAAATTGGGGGTATATAACTTTACATGGTTGTGGTGAGAAACAAAGGACAAAGTATATATAAAGTCATTGATTTAAAAAGCATTTCTGTAAGGGATCCTGCATTCTAATATATAGGGGAGGGGTAGAAACCAGGGAAAGGAATTTTGGTCTGGGAATTCACAGGGATAAGAAGTTAATGCAAGGAGCTGATCATTGCTTCTCTCTCTCCCTCTCCCTCCCTCTCCCTCCCTCCCTCCCTCCCTCCCTCTCTCTCTCTCTCTCTCTCTCTCTCTCTCTCTCTCTCTCTCTCTCTCTCTTCCTCTCTCAGCTAATGAAATTTAATTAATGCTGAAGTGACACATATTGACTTTGGGCAAGTCACTTAATTTTCCAGAATTAAGTGACTTGTCTAAGGACAATATGGGTGAGTTGTAGAACTTAAAACCACATTTTCCTGAGTTTGAGTCTAGCCCTCCGCCTACTGTGCCACACTACCTCTCTAGCTACAAAAGCAAAATAATAATAAAACCAGTCTCACAAGGTTGTTGTGAGGATCCGTTTGAATAATGTCTGTCTAGTATCTACTATGTGCCTAGTGTCTAGGAAACCTCAGCTATAATATATGAGCTGGAGGAGTGTGTTTGTTGGTCCTTTGTTGTTGAAGAAGACCATGCCATCAGAGAAATAATGACGTGACTTGCACTTGACTTTGTTTTGAGTGAGGGAGGGCTGGAGCTTGAGGAGTCAGAGCAGAAGAAATAGCAGTAGTAGTAGCAGAAGTAGTTGTAGTCGTAGTAAATAGCAACAGCAGTAGTAACCTGAATTCAAATTCTACCTTTGACACAAACAGGCAATGTAACCCTGGACAAATTAATTAATCTCTCAATGCTCAACAAAGCATTACAAGAGGATAGGAAGCAGAGGGGAAAGGAAACAAGTATTTTTAAACCCCTACTATGTGTCAAGTACTGTTGTGCTAAACATTTTAAAATTATCTCATTTGTTCATCACAACAGTTCTGTAATGTAGGTGCTGATGTGCTCCCTGTTTTACAGTTGAGGAAACTGAAGAGAATAGAGGGTAAATGACTTGCCCAGGATCATACAGTCAGCCCTATGTCCAAATCTGAACTCAAGCTTCCTGACTCGAGGCCTACCTGTCGCCTAGCTGCTTCACCTGGAAGGTGAGGGAAAGCACTGACCTGCATTGACAAAAGGTTTTTCCTGGTCCAGAAGGCTCCAAAACCAGTGAAATCTCAAATATAGTCCAAAATTTATGATAGTATTTTTGTTTGGTTTTGGTTTTCTAAAGCTTATCTCATATAACAAAGAATGGTTGTTAGGGTGGGTTCACAGGTACAAAAGGAAAGTAGAGTTTAGTGTGGGAGGAGATTGCAGCTCTGAGTAGGGATGGGAACTGGTCTAGTGGCTTCTATTTCAGGTAGGCTAGGAAGAATAGAAGAAGGAGCAATAGAAAGTTACTTCCAGTGATTAGACCAACTTTCTACTCAGAGAAAGGGTGAGGTGGTGTCAGACAGAAACCTGAACAGAAAAAAATCTGGTTTTATGGAAGTAGAGGGAAAAGAGTATGGGGTTGGAGTAGAAACCCCTGTACCTCTAGCCTGGGTAGGAAAAGGAGAGTCTTTAAATAAACACACATACAGGCATGTGCACACATGCACACACACATGCACACACATGCATTCATGCACACACACACAAGTATGCTTTAGAGGGAAATAGATGACCAGGCCATGGGTCAACTGGCCCCAACATGAAGAACACTAGAAAATAAGGTGGTATTGGAGAAATGAGAGTCCCTAAATTTAAGATCCTGATTCCCAAGTACAGGACATAAAAGGTCAGCCAAAATAAAGATACAAATTAAAGTTATCCTCAAAGACTCAAAAAGTAAATGTTTAGAGCTTACTTGATAAGATTTCATGGACAATTGCTTATTAACACTTTGTCACACATTAAAATATCTATAAGGAAAAGAAAGGCTCGCCATACATCATGCTATTTATAATAACATTTTTCATGTAGCAAAAATGTAGAATAAAATTGATGCCCATTAATTGGGGAATCATAAAGTGTAGTTCATGAATCCATTGGAATGGTGTTGGGCTATAAGAAAAATTTAGAAAATCATTGGAAGACTTACATGAACTGATGCAAAATGAAATAAACAGAACAAGGAAAATAATATATGTAGAGACTATATTAATGTAAATGGAAAGGGTGACAGCTACAAAAGTCAAAAATGAACCATTTGCAGTTAGGACTCGGAGTTACAACAGTATGAAATACCACATATGATGTCAGAAATTTTCCATGCATTCATCTTTCTAAACATTTTTTCTTTATTTTTCTCTTTTTGGGGGAGGGGGGAGTGGGCAAGTATTATTTCATTTTTTTTCCAATTACATGTAAAGGTAGTTTGCAAGATTCACTTTTTATAAGGTTTGGGGTTCCAAATTATTCTACTCCCTCCTATCCCTGAGATAGCAAGCAATCTAATGTAGATTATACATTTATAATATAATAAATATATTTATATTTATATATAATAAATATAATATAAATTTATATTTATATATAATAAATATATATTATTTTAAATTATTTTAAATATATTTCCACATTAGTCATGTTGTGAAAGAAGAAACAGAATAAAAGGGAAACAACATGAAAACAGTTAAATTAGTATGTTTCGACCTGAATTCAGACTCCACAGGTCTTTCTCTGGATATGGGTAGCATTTTCCATCATGAATCTTTTGGATTTGTCTTGGATCACTGCATTGCTGAGAAGAGCTGTCTATCATAGTTGATCATGCCACCATGTTGTATTTACTGTGCACAATATCCTCCTGGTTCTGCTCACTTCACTCAGCATCAATTCATGTAAATCTTTCCAGGTTTTTCTGAAACCCTTCAGTTCATCATTTCTTAAAACATAGTAGCATTACATTGCATTTATTTGCCACAACTTGTTCAGCAATTCCCCAATGATGGACATCCCCTCCTTTTCCCATTCTTTTCCACAACAAAAAGAACTGCTTATAAATATTCCCGTACATGTAGATTCTTTTTCCCTTTTATATGATTTCTTTGGGATACAGATTTGGAAGTGGTATTACTGGATCACAGGGTATGCAGGATTTTATTGTTCTTTGGGCACAGTTCTGAATTGCTCTCCCCTCTTTTCATTTTTTTCTCTGTTTAAAAAGATATCTGAGATACAAAAATAAAATATATCAATAAGATTAATTTTGAAAAAATATCTAAGAATATAATAATTGGGAAAACTGGGAAATTCTAAAGGAAATTATTAATATCAAAAATCACACCATTAAAAATTTAGAAGACCATATGCCCTTCACAAATATAGCTAGGAGATGCATTCTTACACAAGGGCAGAGGCAATAATTAAAGACAAAATATATATTTTTTGTTACATGAGATTATAAAAAGTTCCTGCTCAAACAAAATGAATACATCTTAAGAAAAAAAGAAAAGTAATTGAGCTGAGAAAAAAAAACCTTTTTTCTCTTTTTATCACAGAACTTTTTATGGTGGCTATCACATAGTAGATGCTTAATCAATACTTGGTGATAGATTGACTACATGATAGTATTTTAAGTGATTATAATAATATAAAGATAAGATGATATATATAATATATATCACATATAGTATATTATATATTATATGATATAATATATCATATTATATCACATATATTATATACGTATGATGATACATAATATAAAGATAAGATGATATATAATATATATCACATATAGTATATTATATATTATATGATATAATATATCATATTATATCACATATATTATATATGTATGATGATACATAATAATATAAAGATAAGATGAAAAGGTCAGAAATATAGAGCTAGTAGAGACCTCAATTGTCATCTAGTTCAAACTCATTTTACAGATAAGGAAAATGAGACTCAGGGAGACAAAGTGATTAAGGATTCAAAGTTATAGATCTAAAGTTGAGAGGGACCTGGGATCCATTTAATCCAATATTTCATGTTATATATTAGTGAACGGAGGAGGCTAGAGGTTAAGTAACTAGCTGAAGTCATCCAGATAGTAAGTGATAGAGGCAAGATTTTTTTCTGGCTTTCTTAGTATATTAATGAAAGGCCATATGGATGAGACAATTTTACCTCCAATCCTCAGCCTCCCTAATAAGGAAAGATAGTCAGGAAGACCTGAGTTTGAATACTGTCTCAGGCACTTACTAGCTGTTTGACCCTGGGCAAGCATTTTAACTATTTACCTCAGTTTATTCATCTGTAAAATGGAAACAATAAGAGATCAAGTGAAATAGTGCAATGTAAAAAGTTTTGCAAACCTTGAAACAACTAAAAATATCATCTAAACAAGGCTTTATAAATGCTACTTATAAGTAAGTGGCAATTCCAAATGCACAGCAGTAATCATTCTTGTTATACGGGAGCTCTCATAATTCCTTTAGCTCTTCACCTTTGACTGGTTCAACACCATCCTATTTAGCTTGATGCTGTCTGAAGGTAGCCCCCATTTCTTTTCATCTCTTTGCCTCCGGTACTTGATCTACTCTCATCTTCAAGGGAACTGATTCCTGAGAGACATAGCAATGAAGTCTTTCTTTCTGAAGTATTTCTTCACTCCCCCTAAAAAAGACAGGATGTGGCCTGTCAGGAAAGGGTTCACAGAACTCCAGGCATGCTACAGCTGGAGTCAATTCTTAGTCCAGAGCTTGCCAACAGGCCCCAGAGTTAAGACTTTCTCTGAGGAACTTGGATCCTTACAGCTGGGAAGGGGCTAGCCTTTTTGGAAGATGCTTTCATACGCTATCCACCCACTGGTTCCCCCACACTAAAAAATAAAAGGGAGTGGTGTGTTAGTTTGCTCTCTCGCCATCCCCAACCGCTCCCACCCTACCAGCATCCAAGCAAGGTCAAAGAAGAACATCTGTTTCTATGGTAACTCGACATCCTTGTGGTTGCTCAATCTCAGGGAATGTGGATAGGGTTCAGTCACTTTGGGAGGGGGTAGGGTCACTATAGCACACTAAATCTTTCTAAAAAGTTAATTATCTTCTAGACTTACAGACCCCAGAAAGCTTTGATGGAGACAATTTGTGAAGAAATGAATTATTTCCAGAAGATCTTAATCTTTAGGTTGAGCTAGAGGGAGGCCTTCCTCTGGTATGTGAAATGATTGGCCTCATGTTGGTAAAAAGATCTTCCTGATTTCCTTAGAGAATTCTTTTTGTTAATGTTGAAAATGGCTGAAATCCCGTTATGCCTCACATCTTTTGTCAAGCCACATTTTTACAAGCAGTGCACGAGAAAGGCTGTGTGTGTATGTTTTGTATATGTTTCCCATTTGTATTTCAAACTCATTTTATTCTACTATAATTTCACCATTTTTCCAGGGCATGGTCTCCACCTCAGGAATTATGGAAATATTCCATGGGGACACTTGGTATGTTACACAGAAAAAAATAGGAAATGAGTTTCCATAAGGTAAAGTTTCAAAACACACTGGAAAATTATACCAGAGTCTGGCAGCTATATTTATATTTAGTGTGGCAGGGGTACCTGAATTTTTATTCCAGTTTTTCAAAGAGGTTGGGAAAATGACAAAGAAAACTTGAGGAGACAAGAAAAACAAATTGATCAAATCTCCTCTCCACTAATCACTTTCTCCAAGGGACTGCCAATGGAGCCAACAGAAACAAGCCAGTTGAGAAGCAGTAATGATGAGAATCAGATATGAAATATCCCCCTCAGAAGCATCTGGACGGACATTCAGAAAAATAGAAAGCTGTAACTAGCAAACCTGGGACGTGGGGCAAGCGGTACAAATGGGTCCTTAAATTAGTATTTCAAAGACCAAGTCAGTCGTTGTGGTGATGGTAGAGAGACATGGAGCAGAGGTGGGAGGAACCATTGAGGAGGGAGGGTGGTAGCACATCAAAGGAGTAAAAAGGATGGGGCCAAGATAGGCAGGAGCTAATTTAGCAAATTGTTCTTGCTAACTAGGTGGCTGGGTTATTTGTTTCATTGCTAAAAAAGAGTTTTGTTGCCTTAGGGCAAAATCCAGGGTGATCTCATTTTATATACTGCTCTGAGAAACAATTGTTAACATTGATATGGTATTTTACATATATATTATGTAGACACATACATATATATATATATACATGTGTATATAAATATATTTACATATATCATATATAGAGCTTTTCATATGATATGTGTATATAAAGGTGTATGTATAAGCATGTGTGTGCATGTGTGTGTATGTCTTGATGGGTATTGTGCATGCATGCATATATGTATTGTGTGTGCATATGAGTATATATTATATACACATTATATATATTATATACACATTCACATACTCACAAAAACCCTATGAGGTAGAGTACTGTTATTAATTCCATATTACAGATGGGGAAATTGAGGCTAAGAGATGTTAAGTGGCTTGAAAACGGTCACCTAGTGTGTGAAGCAGAATCTGACACTATCCTTTATACTACTAAGTTTCCGTAAAGCAGTTGCGTGGATGGAATGATAGATTAAAAGTAAGGAACATCTGAGTTCAAAAATGTCTGATACTAATCACATGACCTAGGGCAATCATTTAACCTTCTAGGACCCCAACAACTCTTTTAGAGTTTTTTTTTGAAGACTTTTAAGAAAATTCTTTAAGACTTATAGACTTTCAGTTGCTTGGGGTAGAGCAGAGACAACCTGAAATGATGAAGTAAGTTTCCCATATAGGTGAGTTCACAGAAGGGTGGACAATTAAAATTACAAAGGTTCCATAGGCTTTTGCTCACACATGTTTCAATTTCAATAATTAGGATTCCCCCACCCCCTTCAAGTTTCAGTGAGAGAGGATTGCATTTTAATTAGCAAATTGAAAAGTTTATTTCTCTCATTTCTTTCCCCTGTGAATACCACTTTTTTTTTTCATATTCATTGAGAAACCTTCTTCTTTGATGATTGTTTTGACATCTGTTCCCTAACTGAGACATTGATTTGGTTTGTACTTCTACCTTGTTTTCCTTGCTTCTGTTTTCTTGTATCATTTTCATCTGCCTTGTCTCTTCCCATGAGAAAACAGTCATTTCTACATTGCTTGCATAAAGGCAAAGTGATGATTTGCTCTCAGAGGCATGACTTAGTGAACACAGTACTGTCCTGAAAGTCAGGAACGCCTGGGTATAAACCCTTCTTCTGTTCCTGGCTAATTACGTAACCTTGGGGAAGTCATTTAAGAATTCTCTGGGCTTTAATTTTCAAATGGGGATTTGACTTAGATGTGCTCTTTAGTCAGAAGATTGTTGACTCCCATATGGAGGACCCTGACTTTGACCATATGCTTGACACTACCAACATGACCTTCAACAATTCCTTTCACCTTCTGTGCCTCAGTTTCTTAGAGTTTGGGCCATATGACTTCTAAAATCCTTTTCATCCTTTGATCTCAGATCCCTCTCTATACTTATGACCCTAATCCTCATATTTTTGAAAGTGAATTTCACATTCATGATAACATTTGCTGTTGGCAACAATGTGTGAATCAGGGAAAAGCAGGTATTGTACAGATAATGAAATAGAGACATAATGAGTTTGTTTTATTTTTCCAAAATCGACTTAATTCAAATCCACAAGGCTCTGTTAAGATATATAATAAGGTCCTAACACCTTTAATATTCTCCTTATACACAAATAATTCTCTGATGATATCAAAAGTTCATTGCTATCAATTTTCAAATATCCTTATCATGGAGAGAGTATTTCACACAGCAATAAATAACATTTACTATCTTTGATAGAGAGTCAATTTGTTCCTCTCTTAGAGTAATCCTGAGCCAAACAGAAAACCATTTCCTATTCTTGAGTCTGATTTTCCTAATTTGAACATTCTAGATGCATTCTACTGAAAGAAATTTCTGGAAGGTGCAATTTTCCAATAATTTGTATAAAGAGGCAAATAGCATGCTGATCAAATTGTCTAGTCAATCAAACCTGGGAGAGAACCTCACACACTAGAGGACCAAGTCAGGTTTCAAAATAATATTAACAGGCTAAGATAGGTTGACTCAAGATGAAATGTTTTGGAGAGAATTACTTATACTTACACTTGGTTTAAGAAAGTTGACCTCACAAGTGCAAGATGAATGATGTATAGGCCAGATGGCATTCCATTAGAAAAATCTGGGACTTTTAGTGGATGACAAACTCAATTAGAGTCAACAGTACGATGTGGCAGCCAAGAAATTGAATGAGATCTTAGGTTAAAATAAGAAACATGGCATTTTATTCTCCTCTGATCAAGCCCTATCTGGAATGTCTCTTCATCTCGGGTACCGCATTGTAGGAAGTCTGTTGATATGTGGGAAAGCGTCTGGAGGAAAACAGGCAGTTTGATCAAGAGTAGTGAGTTCAGGCTTTATGAAAAGCAAGCAAAGGAACTGTGTAAACATTGCAAAGCTGTCAATTTAGACTGATTGGAAGGAAAAACTTCCCAAAAGTTTAGAAATAGGAACCGTTAGCACAGAAACGACTCAGCAGGGACATGAGAACTAAATTCCATCAGTGAGTCAATAAACATGTACTAAATGCCTATTTTGTGCCAGGCACCAGCAATGCAAAAAAGAAGTAAATGACAGTATTTGAATAGCTGTCAGTGAGAAGAAAGAAGAAAATCGTGCTTCTTGGCCAAAGAAGAATTAGAACCAGTAGACAGACACTGCAAAAGGCACAATCTAGGCTAGTTTTAAGATAAAGAATAATGTTTTCTAACAGTTTAGGGGAAGGATTTCTTTTTGTTGTTAATTAGTAGTTTTTTTAAATAAATAAGCATTTTTGTATTAATCTTCCCCTTACACCCTGCCTTCTCCCAATGAGCAAATAAAAAAATAATCCTTCAATCCATATCTAACTAATCCAACAAAACAAATCTTAACCATATCTATAAGTATGTTGATTTCCAAATTTTAAAATTACTGGGGTTTTTTTCTGGAGATGAGTGGCCCACTTCATCTTCATTTATTTGAATTCAGGAATTTTCATTATGTTGATCAGTGTTCTAAGCTCTTCCAAAGTTTTTGTCTGTTTATTTGTTTCTCTCTTTATACCATTATCATTATATAAATTGTTTTCTTAGTTCAACTCACTTGTCAGTGCATGGGTAGAGCAGGGGTTCTTAGCCTGGGGCCCATAACCTTGGTTCATAGATAAATTTAATGGGATCTGGGAACTTGGATGGGAAAAAATGCATCTTTGATTTTATAAACTTTAACGGAAATGGATGCATTCCTTCAATTATTTAAAAAATATTGTTCAGGAAAATCATCTATATGCTTCATTAGACTGCCAAATGAGTGCATGACATTAATGATAACA
>CM053770.1:219119400-219135525 GCA_028658325.1 Potorous gilbertii
GCTGGATTTGAACTCAGGTCTTCCTAAGTCTAATTCAGCACTCCAACCAGTTGCCTTGGGGTTAAGATCTGCCACTCATTATTGTTTCTCAGTCATATCCAATTCTTCATTTTCTTGGCAAAGATACTGCAGTGGTTTGCCATTTCCTTTTTCAGATCATTTTACAGATGAGGAACTGAGAGAAACAGAGTTAAGTGACTTGCTCAGGGTCACACAGCTAGTAAGTGTCTGAGATCAGATTTGAACTCAGGAAAATGAGTCTTCCTGACTCAAGACCTGGCACTCAGTGCTCTATAGCACCATCTAGTGTCTTCTCTGCTACTCTGGAGCTATACTGTAAATAATGAACTGCCTTGGGTAGAAACTGGCTCTCCTGTTATTTGAAGCCTTCAGGAAAAGGTTAAATGACCACTCTTCCAATAGTCTACAGTAGGCATCATATTTCAAGTACGAATTGGGCTCTATTGCCACTGAGGTCTATTCTAATTCTGAAGTTCTGACGCTTCTTGTCCTACCCTTCTAGCTCTTCTCTCCTTACATGTCCCTCTACCTTTCATATAGATGTTATCATTGGAACTGAATCATGGAGACTAAATACTTTCCAATAAATAAGTCTTTATTCACAGAATATGGTCAAATGAGGAGATCCATGATTGATAATTCTCTAACATTTGGAGAAGTTAAAGTAGAACTTGAGGGTGATAATAGTATTATAATATTATTATATAGTAGGTAGATAGATAGATGAATAGATAATAGAGGAGAGACAGAGACAAAAAAACACAGTTAGAAAGAGACAGAAACAAAGACAGAGAAAGAATAATATAGTATAAGAACATAGATGTTATCCTTGAAGGAACCTCTTTGATCACTGAGTCTTATTTACAACTTATTTACAGATGAGGAAACTTAAATCCCCAAGAATATGAGACTTTTTTAAGATCACACAGGTAAGAAGTGGCAGATCCTAGAAATTCAGCACTCTTTCCACCAACATTATGCTAATGTTGCTTTTTTTTTTTAATGTCCAAATACAACCCCCCAAAAAACATTTAAAGAAAATCAAAATCCTTTTAACATTTCCAAGTCCTGAGGCTAAGGGCACATGGCATTATGTGAATTTTGTTCTTCCAACAACTGAAACTCCAAATGAAATTCCCACAACTATGCCCAATCCCAGCACAAAGGATAACATGGTTCTTTCCTGGAGAACAGTTCTTCTTTCCAATAGTCATCTCATTCATCATGAGGTTCCCAAGAAGAATTGTAAGT
This sequence comes from Potorous gilbertii, assembly GCA_028658325.1. Taxonomy (NCBI): domain Eukaryota; kingdom Metazoa; phylum Chordata; class Mammalia; order Diprotodontia; family Potoroidae; genus Potorous; species Potorous gilbertii. The sequence continues at coordinate 219,120,673 of CM053770.1, forward strand.
GAGCCCACTGTACATTTAAATTTCCTTCATATGACTGTTGTTCTCCAGCAATAAAAAAGAAAGCAAATTAAAATGAGGTGCAAACAAAAACCATCCCCTCCCCCCAAATTTTCTTGCTTTCTGTTTTTTTTATTATTTTTGTTGTTGCTGCCGCTGTTATTTTATTTCTTCCCTCTTCTTGAACATCACACTTATTTTGCCTAAAGTTTTCTTCATAGTCAAACCCAAAAAATCAATATATGGATGTTTAAAAGTGTCTATAACACTTTGCAAATTCTTCGTTTTCTGTCATGTAAATAGATAGAGACAAAGACTTACCTTTACCCCCTCCTCCCATATCTAATGGGATTTGGGAACCAGGTTTCAGTAACACCTGAGTTCAAATCTGGTCTCAGACACTCATTAGCTATGTAACTTCTATTTGCCTCAGTTTCCTCATCAGTAAAACGAAGGTAACAATGCCGCCTACCTCCCACGGTTGTGGTAAGGATGAAATAAGATGATAATTGTAAAGTGCTTAGATCATATAAATAGTATTTATATAATAAATATATGTAATATATATTATATGTAACATATATTATATAATAAATACATATATAATATATTATATGTAATATATAATAAATACATATATAATATATTATATGTAATATATTATATAATAAATACATATATAATATATGTGATATATTATATAATAAATACATATTAAATATATATTTACACATAGTAAAGACTATATAAATGCTAGCTCTTATCATCATTATATATCAGTACTAAAGATCCTGTGTACCCCCAAATATTCCCTGTACCATTATAAATAGCTTCCTGAATTTGCCTTTTTAATGAACATCATCGTTCTCTTGAATGCTGAGATTTATAAGGATTTAAGTTTATTCACCCATCACCTCCTTTTTATAAATATTTTAGTCTAATTATTTTATTTTAAGCTCATGAATGCCAGGGTGGCATAGTGGGTAGAGGACAGAACTCAGAATCAAGATCTCGGTTTTATGTTCAAGACTCTGACACATACTGGTCCTGGAACCTTGACAAGTCTCATCATCTTTTATTGACTCTTCCCTCAATGATCTTATGGCTACTGGAGACAGGAATTTTCATGTAGAAAGAAAGTCTTTCTGAGTCTTGAAGGGAGCTAGAGATTCCAAAAGGCAGTGCTGAGGAGTGAAACTATTAGAGGCATAGGAAATGTACTCCACAAAAGCTTACAAGAGTACCAGATGTGATATGTTATTGTAGAGACTTATTCTTAAAAACAACAATTACAAAGAAAACAACAAATACCAATGATGCCAAATCACTTTGAGAGACCTTGATTCCCATGATTTTAAAAAAAATAGGATGTCATCATTCCTATGATAGGGATAACCATATGATATTGTAGATAGAGTACTGAATTTAAAGTCAGAAGATCCAGGCTCTAATCTCAACCCCACCATTACCTAATTAGGAGAAATTAGACAATTCACTTAATGTTTCTGACCTTTAATTTCCTCATTTACAAAATGAGATATAGATATAAACATGAACAGAAATATCGACATGGACATTGTATATGGATATGGACATAGATACAAAGATGGAGATAGATTGTATACAACTATTGAGAGAATTTTGTTTTGCTTGACTAGGAGTATTTGTTATGAGACATTTTATTTATTTTTAATGAAATGGGGAATGAAAAAGAGAAAAAAGATTTGTTGTTTTTTTTTAGAGTAGAGTCACGAGCAGGCAGTGATATAGATGTGAAATACAGCATGTACTTCCAGATGATATCACTGAATTATTTGTTTTATTTAACTGTTTTATATTTTACAAAATTCTCTCGTGAAATTGGGAATAATCTGTAAATGTGTTTAATTTAAAGACAAAACACATCAATGAAACTTTTTTTTTTTAAATATGTAAGTTGGATTAGATGACTTCCCTACTAGCTTGAAATTTGTGCTCCAACAATTCTGAGACAGGAACACTGATAGGCATTATGATTCTGTTTGATCATGGGGAAGGGTGGAGGATGATTTCAAGTTCAAAACTGTGTTGGAATGTTCCAAATTCCATCTGGAAAATTCACCAATGTGTCCTTGATGCATGTGTGTGGTCTTTAGTTACAAGGCAAGTATTAACTCTTCCGTTTCCTTCTTACTATGTGTTTGGGACACATTTATAAATGGGTAAAATGTTAACTGTGTTTTGGTACTGAAGTTTCATATTTTTTCCTAGCACGGTAGATATTGCCTGTCATTATTAGATAGATAGATAGATAGATAGATAGATAGAGAGAGAGAGAGAGAGAGAGAGAGAGAGAGGTAGATGATAGTCATCTCCACTTTCATCCAGGTCTTTGAGATTGGTTACATCCTACCTACCTCCATTATATTAAATGGTCAGGGATATTTGCATATACATTCACATATAAATCTAAAGATGTAAAATTTAAGAAGAAATTTTTTGCTTTTAATTATTGATTCATTAAAAAATATTTCATATTAACTTCATTTCAAGATGTCTCTCCACTTCCCCTACCAGAAACTCTCTTTTAACAAAGAAAGAGGTAAAAAGTTTTTGTTTTTTATCTCTGAAAAACTAACCAATGTATCATCTGAGACTGGCAGTATTTGCAGTGTTCCACACCCATAATCCCTCACCTCTGCAAACAAGGATTAAGGAACATTTTCTTGTGTTTTCCTCTGGGAGAAATGTAATTTTCATTACACACTGTTTAGTTTTTAGTTTTAGCTGTTTTATTGTTTTTCTTTGTTGTTTTGTGGTTTGGTTTGTTTGTTTGTAGTCTGTGCTGTTCTATCCATTTACATTGCTGTAGTTATTTCATCTATTAAAGACCACTATATTCATATAAAAAAGTTTTGCAATTTTCAAAAATATTTACATAGTATTATGTGTTAACTTGTTTTAATCATTGAGTATTTCTGTGAGGCAAGTAGGGAACTGACTAGACTTGTGATTTCACTGGTATAAAGAATTTCCAGATAAAGGGACACAAGGGACCTTTTCTTTTTTTGGTGGGGGAAAGTGGGGCAGAGGGGAATTTTTCATCTTAGTTGCCTAGAGCACTAAGAGCTTAATTTACTTGCCCAAGTGTCCACAGCCTATGTGTATACAAGACAACACTTGAACTCAGGTCTTCTGAGCTTCAAGGCTAACTCTTTGAATACTACAAATTTTTGCTGTTGGCAAGATTTGTACTTTCAAGATGAACCCAGAATCCTTAAGTTATAAGGTGAGATGACTAGATGCCAGTGAAACTGTGCAGATTTTAGGAAACACAGAACTGACCTTTCCCAGGTGAGCTATTGGTTTCCAGGATACTGTACAATAATTTGCACTGCTCTTCAGATAAATCTAGGCTTCCTAGTGATTAAATCAAAGAATTACTGAATGAGATACAAGCCAATACATATTATCATGGTAACCAGAATACATAAGGAAGGAAAGAGTGCCTCTGGAAATTGACAAAATATGAACTTAGTTGAAACCTTTAAAAACAAATAAGTGCTCTAGCAAGTAATTAGGTACACGGTAAAGTGAGTTCAGTCGGAAGGATTTGGCAAAGTTTTTAAAACTTTGTGCAACCTAGCCTTACTAACACTGAAAATAAGAGGAGGGTAAAAATGTCCCTGATCATTTAATATAAGGGAGGTAGATAGAATGTGGCCAATTTCAAAGGCTCATAATGAAAAGGAAAATTAAATAACTGGGATTTAAAGTTACATGAGTAAAACAAAAATAATGAGCTTTCATCAAACCAAAACAGTCTGCATTTCATCTAAAAAGCAGTATATTTGGCTTAGGAGAATCTTCCAACTGGAACTTCATATAATTCTGAAATGAAAGGATAAAATTTTGTGACTCAACAATAATTCTGTTGGACATCACAGTTATGTTCTGTAAGGCCCAACCACGGCCATGACTAACAAGAATGATGCTGGGAAGGTTTTCGGGGGTGGTTGCATTTTATTTGGGTCTGAAAGGCTGGGTTGGATTTCAACCCCATGAAGAAATGGAAAGAAGACATTCCAAGCATAAGCAAGAGGGAGAACAAAAGCCCAAGAACAGAGGGAAACAAACCCAACCTTCTTGAATGTTTTATTCTGGGAATCTGACTGGGCTAGAAACTGTCAGATAATTCAAGACATCTTGTTTCTTCTCTCTTTGAAGTCAGTCACCTAATTTAAAATTCTAAGCCTTCAAGCGAAATTGTTCAGAGACTTCTCTCTAAATCATGACTCCTCAAAATGTTCTTTCTACAGAAGCAAAACAAACGTTGTGTGAAAGAGACTTTGGCTCAGGGCTTCAGAATTTAAAGAGAATTTGAAATAATATAAAGATGCCTGGCTTTAGAGTCAAAGGAACAGGGTTCAAAGTCCTTCTTTGAATTTCAATGTTTAAATGACCTTAGACAAGTCACTGAAACTCCCTAGAACCTAGTTTCCTCATCTGTAAAATTAGAGGATCAGATTAGTATCTGAAATTCCTTCTAGCCCTAGATCTATGGTGCTATGAGTATTAACAGCACTTGAATCTTCAGCAGGTAAAAGCAACTGAATCTCTTATCTAATCTCCAAGGATAGAAATAGGGATAGGAAGGAAGGAAATAAGCATTTATTAAATACCTACTATGTGCTAAGTGCTTTATATAAATATTTTCTCATTTGATCCTCAGAACAATTCTGGGTGGTAGGTTCTACTATCATCTCCATTTCATAATTAAGGAAATTGAAGAAGATGGGCTACATAACTTGTCCAGGATTACACAGTTCGAAAGTGTCTGGAGACAGACAGAGACAGAGGACATAGAGAAAGAAACAGACAGAGAGACCTCATAATTGTCAAAAGACTATAACCATGAAAGCCAGTAGCCCAAAGTCTTGTATCTTCTCATCAGAGTTCTCTCCCCAAAGTCTTTCTCCATCTTTTCAACTGAATTCATCTTCAAATGGTCAGTTCCAGGGCATTTTGCATTCTATTTATCCCAAACACATTATTCTCATGTTTAGTAGCTGGCAATAGAGGATAGTATATAATAGAGGATAAAGTGCTGAATGTTGACTCAGGGAGACAAAAGTTCAAGTCACAGCTCAGTTACTCAGGGATGTATTAATTTCTTAGTCTCAGGTCCCTTGACTGTAAAATGAAGGGGATTGGGTCCCATGGTTTCTAAAGTCATTTCCAGATCTAACTTTCTTGTTTGTCCTTCATTGCCAAAGAAGACCATGCCATCAGAGAAACAATGACATGACTTGCACTTGACTTTATTTTGAGTGAGGGAGGGCTGTGCAGGTCACTAGCCTTGCTTGTCCTCCAGATCCATCTGAATTCAGTGACCTGATATTCCTGAGGATCACTGGAGATGGGCCAGGATGGAGTGGGAGACCTTGGGCCCTTTAGGTCAAGGTCTTTGCAGGCACTCATTTAAGGTGAGGTAATGCCCATTCATTGAATAGGCCTGTTTAAGAAGTAGTCAGGGCACTTGACCTTCAACAAGGTCAAGAAAAACAAAGACATCAGGCTGGGTGGGAAACAGCAACAGTTACTATTGATAATCACTACAAAGCTAGGGGGTCCAGGAGCTCTTGTTAGGGGCCCCTTGGAGTCTGACTTTTAGAGTGTAGTAGGTTTAAGGTTTGGGGAGAGAATAGGGGACATGACAGGGGAAAGGGAAGAAAAGGGGGGTAAGGGAAGAGAAGGGAAAGGAGCCCAAGTCAATTGGGCAACTTTTGGGCGTCCAAGTTTACCTTCCTTTGCACAGAAGGAAGGAGAGGGAGAGGCAGACAGGAGACAAAGAAGGTACCTCGCCTCCTCCTCTCCAGATCTAACTTTATAATCCATTCGCATCACTGGTTAGAACTCTGCATGGCTGTGCAGCCTGTTAACCTCCCAAATCCCTCCAAGTATTTTAGGGTCCACTCCGAAGGAAGTTACCACTCTGGTAGGTTCATTTGTTGAGATTTCAGTGAGTGAGATTAGGTAATGAATCGAATTTTAGCCACTGGGTTCTTTGTTTAAAAGTTCAGCCCATCTAAAAGCCCAGTTGGCATCCAGTGGAAAATGACATCACTCTCCCCATTTTAAGCATAAGTTAAACAACTATGGCCAAAGACCATTCATTCTCCTTTTAAAAGGGGACAATGGGTTTGTGGCCCATTGAACACAACCACATGTTGACTTCTTTTGCTTTTACCAAATCAATGGCCCCTTTTGTTTCCCCTTCAGGATGAGATTTCACTCCAGAGATGCTTGGGAAACCACTTATGTTAGTGAGCTTCTGTTCCAAGTGAATCTTTTGATGACAGTGTTGTTATGAGCCTGGGCACATATGTTTCCTAGTTCTCCCTCTGGTTCTCTCTCATCCCTTTTACTTCTGTTTTGAACTATTTTTTTATCTTAGGGAAATCATCGCACTGATTTGAGGGTTCCCTCACCAAACCCCTCTAACTAATTTGAATCAAGAATCTCAAGTCAGACTCCACAACCGTTCATTGTGTTCCTGCCATGGGCTTGCGTTTCCAAATGTAATCAGTTGTCCGCCAAGGGGTGTGAACGATACCCCCATCTAAATTTCAGTCTACACAAACCCGTCTAGAGTAACATGAATTACCAGATAATTGCTTTAATCTAAACAGAGTCATCTAATTAAGCTTCTGATTTAATTACTCAAAGAGTAATGAACAGCTCAATTAGTTATTTTCACAACTAACTAGGTAAATTCTCAAATATCTTTTTCCACATCACCAGTGTCCATAAGGTCTCTTCAAGTTTTCTGATTTCCCACATATTCTCATCAACACTAACAATGATAGCCATCTGGGAGAAGTTACTGAGATATGAAGAAGAGTGAGCTAATGCTATTTATCTAGAAAAGGAGACAGAGAGGAGATATAATCAGTAGAGTATGAGGGAAAATGTTAAAGGATTGAGATAAAGGAATAAGGCATTTTTCTGGGAAAAACAATTCAGATTTCTTGTTGAATGGAAGGAGATGAATGTAATAAATGGAATTATCTCTCTGAAGTTGTCACAGTCTTTCAAAATATACACACATACATATAAATGCATTTGTATACATACCCATATGCTTCTGTGTGAACACAAACATATATATATATATTATATATATATGTGTGTGTGTGTGTGTGTGTGTGTATACACATATACATACATACACACACTTCTATGTGTGTTTTGACTAGACTCTATGACCTCAGATTTGGCACAGTGGATAGAACTGGCATTGGAGTCAGGTTCTACCTGTGATACAGGCCAATGGAGTAATCTCAGATCTTTCAGTGCTCTGGTAAAGTCCCTACAACTATATACTATAAAGGAGTTGCCAAAGTAAGCTTCCCTGGGCTCGTAAAATGGCAGGTCTGAACTCACACATATGTGTATACTAATATACATGTGAGTGTACATATATGTATATGTGTTGTATTGCATACACCTATATGCATATGTAGCATATATTTATCATGTGCATTGTGTACATATAAGTATGCATGCACACTATGCAACACACGTAGAATGTACATGTGTTTCTATCTGTGTATGTGTGTATACACAGGGGTATGCATATGTTTGTATTCTTTGGGTTCTGAATATACATACATATATACATACATACATGTGGGTGTATGACTGGTTCAGATCGTTTATATATGTACATATGTAGACTTACATATGTGTATATGCACCTGTGCATTGCACATTTATACATTAAGTATGTACCTACACTTCCATATATGTGTGTATACACATACATATGCTTATATTTATATGGATTGGGTTCAACCTATATATATTAAAAATACATAAACACATGTATATATTATTTAGTTCAGACTGTATACACACAATACACATATACATATATACACTTATATATGTTTATATACACATTTATATAGATGTCTGTGTATATGTATATGTGTAGATTGTACATGTGCATGCATGTAAACATGTGTACACATATAGATTACTGTTGTAAGTGCAGCAAGGTGTAGTAGAAAGCAGTTCTTGTCCAAGAGTCACGATTCATGACTGTTATCACTAGCCAGCTATGGAACCATGGGCATATTCTCTTTCTCTCTCTCTCTCTCTCTCTCTCTCTCTCTCTCTCTCTCCCCACAGGCAGAGGTCATCCCATCTTCCCCACTTACCTTACCGTTGAAGATCCTGAGACCTTGGGAAAGCATAGAATAAGTATTACAACTAACTGCTTGAAGGAACCCAGTGACTGGCTTTTCCAAACCTCCTTCATTTTACAGATGAGGAGCCTATAAGACCACAGTAATTAAGTGAATTGCCTAAGGTCAGACAGTGACAAAGAGGGGCTTCAAACCTAGTTGTTTTAACTACTAGTCCTTGGGTAAAACATCTAAGGAAGTGGAACTTAATTCTCCTTTCTGTACCCATATTCACACAGAGTTCTCCTAAAGTTTCATGCCTAACCAATAAACTCTTTTTGTCCAGTCAATTCTAGTAGCAAAAACCTCCTGATATTTCCCAATTTTCCATTTAAAAAATTCTCTTTAGGAGATTTCAGATAGGATATAGGAAAATAAAAATATAAAAATTCTGATTATTGTCAATCCTTCCCTGTCCAATGTGATAGGAGCGATGATCTGGGTACCTGTATAGGATGTTAGTTCATCACTCCAGGAAAGTCCCTGAGTATAGCCTAAGGCTAATCTAAAAGGTACTGCTCCTGTTTGCCAAGAACAAAATGAGAGATGAAATTAATTTCTTCACCCCAACCCATATATCAAATGAGTCAGGAAGAGCTCCCATTGATAGGAAAGTATTGTATTTGCTATAGGTCTGTCTCATAAAAGAGATGTAAAAGACCCAAGGCCATGTATGGGCTGACTCATAAAAAGACCTACAATAACTCCTCTGCAGGGAAGAAGGCACAGCACAGCCATAATTCAGCAGGGAAGGAAGCAGTGGAAATAGCAGCTCAGGAGAAGAGCCATATACTACTAATCCAGGAGCACAGCAACACATGATTATAGCATCTTGATAGAAGAGACAGATAGACACAGAGCAAAATATCCCAGCAGGTGACATCAACAGGCTTGCCGAAAGCATCAGTCACCTAAGCATTTATTAATTGCCTTCTATGTGCTAAGTGCTGAGGATATAAGAAAGGCAAATAGTCAAAAAAACAACAAAAATCAAGGCCTCTTTTCTCAAGGACTCAATAAAAATGCCTACTGTTTTGAGCAGAGGAATGCTTGTATGTTTGTGCTATAACTTTAAATTACATACTCTTCTGTAAAAAAGTTATCTTACTACAAAATGGCTAATGGGAACTGAGGTACTGGGACCCTTAAAACTGGGAGAACACAACTAGTAGGGGTTTTAGAGTCATATTTTAGTTGGCATATAACCCTAAGAATTATCTGGGCTATAATATTCGCTCCTCCACTGGCGATATGAGTACCTCTAGAAGAACATTTCCCTTTTTTAAGTGATCTTGCTTGTTGGACTGACATTTACTCCCCAATCTATTTAAATGATGGAGAGGAGATTAACCATAAGCAAATTACCTCTTCTATAATTTGTATATTGGGCATTTTCTCTGAAGTGTCATTTGACTGCAAAATCATGCAGAAGCACATTGGAAATATTTGAATTAAGCTGGATTGTTGGGGTATAAGGAGATTTTTTTTAATAGAGGGAAAGGGAAACTTTTCATCTGAGTTGCCTAGAGCACTGAGAGATTAATTGCCAGTGTTCCCCCTGCTGTATGTGTAAGAGGCTACACTTGAACCCAAATTTTCCTAGGTCCAAAGCTAGTTTTCTGCATACTGCAAATTTTTGCTGTTGGCATGATTTATAAGAACAAGATTTGGCCTTCCAAGATGAGCCTGAGATCCTTAAGGCATAAGGTGGGATGCCTAGATGTGCCTAGTGAAACTGTGCTGATTTTAGGAAAAGCAGAACTGACTTTTCCCAGATGGTCTATTGCTTTCCAGGATATTGTACTATAGTTTATGCTGCCCTTGAGATAAAGCTAGACTTTCTTGTGATTAAATCACTGAATATACATATCAAATTTAGAGCCATCTCTTAAAATAGTCACCTTGAGAGTTTCTACACATGCTTCAATCATGTCATTACTCAAAACATTTTCTGGAATGACTTCTTTGAAATTTCCTTCTTAATGTGTGTGTGTGTGTGTGATATAAACCCTTTAAGAAGTCTAGTTAAAACTATGGACCCTTTCTAAAAATCATTTTAAAGGCACAAAATAAGATTCCTAAAACTAAATAAAATATATTTCATAAAGTATAATATTGCAAATATTACATTGAAAGGTAGAGTAGGTATATACATATATAGACATAGACATATGTGTGTATATATGTGTGTGTTTCTCTGTATATTTGTATACCATTATGAATATTGCAGAGACAACTTATATACAAATCTATATAGTACTATATTTTATAGCTAGATTATACATGCATACAAATACACACACATATTTGTGTGTGTGGATGTGTGTATATAGCCTCACATCCAAGGTTAAGAATCTACTTGAGAGCTGCCTTATGAGTCACAAAGAAAGATATTCCCACAATTGTATGCTATGTTCATTTGTGAGGCTTATGATAATAAGTTTTAAAAAAATAACAGAATTTCATACTTAGAAGGCATCACAGTAACCATCTAGTCCCACATATACCTCCAAAAAAGAGTTCTCTGTAAATAAACCAAAAAAGTGACCACCTCGCTCATGTTCAAAGTTCCCTAGAAAGGAGGTGCTCACTTCCCTGCAAGACAAACCAAATCACTTTGGGATAGTTCTACTTATTAGGCAGTTTTCATTATGTCAAACCTAAATTTGCCTGTACAACTTCTACCCCTTTTGCCCTCTAGGGAAGTTGATAAATATGTAACTACTTGAAGATCATTGCCCTGTCTCTTCCCTTTTCCCCACCCCACCCACCCCACCCCACAGCCTCTAATGTGATCCTTTTCCTTCCCTAAGCTAATTTTAACTGAAATTATTATGGCATGAATTCACAGCACTTTGTTCTGGATGAAGATCCAACTTAGCAATGTCCATTATAAAACATGGGTCCCAGAACTAAATGTAATGTTCCAGGGATGGTCTTGGTGGTCAGAATACAGTGAGACTATCACTCATTTAGTCAGTAAATTAATTAGTTACCAAGCATTTATTAAGTACTTTCTATGTGTCAGACACTGTGCTAAGTGCTGGTAATAGACACACAAGCAAAAAGAAAGATGGCCTTTGTCCACAAGGAGTTTATATTCTAATGAAGATGGTAACACATAAAAGGAAACTGGAAAAAGAGGGAAGTAAAAGGGGGAGATAAGAAGGTTCTCCAATCTAGGTATGATGAAGAGATTGTAGAAAATGAAGAAATAGCTAGACTGGGCATCCTCTTAAATAGAGGGATCATCACCTGATTCCTGGAAGCTGAGTTTATGCTAAAGTATCTCAAAATAACATTAAATCTTTTTTTGTTAATTAAATTTTATTTTCAAATGAGGATCTACCTCCTCTCTTCCTTACCTGCACATTGAGAAAACATAAAAACAAACCCATCTACAATGTATATAATCAAGTGAAACAGATTCCCATGTTTGCCATATTATTAAAAAAAAAGAAAAGTCTTAAGCTTGCACTGTGAGTTCACTCCCTCTCTGTCTGGAAGTAGGCATCATGTTTCATGATGAGTTGTTGGGAGCTAAGATTAGTCATTGGTTTGATCACAGTCACATGAACTTTTTGATTATTTTTTAGGGTTGGACCTAATTCAAGCCTGACAGTGGAGGTTTGATACTGAAACAAAACAAAGCACTCCAGAATCATTCAACAATAAATGAAAATGGCCTTAACTATATAGCAGGAGATGGCTATAGATAGCTACCAAACAACATGTTTGATTCATGTGAATTAATGAAAAGCTCTTGGTTGTACTTGGTTTTCCCAGCCATCTCCATTCCACCTCTCCTTTCACTGTGTCCATGATTCCCATCTACCCTTCCTCCCACTGGAATCTTGGACCCCAGTCTAGGGATGCCAGGCTATGATAGGTGAGACTTTCTCCTACCTTGCTGGAATCCGTTTTACCATGCACACACCCACATTCCTTCATTTTATACTTATAAACCTGTATCTTATGCATGTCATCTTATTAGAGTCAGTATAATTTTCTATCTTTTTAAGATCTTACAGAATCCTGGCTACCATTCAATGTGTTGGCTTTTCCTTCTAGCTTTCTAATAGAAATATTTGTTGTTGGGCAGGTATCTGTGGGAATATGTAAGAGAGTGACAGATAATAAAAATCAGTGTAATAGCAAGTGTAATATTATATATTTTGTAAACCTTTAACAACTGGAGGCCTGGCTCCTTCTCGGTGATGGTTTTTCTGCCAGTAAACTTACAAGGGAAAAATAAAGATAAAGCTAGATTCATGGGGACTACAGAATAAAGAGGCTAATCTGTTCCCTTTGTGATTTTCTTGGATTTAAATAGGAAATTGCTCAGAAAAAAGATTAGCTCAGAATTGTTAATGCATTCATAGTTGTCAAAGCAGCAAGTTTTAGGATGAAATGCCTCTCTGGACAATTTTAAAGCACCATTGTTCAAACTGGGTATCTCAGTTCTATTTCCACTTACCACATGGAACAACATGGAATCCCTTCAGTGGTTTCTTTGATGTTCAATTTTAATAGGTTCTGGTTATGACTAGGAGGTTTGATTTTGTATCTGAGTATTCTCTCCTCCCAACACAAGAGAAAACCTTTTGATATTAAATGATTTTCCTCTGTAAGGAAAAAATTGATCATAACCACTTGTGTATGTAGTTTCCATTTTCTTTGCACCAATTTTTTAAACTATGTAATCCTTTGTTGATAGAAAATTACATTCAACAAGGTCGAGGAGGAAGTATGCTGATAAAGATCCCATATTCATAAAGAAATTCTTTTAAAGCACAATGTTAAATTGTTTCTTACATATCTTTCACAGTCCAGAAGCCTCCAGTGATAGTTTTGAGATAAGTAGGAGAAAATAGATGTGTAAAAATGTTCCTGAATCCTTGACAAGGTTGCTGTTTTGAATAAAGTCCCTGACCTGTTCTTTTTCTCTCTACAGTGAAAATACATTTGACAATCCCCAAATCTGACATAAAAGCACATGATGCTTAAAGTGAAGTATTTTGGGGTAGAGGTGGGGGTGTAGGTGAGTAGTATTTATTACATAACATTTAATATGCTTTTATTTTACAAATAGGAAATAGACAAACAAGCCATTGTAGTCATGGCCAGTAAAGAGAGGAAAGTTTAAGTTTCCTCCAAAGAATTAGGTTGTGGTAACTTCTTAATTTAAAAATGGTTAAAAAAAATGGGATGTCCATTATTCCACTTTCTCCTGCCTTAGTTGAAGCTCTTATTCATGAAACTTAGCAATCAGTCAACCAAAAAGAATGATTTTAGTACTTGCTATGAGTTAGACTCAAGGAATAGAATGAAAAAAATGAAAGTTCCTACTCTCAAGGAGGTTTCATTGTATTAGAGAAAATGTGCACTTATGCAAGTATGCAAAGTGTGATAGAGAGACAGACACAGACATAGGCAGACAGACAGAAACAGACAGGAGAGAGAGATAGAGACAAAGAGACAGAGACAGAAACGGAGGGACAGAAACAGAGAGAAGATGTAGAAAAAATGTATTCTTTCTCTGATGAAGAGAGTGAATTTACTTAGACTAGTCAATAGAGATCAGATGTACTGTCCTGCTGACTGTTGTCAGCATATCATTGAATCCCTGCAGGACTGAACTTGAGTCTTCCTGACTCTAACACCCTTTTCTGCAACATTTTCTTCCTCCACTTCAAACTATGGTCTATGGTTCATTTGCTCATCATTAGAACATCATCAAGATGTTCTACCATACTATACATACTTCATCAGTTCTTACTCTAAATGTGGACTACATCTTCCTTCATAGGTCTTTTGTAGCTGATTTGAATATTTGTAATACTCAGAATAGCTTAACATTCACAGTCATTCTTTGAGTAACATTGCTATTGGAGCAGCTAGGTGGTGCAGTGGGTGGAATACTAGTGCAAGAGTCAGGAGGATCTGAGTTCAAATCTCACCTCACTGGGTCATCTCCAGTCATCCTGATGAATATCTGGTCACTGGATTTAGATATCTCTGGAGTAGAAGTGAGGCTGGTGACCTGCACAGCCCTCCCTCGCTCAAAACAAAGTCAAGTGCAAGTCATGTCATCATTTCTCTGATGGCATGATCTTCTTCGGCAACGAGGGATGAACACACACAACATTTCTATTACTGCATACAATATTCTCTTGGTTCTGCTGTCTTCACTTTTCATTATTTCATGCAGGTCAACCTGCTCATTATGTCTTACAACACATAAGACTCTATCACAATCATGTACCACAGCTTGTTTAGGAATTGCCCAACAGATAAGCATGTCCCCAATTCCCAGTTCTTCGCTACCACAGAGTCACTATAAATATTTTAGAATATGTAGGTTATTTTCCTTTCTTCCTGATCGCTTTGGGAAACAGACCTAATAGTGGTATTGCTCGGTTGAAGAGTATACATAATTTTATAACTCTTTGGGCATAACTCCAGATTGTTCTCTAAAATGATTGGATCTGTTTACAGTTCTATCAACAGTATTTTAGCATTCCAATTTTTCCAACAATTGCTATTAAAACAACTTTTAGATATAATCTCACACTAATAAGATTGCCTAAATTATGAAAAGGATAAATGATCCTTTCTCTCTCTC